>PJEN01001993.1:137038-223428 GCA_004024605.1 Pteronura brasiliensis
ACTGAGGGTTGCTGGGGGGAGGGGGGTTGGGAGAGGGGGTTGGGGTTATGAACATTGGGGAGGGTATATGCTATGGTGAGTGCTGTGAAGTATGTAAACCTGGTGATTCACAGACCTGTACCCCTGGGGATTAAAATATATTATATGTTTATTAAAAAATAAAATTATTTTAAAAAAAAGTTGCCACTTTGGTTTTCTTTATCAAAGAAAATTTTCTGTAAATTAGAATGCCTCATCTATCCTACATTTTGTGATATTTGTTTTAGAAAATACAGGAAGGGGCACCTGGTTGGCTCAGTGGGTTAAAGCCTCTGCCTTCAGCTCAGGTCATGATTCTGGGGTCCTGGGATGGAACCCTGTATCGGGCTCTCTGCTCGGTGGGGAGCCTGCTTCCTCCTCTCTCTCTGCCTGCCTCTTCGACTACTTGTGATCTCTGTCTGTCAAATAAATAAATACAATCTTTTTAAAAAAAAAAAGAAAGAAAATACAGGAAAAGTAGTGATATAATATGGAGTGGGAAGAAAGGCAAGATAGGACTTTGAGGAAACATTTCAGTTAACACAGATATATAGGAAAACTAGCAAATAAAGCAAGAGAGATGAAATCAGAGAGGTAGCAAGAAAACCAGGTGATTATGTCATCATAGAAGCCATAGGGATAAAGAAAATAATAATATGAAGAGTAATTTTTTAAATGGCCACTGGGTCAAGTAAGATGAGTTCTGAAACATTCATTGACTTTTGACCATAAGTTCACTGAACATAGTGAGAGCTATTCTTGTTTAGTAATGGTAGCAGATGCCAAATTGGAATGGGTTTTTCACTGAGTGTAGATATAAATGTGAATGGGGAGTACAGACAAATCTTTCACAAAAATCAACTTTAATGGAGAGAAGTGAGAGATTGGATAGTGTCTGAAGTACTAGGTTCAAATGGTTATACATTTAAAAAAAATTAAGGTATTGAAAGGTAGCCTAAACATTAAGGCCAGATCTCCTGAAACATTTCACTCTATTTTTCCCTCTACGTACACATATTTGCACACATCACCTGACTGTATTTTAATTATTAAACGGGGTAGTGGAAAGCATATGTCTATTTATTTATTTATTGCTGTTTAATTTTGATGTTCTTTTCTAATTATACAATGATTCCCTTTTAGCTGCTACTACATAGAGTGTGCATCAAGAATACAATAAAATTCTATTGGCTTTCTTACCACAAATGTCATTAGCTTTCATTTGACTTGAGTTCTCTAATATACTCATAAATAATACTTAATACTATCTTTGATATTTTTTCCTATGGCCAATTGGCCTACTGGTCAATAAGCTCGTGCCTAGGTACATCTACCTGTCTTTAGGCAATGACTTTCCTAGTGGAAAGTTAAGAAAAGCTGTTAGAGGCAGGTAGTTCAATAATTGCTGAGCTCCTGGTCAGTGCTAACTACAAACTCTCTAAAGTGAGCTTCCTTACAGAAGATATTAAAGTTTCATATATAATCTCTCTTCTTCATTCTCCATAATTCCTATGTTTTATATTAGAGAATAAATAACTGGACTCTACTAATGTGTAGCTGCATAACTGTCAAATTATTTTACACATTTATATCTCAGTTTTCTCAACTTTAGTATGAAAATTATGATTTTTGAAGTGTTCTTTTTAAAAAAGCATTCTTGCATAAATCAAATACTATATAAATATTAGGTATTTTTATTACTAGCATTATAATAAAATCTTATACATCAAAAGGAGATTTGTAATTTAGTATTTCTGACTTTCTACTTAAATTTCTTTTATTTTCATAGTTAATATGAGCACAGTACTCCCCTGCCAAGCCAGCAAGTACTTCTGAACCTTATCAAGACACTGAGCATAATAACTGAAAGCTATTCTGGAGTCAGACTTCATATTTATAAATCTTGGATTTACCACTTAATTTTACCACACAAATCAAGCTACTTACCTTCTCTTGGCCTCAAGTTAACATACTTTCAATAAGAACAATTACATTACATGCTCCAGAGATTTATGATGAGGATTAGATGAGTATAGATAAAGAGGAATTTACAATATTATCAATAATAAATTTAGCTTTGATCACTTGAAAACACTTCAGACAGAAAAGTAAATATTCTGCCTAACTAGTTAAATGGTTGCTTCAACACAAATAGTATTTTCCCCTTACTTGGATTTTTCAACAAGGGATAGAATTTAGTGAAAAAAAAATGTGTTTAGTTGAGAGCAATCCTGTAAACTTGACCCATATTAGTAAATGCTTGAAATATAAGCCATACTCCATGAGCATATGATCAAACCTCAGAATTTTCAAAATATTCATGAAATTTTCTCTTTCATTAAATCATTACTGAAAGGAAATATGATTTTTGTATTTTTGTTTGTAGGCTAAATTTTTAACAGCTTTTTATCCCATACAAACTATTCATTTAAAGTATATGATTCAATTTTTCTATTATAGTCACAGAATTATGCAACCACCAACAATATCAATTTGAAATATTTTCATCCTCCCCAAAAGAAACCTCATACCCTCTGGAAGTTGCTTCTATTTTCCCTCCAACTTCCCCTCCAGGTCTATCAGACCATTAATCTACTTTTTGTCTTTATAGTTGCAAGTTATTTTATCTTCAACTGTGGGGAATAAAAAAAAAAAATAGAACAAATCTTTAAACATGAAAGGATTAAATATTGCAAGAACCTGGAAAGAGTGAAATCACACTAAAATCTCTCTTTTGTCCATTTTGAAAAATTATATATATTCTTTTAATAAGGCACCATATTGAATTCAGAAGGGTCAGATTAGGATTCTGGGTACATCTGAATAAATCTGGGGTGGATTACATCATAACCATATTAAAGAAATAACTTAGCTTTGGCATTGGACATGATTTACCATGTCACATTATTTTAAAGTGCAAATGGGGATGTTTCATTTTCCATGTGGAAAATATTAAGAAAGCAATTGAATTTAAACAAAGAAATGCAAGTTATCAGTGCAAGTGATATGAACACGTAATCTATCTTAATATTTCAGAAAGACCACTAAATTGTCTGGAATGTAGTGCTCTACCTTGCTTTACTTTCAGTCTTTTTGAAAGCTATATGTGACAAGAAACTTTGGTTAATTTTATTTAATTTCAAACTGTGTTATACTTTAATCTTGACAGATTATTTTCTCTGAAGAATCAGTGACCTCAATATTACATGTGTATATATTTCAATACTACTTGAAAAACTGTCTACTTTCACTTTTTAACTTTTTCACTTTTTTTAGAAGTATCTAACCACAACCATTAATACATTTATATACTTATGTTGTTATGTATTCAAATTATATAATAATGAATTAATAATATCTGTATCTAATTACCTTATATTTATACCACTGCATTATTTTAATATAAAACCTGCATTAATTTATTAAATAGAGCTTTACTAAAGTATGACTGGCAAATAAAAATTGTATATATTTAAGGTGGACAATGTGATTTATATATATATATAGTAATCATTATATATCATATATATCATATGTATATCACATATCATATATATCATATATCACATATATATCATATATCATAGTAATCATTTTATATATAAAAATATATATATTATATTATATATTTATATTTATATATATATTATATATTTTATATTATATATTTATATATTTATATATATATAAAATGATTACTATGACCAAGCTAATTAACACACCCATCACCTCAGTTGTAATTGTTATTATTAATTATGATTATTATTATTTTTGGTGGCAAACAAACTTAAGATCTACTTTCTTAGCAAATTCTAAGTATACACTACATTATTATTAACTACAGTCACCATGCTGTACACATTAGGTCTCCAGAATTTATTCATCTTATAACTGAAAATTTGTACCTTTGGGACCAACATCTCCCCATTTTCCCAAACGTCAGTAACCAATATTTTACTCTGCTTCTATTCATTTGACTTTTTTTAGATTTCACAGATAAATGGGATCATGCAGTATTTCTCTTTCTGTGTCTGGCTTCTTTCACTTAGCATAATGTCCTCTGGGTTCATCCATGTTGCAGCAAAATGACAGGATTTCTTTTTTAATAAAGCTGAATAATATTTTATACCAATGTATCTATCACATTTAATCACATTTTCTTTATCCTTTATCCTCTGATGGACACTTTGATTGCATCAATACTGTGACTATTGTAAATAATGCTGCAATAAACTTGGGAGTGCAGATGTTTTAAGATAATGATTTAATTTCCTTTGGATATAAACTCAGAAGTGGGATTGTTGAATCATATAGTAGTTCTGTCCTTTTAAATTTTTTGAGGAAACTGCATGCTGTCTTTCGCAATGGCTATAGCAATTTACATTCTACCAATGGTGCATGAAGTTTCCCCTTCTCCATATCCTCACCAACACTTATGTTTTAACTTTTTAGTAACAGCCATCCTAACAGTTGTAAGGTATTATCATGATTTCAATTTGCATTTCCCTAATGATTAATGATTTACATAGATATTTGTGCTGCATATTTTCAAATTATGTAATATTGCATTGATTATATATTTACCTAATCATCTTAGTATGTATGTGCCATCCCATATTCCAATAATACAAAATCCATGCTTTTATAGAACATGATTCATTAGACCATAGCAGTTCCTATCTTGTGACTTGCCCCTAAAATAATTGATGTTTGTTAGGTCCTTAATATATATATATATATATATATATATATATATATATATATATGGCTTCTGGATTAATTATGTCTTGAGTATTTGGAAAGGTCTTGTTTTGATAAAAAATTTAAAAATGAAAAATCAATAAAATTCATCTTTAAAGGCAATGAATACTAAATGGTAAAGGAAATCTATTATGGACAAAATAATTTCTCAATTTTCCTTATCAAACTAATATGCTGTAAGTAACTTATTTGTGCCAAAATGTGACATTTCAATTTTCAGAAGCACAAAACATAAGACTAAAAAACTGGAAGGTAATGTTTTATAATGCATGATAGCATATATATATATATATTTTTTTTTTTTACTTTCTACTGACATTCCCTGGAAGAAGGTGACATTGAAGAGAATGATGACTGCACAATGCAATTCAGAAACGAATGGAAAGGGATATATAACAATAAACAAGTTCTTAGTTCTGCTCTTATTTATTTATATGACTTTGGGAAAGTCATTAATTTTTATAGAATTTCCCTTTATTTATCTGAAAACTGTGAAGTCGGCACTCAGTGATTTCTAATAACCTGCACTGACATACCAATCTAAATTATTTATAAATAAACACTGATATAGTCTTTCATTTGATCCTTACTATGACTGACTGAAGTAAGCACAGCAGGATCTACTTTTACTGTTTTGTAGATATGAAATTTGAGCCTATGTCCTTGCATGTTTGTAAGGCAATTACATTGTAAAACCTAGTAAAGAACAAAATCTGCTAATGCTTGAATTAGGGTTTTCCACTACATTTTGAAGTTACCTTTGATCGTTATTATACACTATAACTTGTATATAATTTCTATTTGAGGAACTAGAAAGAGCAAGCAAAAATGAGATGACTCTTATTCAGCTGCTGCTGAATAGATTTTCTATGATATAAGTTAAAATTACTTGGAAAAAATGTTTCTTCCACAATGGTAATGTGTGGAAAACTCATCGGCTTGGACATTACCTATTTTCATACCAACCAAATAATTATAATCTTTATAATTTGTGTGACTTTTTAGTCACCCTGGGTATTAGTCTTCATTGAAATAGAATAATGTCCATTTTCCATTATTTTGTAACCCAAGTTTTGATTTTGTTTTCATTTACTTTAAAGGATTATCAGCTTGTACTTTATAAGCTGAAATCTGTAAAGATCCTACATTCAAAAACCACATATCAAGGGGCACCTAAGTGGCTCAGTCAGTTAAGCATCCGACTCTTGATTTTAGCTCAGGTCACAATCTCAGGGTGGTGAGATCGAGCTCTGTGTCAGGCTCTGTGCTGGGCACAGAACTTGTTTAAGATTATCTCTCTGCCCTTCCCCCCATCCTCTCTTTCTCTTTTAAATTAAAAGAACAAAAGTGATTTAAGAAATAAAACACATATTAAATATTGATGGCATGTTAGAGGAGCACTGTAATTGGAATCAGAAGTTCAAGATTATGTCCTTTATTTTCCTACAAGCCAGTTTTATGTCTTTGGGTTTCTATTTCAGTTGGGATGCATTTGCTTTTAATATCCCTTCTAGCTCTATAATTCTATGATATTTGGAAAATAATAAGACCATGTGAGAAAGATATAATTTTTTTTTTCTTTTACTATGGAAGTCTCTGTGGGTATGTGTTATACTACTTGTAATTTAAGACTAGCATTTACTCCCTGGGTTTTCATCATTTTTGGTGCTTTTAAAATATTTAACTATTTATTTATTTATTTT
Source organism: Pteronura brasiliensis (assembly GCA_004024605.1). Classification (NCBI taxonomy): domain Eukaryota; kingdom Metazoa; phylum Chordata; class Mammalia; order Carnivora; family Mustelidae; genus Pteronura; species Pteronura brasiliensis. The sequence continues at coordinate 143,521 of PJEN01001993.1, forward strand.
TTCCTGGAGACGAGGATGAAAAAAAGAGAAGCTCAAAGAGATTAAAGAAAGAGGAAGGGACTTTATGAGTAGAATGGATATCAGATAGAAAGTATCCATTATCTTCTTCACAAATCATAGTTATAAATACAACAAAAGAGAACAGTTATTAAATGTTCTAATTAATTTTCCATTTTCTTTTTTCATAGAATTAACAGTTATGAATTCAGAAGGATTATTCCCATTTCTTTTGTTGTTTCCTCACTGTTAACAAGGCAATTATATATTTTTAGCTTCTAAGGATTATTAGAAATGTACTCCCTTTATTATGTTAAGTTAAATGGACAGTATTTTGTCTGAATTTATTTTAGCTGCTCTGCACCAGTGTAAAAATATACTCTCCCCCCTTATTATTTTGCACAAGCCTATTTTCTGAAGTTCTGCCTAGGACTCTGATTTTGTTTCTTTTCCTGCAAATCTGTCATACTCTTTAAATGTTACTCAGAAGAATGCTGTTAAAGAACAGTTGCATAAGGGTTATCTCCAATATGAGGAAACAAAAATGTTATTAACAATATATAATAGTCCCCCACCCCTATCCGTGCTTTCCATTATCCATGATCAAAGGCAGCCCAGAAGCAGATGATCCTTCTTCTGACATATCCTCAGAAGGTCAGTACTAGCCCAATGTTACATCACAATGTCTACAACATTCACCTCACTTCATCTCATCATGTAGGCATTTTATCACCTCCCATCATCACAAGAAGGATGAGTGCAAACATACAATATTTTGAGAAAGAGAAATAACATTCACACAATTTTTATTACAGCATACTGTTACAATTTTTCTCTTTATTATTATTTATTGTTAATCTCTTATTGCGCCTAATTTGTAAGTTAAACTTTATCATAGGTTTTTAGGCATAGGAAAAAAAAAAAAAAAAAAGAACAGTAAAAAACAAGGTTCAGTCCTAGTGCAGTTTCAGGCATCTGCTGGTAGTCTTGGAACACATTCCCTGGGCATAAGAGGGGACTATTGTATGCCATTAATGTTAGTTATTAATAAAGTTTATCCTCAAGATTAAAAGACTTACCTCTTTTTGAAAATTTCTATTTATTCTCAGTCCATGCTTTTGAAACATTTGATAAAAGTTTATAAAAATGCTGATACCCCATTACTTTCACCAAAGCAAAGACCAGGATCATTTTTATTTTAATAATGGCGTAAGTCAGCCATGAACTCCTATAGACTTTATTAAGAGAGAATGACTTAAACAGAAGTGATGTAGTATCCATCTAGATGCTGATGTAGTACACCTAAGTACGAGTCTGAAATTCCCGATTCTTAAGCTTAAGATTCTGCAAGGAAAGCAGCATGCAGGCATTTGAAGTTTGAGAGGATTTCATCAGCAGCATTTTTCCTAACTTACTTGTCCTTCTTTTATCATCTCTGATGAGAAGCCACGGTTAAGAATTTAAATTCTTTAATCACATAGTCTGGCATTGAATCTAGTCTCTCCTATATGCTAGATGTATAACCTGAGTTAAGCTAATTTATCACTCAGTCTGCTCTTCCTCATCTGTAAACAGGGGTAATATCTTTTTAGTTTGTGATGAGAGTTAGATGACAAAAATGCAATGTGAATTGCTCTGCACAATGTGTGAACCAAAGTAAATGTTAAAAATACTATGATGACTACCATATTATTCATATGTGCTTTTATTGGATAGGTTGAGCCAGATGTCCATATATATCCACTTTATGCAAAAAATCATATCATATTCTAGTATTTGAAAATGGCACACTTTTGTCAGGATTCTCAGATCTTAAAGAAAAAAAAATAGAAGCTAGAATATGAGCAACAGGATATAAATTTGGTGAATTCAAAGTTTATCTCCTTTAATCTACTTTAGGAATCCCTAGCTGACTAGCCAGACTATGTGGTATATGCGTAGTTATAAGGAAGCCCCTGCTTTGGCAGGAAGCCAGTTTTATTTTGGATAGTTCTGTTAGCAAGTTCTCATTTAAGCTGAACCTTTGCAACAACCAATGGCAGTTCTTCATCAAAGAGCTTCCACAGCTTCCTCTCTTTCCTTATTACATATTTCTGTCTAAATATCATCACTCCTCAATTGTTCTTTGCTGAAAGAAAATATTTTCAAGTATGTAATAAAAAAATTGCCTTTCTTGAATATTATTTAGTTTGCCAATAATACTCTTATATAATGACATACAATAAAATACTCAGGAAGGGATCATGGATACAAAGTGTGGCTCATGACCAAAATCATTAGTACGACCTCTATGATTATTAGAGAGCAGAAACTCAGGTCTTAGCCCAGACGCACTGAGTCAATAGCACTGTACTGCAATATAGATTTTATCCTTCATCTTCCTGAAGAGACATGCCACAACAATGACAGTGCTTAATATTAAACTAATTTAGAAACTATATAAAAATATTTCTTCACATTAAAGATGATGTAATCTCTAATTGCCAATCTTTTTCACATGAATTATGGATTAGTCATGCTACTTAAATATCAGGGTTGTAACTATTAACTCTGAACATTCCTTTATGTTATTTTTCCCCTAAAAATGATTGGGTTTGTTCTCTAAAATGTTACTCTGTCATTCATTTGGTTAATCACAACATTTTAAATCTACCAGGAGTCAGAAAAATCAGATAGAAAATACAGCTCTCAGTCAGGCCTAAGGTATTCTCTGACCACAGCTAGTAAATTTTATACATGAATAGTATGACACCATTTTAGCTGAATAAAAATGTATAGTTTCTTTGTATGGCCTATGTATACAGATTTGATCCAAAATGGGGAGTCTTCAGTAAGTGACATCTAGGAAAAGGAGGTTTTATTGCTTGTTTTGTTTTTTTTAAGATTTTATTTATTTGACAGAGAAAGAGACAGCAAGAGATGTAATACAAGCAGGGGGAGTGGGAGAGGGAGAAGCAGGCCTCCCATATGAGGCTCGATCCCAGGACCCTGTGATCATGACCTGAACTAAATAAAGGCAGGTCAATTGCCCAATGACTGAGCCACCCAGGCATCCCAGAAAATGAGTTTTAATAAAATAATAATTATCGTGTTACCTTAAATCAGTTGCCTTAAATGACTTAAACAGAATGCCATGTTCTTCTTATGTCTATAATAAAAACTACCAGTTTATTATGACCATCTCTCTATTTAAAACAAATTCATTAATTCTGAATTTATTCTGATCTTATTACAAATTAGAAAAAAAAACACAGGTCCTCATAGAACAATTTAAATAAAGAAATGGATCGTCTCAATATTAATGCTCTATGTATTGTCATGAACATAATTTCACCTAGAACACAAAGCTGATCTCCTTCCAGATATAAGTGTCTAGTATGTCATATATATTTTGTACCACATAATTGCATACTTAGGAAAAAACAGAACGCTTATATTAAATTGAACTCATATTAGAAAGTAATCAAGTTTTGTTAAGAAGCTTTCCAAAATGTGTTTTGGCTGATTAAAGCATTTTATTAATAAGCAAAAATGACTAAAATGACAACTAGAAGTGCTGTTAAATATAAACTACCTTGCCGAGATTAAACATGAGCACTCGACTGAATTCCTTCTTTCAGTTTTACAGCTACCTTGGAAATCCAAAATAACAAGCAAGGTCTGTGATGAAAACACAAATACCTCTCTAAGGAATAGATGGCCCAGAAAACACTATACTAATCATTAAGATAATTTGATCTTCCTTCTAACTCAATGATTCTTTTAAGATTATTGCTATAAATGTCAGCCAAGAAAGTATTTAGAAGTGTAAACCTAAAGCAAGTTTGACTGTAATTTTTCTTTTGATTTTAAAAATAAGTATAAAATGTTTGTCAGAAAGCAAGTGCTATTATATAGCTAGGGATCTACCTAATTGTTAGACATTACTCAACTGCATTTTGTTATGCTGAATAATAATGAGTTGAAATAATTACAAATGTGATGAAGTAGCATAATTAAAAAGCTAGAAAAATTGTAGGAACTCTGTTAAATTCTTATTATGTAGGTACATACATGGCAATGGATTTTCAGCTGAAAATACACTAGAAATAGATGTGAATAATCACTCTCCAAATATTCTGCAATAGGTTAATTTAATTCATATCATCCTAGATTTAAAAAGGCAAATAAAATTGGACATCTAGTTTCTATTTCTGCACATAAGTAGCTAGGAAATCACCACTCCATCCTTGATGATAAATAAAAAGATGAAAAGACTGGAAAATCAATAACTCTTTTTGAATCCATAAGAGAAGTACGGAAACAGGGCAAGTCTCTACCCCAAGGTTGGGGAGATGAACAGGTGAATACAGGAAGTCATGACTTATTGGAGTACAGACTTTAGTGCCAGGGTGGGAAAGCTTGCACTGTGATTGCAAGAGTTTCAGTATGGAAAACTCTAAGAGTTAAAAATTCCGGGAGAACCCACAGAAGGGATCCCCCACAATTTTGTGATCTTCGTCTCCTGTATTTAGATCATGTTCTCACAGTAAATATCAGAAAAATATCCCTTTGTGCAAACTTCTAGGAGAAATAAAATGTATCATTTTGAAATACACCGGAGTATCCTATTCTTTTTTTTTTTTTTTAAGATTTTATTTATTTATTTGACAGAAAGAGAGATCACAAGTAGGCAGAGAGGCCGCAGAGAGAGGGGGAAGCAGGTTTACCACTGAGCAGAGAGCCCGATGTGGGGCTCGATCCCAGGACCCTGAGATCATGACCTAAGCCAAAGGCAGAGGCTTAACCCACTGAGCCACCCAGGTGCCCCAATTCTTTTTAACGTGATCTTCTTTCAGGAGAAACCAGATTACCAAAGCCTAACCTTCTGAAACATTATCAGAGCCTATCTGATCTGGAGTAAGGAAAATACTCAACATCAGTCCGCTCTAGCCTTCTGCATGGAAGAAGAAAAATACCAGTTCTAACCTACACAATCTTTCCATGTGGGAGAATGGAAATACCCAACTGTAGCCCAATCTGACTATCTGCTTTTACAATAAGCATGGAGGAAAACAGCAACAACAACAACAGAAAAAAAACCCCAGAACCAGTTGTGAAGTTCACAGCTCAGAAGCATAAGCTCAGTAAAAAACTAAGACCTAACTGCAGGAGTTATAGAATGCTTCTCCTTTCCTGCGGTATTGCTATTTACATCATTTCCTTTATGTAGTACAACATGTCTGACTATCAAAGAAAAAAACAAATCACAAGGCATACCAAAAGGCAAACACACAATTTAAAGACCAGAGCAGACATCAGAATCAGACATGGTAGGGATGCTGGAATTAATAAACTGGGAGTTTAAAACAACTGTGATTAATATGTGAAGGGCTCTACTGGATAAAGCAGATATCACATTAAAAATAATAAGATTATCCATGTAAGCAGAGAGAAGAAAATCTTAAGAATCAAGATTACATGCTAGAGATAAAAAATAATGTAACATGAATAGACATTTTTCCAAAGAAGATATACAGGTGGCCAACAGACACATGAAAAGATGCTCAACATTGCTTATCATCAGGGAAATACAAATCAAAACTACAATGAGACCTGTCAGAATGGCTAAAATTAACAACACAGGAAACAAAGCAGGTGCTGTCTGATGTGGATGCAGAGAAAGGGGAACCCTCTTACACTACGGGTGGAAATGCAAACTAGTGCACTCTGTAAAACAGTACGCAGTTCCTTCAAAAAGTTAAAAATAGAACTACCCTAAGGTCAGCAATTGTACTACTGGGATTACTAGGTTATTACTCGGCCATAAAAAAGAATGAAATCTTGCCATTTGCAACAATGTGGATGGACCTAGAGAGTATTATGCTAAGTGAAATAAGTCGGTCAAAGACAAATACCATATGATTTCACTCATATGCAGAATTTAGGAAACAACAAAGGAACATAGGTGGGGAAAAAAAAAAAACAGAGAGGTAAGCTAAGAAAAAGACTCATAACTATAGAAAACAAACTGATGGTTACTGGAGAGGAGGTGGGCGGGGGGATGGAAAAATTGGTGATGGGTATTAAGGATGGCATTTGTGATGAGCCCTGGGTGTTGTATGTAAGTGATGAGTTGCTAAATTCTACACCTGAAACTAAAATTATGCTGTATGTTAACTACCTAACTAGAATTTAAATAAGAACTCGGGGGAAAAAAAAGAAAGAGCGTACACACAAAAGCAAATAAAAAAATAATGTAACAGAAATGAAAAATGTCTTTGCTGAGCTCACTAGCAGACTGGACACAGCTGAGGAAAGAGTCTCTGGGCTTTATACTTAAACCCAGTAGAGGTGAAAACACGTCTACACAAAAACCTGCACATAAAGGTGGAGAGCAGCTTTATTCATAATTGCCAAAACTTAGAAGCAACCAAAATATCTTCTGGTAAATTAAGAGAAATTTTGGTACACCCAGACAGTGGAATATTATTTGGTAGTAAAAACTGAGCTATTGGGGTGCCTGGGTGGCTCAGTGGGTTAAAGCCTCTGCCTTCAGCTCAGGTCATGATCCCAGGGTCCTGGGATCGAGCCCCACATTGGGCTTCTGCTCAGCAGGGAGCCTGCTTCCCTTCCTCTCTCTCTCTGCCTGCCTCTCTGCCTACTTGTGATCTCTGTCTGCCAAATGAATAAATAAAATCTTTAAAAAAAAAAAAAAACTGAGCTATCAAACCATGAAAAGACATAGGGAGAACTTAAAAGCTATTGCTAAATGAAAGAAGCCAATCTGAAAAGACTCCATATTATATGATTCCAATTACATGCCAATCTGGGAAAGGCAAAATATAGAGGCAGTAAAAAAGTATCAGTAGTTGCCAGGAGTTGAGGGCTGGTGATAGAGAGGGGAAGAAATGAATAGGTGGAGCACAGTGAATTTTTAGGGCAGTGAAAATACTCTGTAAAATGCCACAATGATGGACAACATATATACACATTTGTTCAAACCCAATAAATGGACACCACCAAGAATGAACAATGGACTTTGGTCACCATGATGCATTAGTGTAGATGCACCAATAATAACAAATTCATTACTTTGGTGAGAGATGTTGATAAGGAGGGAAGGTATGCATGAGTGAGGGCAGAGGGCACACGGGATATCTTTGTACCTTCAACTTAATTTGCTATCAACCCAAACTGCTTAAAAAAATGTCTTAGAAGAGTAAATAATGTCCATAAGATCTTTCATATTTGATATTAAGAAAGCTTAGGATGCCTGGGTGGCTCATTTGGTTAAGCAACTGCCTACAGCTCAGGTCATGATCTAGAGTCTCAGGATAGAGTCCCACATCAGGCTCCCAGCTCTGAGGGGAGTCTGCTTCTCCCTTTGACCTTCTCCTGTCTCATGATCTCTGTCTCTCTTTCTCTCAAATAAATAAATAAAATCTTAAAAAACAAACAAACAAATTGTTGATATTCTAGAAAGCATTATTTTTGAAAATGTATTTATGGAGATCATTGTACAGAGAATCACTAAGTTTTCTGCAGATTTTATTGGGTATATATATTCATGGGTTACTAATTTGTCAAACGGAAGTATTACAGAACTGAAAATGAGGCAAGGCTACTAACTGATAAATTATAGAGTCTTCATTGTAACTGTTCTTGTGTATATGCTTTCTCTTTAAGCTTGGATTCTGACCCCACTCCTTCCTTACTATTCAATTCCTATCATTCTAAGCACATTCAAATGCCAATCCGTCACAAAAAATCATCTCTTTCTTTGAGGTGTACATTTACTATCATTTCTCTGAACTCCTGAAAGCTACTTATAGGCCGCCATTACTGTCAATGAGCTGTTTTTCATAAAGTAAATGAGTTTATCTGGTCCTAGCAACTTAAGAATAATTCAAGGAAAACAAGGCTACATCCCAATTAAAAAAATAAATAAATAAAAAAACAAAACAGCCAAATTATTAAATGAAACTGATGTCTATAAAAAGTAGGGTTGAACTTCTAGGGCTCCAAGGTTCTGAGAAAGTAAAGGACTCCAAGTAAAACTCAGAAATATGAGAAAGGAATATTCTGAGAAAGAACAAGGCTTTCTCTTATTTTGATATAAAGTGGAATGCACTTTGCCTCAGAATTAATTAATCAAATTTATGAACAAACAAACAAACAAACCAGTAACAAGAACGACAATTACCCCTTTCCTAGGTACAATCTTGTCTTGGTTCTGTTTCAGCTAACAGTAGTTGAGTCTTCTTTTCCTTCTCTTTCTTTTGCCCCTCCCTTCATTCTATGGCTATGAAACATAGGTCTGAAAATTGTGCAGACTGCTTTTACAAGTTTGTTATTACAGCAACTTAAAAGTGAATTCACTTTTACGTGAATTACGTTTTCTAACAAACTTTTCTTGAATGTCACAGCAATAGCATGCACACATAATTATAATTAAGACAATATTATTGTCCCCCATTACAAATTTAGGATCCAAATATCCTTAATGGCATACAAAGCCCATTTTAAAAGATCCAAATATCCTTAATGGCATACAAAGCCCATTTTAAAAGAAAGGCTGTCTAAAGTCGTTTTTCCTTTTTAAAAGGGAACAGCATAATGTTCTTAAGTGATAACATCTCTTTTAAAATGTGACTCAGATGATACAAAACTGATATATACTTATCTTTTGAGAAACATCACTTAGCAACATTGTGAATAAACACTGTGAGGCCAGTAATATGGGTAAACTTACTGATAAATCCAGAGAATTCTATTTTAATGCTCACATAAAACTCACTTATACTTTCTCCCACTAATTTTATAAACCAACATTTCTGTCAACCTTTGGTTCTAGTGTCTTTTATTCTATGAGTTATATTTCATGTCTCTAAAATACTAATTTTTATCTGAGGAGACCTCAACTATTAGGGAAAAGAAACATTTAAGGACTATTGTTTGAAAGGTAGCTCCTTATAGTACATGCTGTATTAGCAATTCAGAAGAGGCTCTGAATTTAAAAAAAAAAAAAAATATATATATATATATATGTATATACATACACACACTCACACACACACACACACACGCACACACACACATACATATACACTAAAGGAAAGTAAGTTGAAGGAAATGGGACATGTTGAGCAATAAGTGCACCTGGGATAGAAGAGCTGTCAACCTAAAATGAAAAATAATAATAATTAAAGCAAAATAAGAATTAGCAGCATTTGCAGTGTTCCATGGCTTATTTTTGAGGTTGTACTTTGAGAACATAAATACAAGTGACTGATCACTCCTTTGCTTATAGGTATATAACCTACTAGATTTAATTACTATGATTATTTATTATGATCTTCTTTAGAAAAGGCCACTAAATACTGACACACATCCAGTTCCTTGGGAGGACAGTATGTATTTCTATGTATTTCACACAGCATTTCCTAGCTCTTAAAATGCCCCCTATTAAGTATTTTTCTTCAATACTGATACTGTTTCTATGCTAACTAACCACATAACAAGTCTGGGTTTTTTTTAGATTAAAAAAAAAACAAACTTTCTTACATAATTGCCATGTATCACAATTAGAATTATAGTCAAAGATGTAAAACCAAGCGAGGACTATTGGAATATTGGAATATGTGTGAATATACAGAAATACATAAAAAACATTATTCTATGGTATCCAATAGATACAGGGACACACTGACCAAATAAGCTAAAGTAAGAAAAAAATGTATGAAATTCTAATGGATAATTAATTCTTCTGAATCCACTTATAAGGGTAAACTAGAGAATATGTGTTGTTTTGCGCATCTGAAAAAAGAGTTAGGTAAACAAAAAACCTGTAATTATTAGCAGCCAAACTGTTCCACACATAGCACGATGATTTGTTTGAATTCTTCTGATTAATTCTATCAGAGCACAGCCAGTACATCTTTAAGTCTCTGTTCTTAAGAGTCACAGCAGACTAGGGATAGGCACATCCATTTCCCCAACAGTGTAAAGTGGGCCTTATGACCTCTACTTCCTCCTTCCCTTCTACAATGCTATTAGCAGGTTCTGTGCAACAGCCAAAGGCCTGTTAAAAGGCAGAAATGTGATTTTGATCTTTTTAGTTTCTCACTAAATTACAGAATCAGTTCTCTGGTTGTCATTTGCTGACAATTTTATAACAGTTTATTTTTCAGTACCTCTCTGAAAAACACCAATTTATGGTTTAAGGTGCTCATTTATATCAAGACAGAATCCTCAGTGGTTAGATGGATCATTCTTACAAATATTTGGTTTGCAAGTGACCTTCATGCTTGGAATTTTTTTCTTCACAACAAGAGAAAAATTAAATATGCTTTAATGCATTTTTAATATTTTTAATAAAGTCAGATAGAGTTTTAAAGAATTCAACTTCTATCCTTAGGGAAGGACTATATCTCTTAAAAAGTTATTTATCCAAGATCTTAAAAGAATGAAAGGTGTGAAGTTGAGTTATCTATACTTAAGATATTATAGCTTATTTTATATATATATATTTATTTTATATATTATATATATTATATCTATATATATACTATATGACATATATTTTATTTTTCTTCTTGTTGAAAACATATAATCTATTTCCAAAATCTGTCTGTATATGTATATATCATAGATAATATATATACACACAGACTTCATTTCTTGATATTTAAACTTTATATTTTTTATAATTCTATCACCTGTAGTCTAAGTTCAAGGAGCATTTGCTGAATATCAATTATACTCAAACCCTGTTTAAGGTCTTACTTTAAAGGAATATTATTTGGTCTCCGACGGGCATCCAATATAGTGGGTGAGACAACATTATATAACTTCTTTTAAAGAAAGGGTAAATTCATTAAGTTGTGGGAAATGTTATGTTATGTATATATCTTAGGTGCTTCAGGATAACTGGAAGGAATAATTATTCTAGCCATTATTGTTCAGGGAAGATTGTTGTGGTGAAAATTAGTTCACAGTTAATATAAAAACTGATGGGAATTAACCAGATGAAGACAGAGATTTCTTCAATCAAAGGATCATTGTGAATAAACATGAACTATAAAATAGCATGGTATGTGCTGGGAACCATAGTTTAAAGTGCAGGACATAGAGGGGCAAATGTTGAATTAGAAGTAGTCCGAGGTCACTTCATCAAGGGCCTTAATGCCAGACAATGAGATTAAACATTTCCCTTTAGTGGCTACAGAGCAACTGAGAATTTTTAAACAAGGGAGTAATACAGTCATGTTTTAAGACCAACCATAAGAGACTCAATTTCACAAAACAAACTGAGGGTTGCCGTGGGAAGGGGGGTAGGGAGAGAATAGTTGGGTTATGGACATTGGGGAGGGTATGTGCTATGGTGAGTGCTGTGAAGTGTGTAAGCCTGATGATTCACAGACCTGTATCCCTGGGGCAAATAATACATTATATATTAATAAAAATAATTTTAAAAAAAGAATGATGAATCTGACTATAACCTGGAAGATCATTTTAAGAATCACAAGACTGAATAAAGGGAGACTATTTAAGAATAGATTAGAGAGATTTAGATGATAGACAAATAGAGGTTGAATTAAGTGGTGACATAAATAAGGATAGACTACTGGAGTGGACTCAAGCCATATTCAGAAGGAAAATTCTATAAGACTTGGTAAAAAAAATCAAGTAAAGGGTGAATAAAAAATAGAAATTCAGACTGATTATTGGGTTTCTAATGTTCATAACTGGATACATGGTAGATGCCCAGAATTATGGCAGGGAGGATAGGAATAATGATTTTATGGAAAGGAAGTTAAATTCAGATGTGGACAATAAGAATTTTAAATGACCATGGGACATCAGGCATTTAAATGCAAGTTTTCAGCTCTAGTTTTAGGTTGGAGCAAATGTATTCAACTGAATGAGCTTCAAGAATTAAGAGATATCCTCATGCTAAAAAGAAAAAAAAAAAAAAAATATATATATATAAAGTCATTTTAAAATTCTCTTACATAATTATTTCCCAAAGAAAGGATTTCTTCATTTATCTATATATCTTTTCTATTTTTTTCCTGGAAAGTTGACAGTGGTAAGTCAATGATTATCTATACTAAATTTGATTAATGATTTTTTTTTTTAAGTCAGGAGTCCTTATTTAACTTTTTTCTTAAGTACACTCTACCCTCCATGTGGGGCTCAAAGTCACAACCTCAAGATCAAGAATTGCATGCTCTACCAGCTGAGCCAGACATGCTCCCCTAATGACGCTTTTTCTTTAAGACTTCCCTATCCTTTCCCTTCTTTAGTGTTAATAATTTGTATTGCTGATTTTTAGTGATAAAACTAAATGATCAGACAATCTCTGAGTTCTTACTGGTATCTCTCTTCTCTATCATGTTTTGAAATCTTGTTCTAGTAAATTAATTATAGTAAATTAACAAGATTTGCCATAAACCAATTGGGTTATTACATTCTAAAAAAGTAGATACAACATAGTTATGTTAAGTACTTATATTGAATATAAATTCTCAAGGAATCATTTGACATTATAATATGCTACATTATGGATATCTGTCCATGGTAATTCTTAATACTGAATCTCTAGTAAAGGTTAATCATCATTAACAAATTATTTTTTAACAGTGTATTCTGTCCACTTCAATTATAGCCACTGATGGGTGAGTTTAAAGAATTCAAAGATGAGCAAGCTATTATTGAAGAGATAATATAAATGAATTATGTTTAAAGAAAACAGATTCTGAAGCTGGACTACTGGATTTAAATCACCAAATTTGCTATTCACTGGTTTTATGACTCATATAAGTTATTTAACTCTTTGCCCTAGGTTTCTCTGTTGTCTCAGTTTGGCACATAACATGTGCTATGTAAAGATTTCATAAATGCCTAAAAGAGCTTACAATATGGCACAGAAAATAAAACAACTACAAAATTATTTACAGTTATAATTAACAAGCTACAAAAAAGCTTTACAAATCAAGAAAGATTATTAAATACATAGAAAAATTGGGATTCAATATTGTGTCATGCTTTCTGCCTACGTATAATAGACATGTGATGTAGAATGGATATCAAGAGAAAAGATTTAATTTGGTTTTTAATCATTTCACCTAAACACTGTCAGACTGTGGACAAATCAATCATTATGTTCTTATTTGTAAAGTGGGAATAATATAAGTTCTACTTCATACTTTAATATTTATGCATTTTCACATCAAATGTTACATATTTATACATAAACATTATAAAATGCATTTTATTGATGATAAAATTTATATATTTTCTCATGTACTTACGTAGTTACTGTATAATATATAGGGTTATTATATAGCTAAATATTATCTCTGAACAAAGAGGGATCCATAAGGGTTATAAATTACTTCCCCAAGGTTATACGCTCTTAAATAGCGTATTTGAAAGTCAGTCTTTTCTGATTCCACATTCAGTGGCTTTCTATGCATTGAGTGTCTAACCCAAATGAGATCTTCATAATAAACTGTTTACAACTATAAATTACTGTGATAGAAGAGGTGTAATTATAGGCCTACCTTTAAAGATAGATAGGATTTTATCAGAGCAGTTAGATAAATTATTCTGATATAGGAAAGAAGAGGAAATATACAGCAAGGTGTCTCATAAAATATTCCGGAAAAACAAACTTAGTTTTGCTGGAGGTACCATGATATTATAAATCTGACTTACATTAGGAGGATATAATACAGTATTTGACCTGGAAAACTCATTCATGTCCCACCCTTAACCTTGAAGTTCTGAAGACAAATACATGAACAGAACAATTAATCAAAACGATAAGCAGAGCAGTAATTTTTTTTCCTAAGAAATTACACACAAGACGCAATACAGAACTAGGTGGGCTAAGATGGACTATGTTGAGCCACCTCTAAACCTTCATCCTAAACCCCAAATTAGATCATGCCCTCCAAACCAACAGAGTTTCACAGCAAAGAGTCATTATGGCATAGTTTGGTTCCCTGCCAATCTGAGTATGCTTAGCATGTCTTGAGGTAGTACTCAAGTGAACTGTCTGCATTACTGTTTTACCAACCCTATCAAAAGGGGGAAAAACCCTCATGCCTGCAACTTTTATATAATTTAAAATTTTTACATGTGAGAAAGTGTGATCAACTCAGTACCCAAGAAGGATACCAAAATGAATTACTATCTTGAAGTGATTTAAATAGAAAAAAATATTTGAAGATGTGTAATGGATAATAACTTGAAAGGAAAAAGTACAGAGGGAATAAGCTGAATAAATAAATCAGGAGGAAGGATAAGGAATATATGGCATATACACAGGGAGATATAAAAGAAATAGTTTTAACTCATCTTTGAGGGGATTAGTAACAACTGATTGGGGGAAGGCCCTAAATCTATTAATCTAGATATATCTGAGTTCCTCCTTCCTTTACCGCTCTACCAAGCCACACACACTGCTACCAACAACCTGAAGACAGGTACATACAGAGAAATATACTGGACAAAGGCCTGCCTTTGCTTATTGTGTTAATTTAGCCTTAAAAACCAAGTCAGTTGTTTTGTAATTTGGCTTCTACCAAGTGGAAGTCTTAATTTGCCCTTGGATGCCAACTAAAGTTCTAGTACAGCAAAGATTTGAAAAGCAACATTTTTAGTTCCTTTTTAATAAGCCCACATCCACTTTCCATTCTGATAGTGATCAAGCAGCCTTAGAGAAAGTTGACCTTTGTGAGGCCTAGAGAAGTAAGCAGGAGATTAATCTGACCATTTCCAGCTTCTAGCCTATCCTCTGACAGAAAAGGGCCATTTCTGTAGTTTCAGAACTTTAAACCCCTTTACTTATCATTGTGAACACAAAAGACCAAATAATATTCCATGGCTTGTTGCTGAGCTATTCTTAGAGGAAAAGTAAAGGTTATATGATCTTTGGTTGCCTTCACAGCCTAACATTAGAAGAGGTAATTCTGCATCTATTTAGAAATGTAAACAAGTATTATGTGTATGTAAAATCAAGTATTTAACTCTCCATCTTTAAATTTCTCATGGCAACATTTGAAGAACATAAATATAGGGTACCATTCCATGTCAAGTCTGAGGAAAAGTGAAGAGGAATCTACAATATTCAGTTGCTGAGAGACAAAATTCATACAACACATTTGGAAGAAAATTACAGGAAAGAGTGCCAAATTGTTTTGTTAACAGGGCCTTCTCACTCACTATCCCCTTTGCTTAAAATATTTTCTCTTTTGTCTCTTTGGAACACTGATTCCGTGATCCATAAGGACACAGCTGAAATCTTAGTAGAAGTTCCTGAAATAATCCTTTTTAGTACCTCCAGCTCCTCAATAACATTTCAAATTACTAAGACCCCAAATAATCTAAGGCCTTAAATCTAAAGCCAAACTGAGCGACCTAATTATAACAAGGCACTTTGAATTTGGGCACCAAAACTGTGGATTAAAGTTGAAAAAAGCAGATATAATTAGGAATATATTTGTAGAGGATTGCTAAGGTACTCGGGCCTAGCCAGCCTAGCCCCTGAATGTCTAGCCATGCTTAATGGCCATTAAAATGACTCTAACCAAGTAATCTGAAAGACCCCATCAACATCTATCTAAAACAGCCTTAGATAACAGAGTATTTACTTGGTAGTTCCAAAATTGTTATAAACTCAAGACATTCAGAGAAGTAATTTTTCTTCTGAATGGACAAATAACAAGCCCGTTTTCTTGAGGATGCCAAGGCTATCAAAATAATTTCAATTCCCTTCATCATTATACCTTGACTAGGGTAATTAGGGACACTAAAAATTTAACTTCTCTTTTTGCTATGCTTTCTACCCTTTCCTCCTTGTATGATTTTGAGAATAACTGAGGTTATTCATATCTTATTATATCTTATTCATAAATTCTTTGCATGAAGCCTGTTTATAAAGATTTGGTCATTGGGAGAGAAATGAGGGGGAATACTCTTACTAACCTTATTTCTAGGAATAGAAATTTAATCTGTAATGAAAGAAACTGCCTTGATGATTCTCATTGTAGCTATTATTTAACACCTTATAATTCTTTTCACGATTTTATTAGATATGCTTGTTGGTTTGATGACACATGTTTAATTCTTTCTACAACCAGACAGTGAGCTTCTATATTCATGTTTCTTTTGTTCTCTTATATATTCATTTCCTAAAATACTACCTGGATTATATCAAAGGAGCTAAATATATGTATGGAATGAATGAATTAAGGAATAAATAATCAATGCTCCCAGAAGAATATACCAATTTGTTTCAGAAACACAAAGGATGTTGACAAAGCCTTGCTTTAATATCATTAGATGGGAAGAAATCTCAGTTGTACTGGGTCTTACCATGATATTAATTTCTAGCTGCATTTGCTAAGGATAGCATAATGTAGAAAGTGAAACTACTATAACTTTTAATGACTATATTCATCCCTTTTAATAAATAGGGTACTGTCCCGGGGCACTTGGGTAATGGCCAGTTAAGCGTCCTACTCTTGGTTTTGGCTCAGGTCGTGGTCTCAGGGTCATGAGATTGAGCCCTGGGATGGGCTCTGCCTCTGTGCAGTCATGAGATTGAGCCCTGGGATGGGCTCTGCCTCTGTGCAAAGTAGGCTTAGGCTAAGCCCCACATGCTTGTTCTCTCTCTCTCTCAAATAAATAAATCTTAAAAAAAAAAACAACAAACAAACAGGGTACTGTCCTAACATGTTGTAACAATATACATGGAAAAGATCGTTATAGGCAAAATACTTAAGGCTTTAAATTTTAACCAGGCTGCATCTAGTTCAAACTGTGAAAAAAGTGTATCAATGGCAACAAGCAGACTTTCTCCTTCTCATTCTTTTTCTGAGCCAGAAAATTTTGAATAGTAATGACTCAATCTTTGAAAAGCATCCATGTCAACAATCAATACTGAATAAACACAGCCCTCTCTTAGTAAGTATGAACAAACAGAATGATCACCAGAAAGATATGACTTAGAAGCACTAAATAAAGTAAGTGAACTGATAATACTAAGCAAATATTCCTATGTGGTTTAAACATAATACAGTTATGAAATAAATATAAAATATAGTTTAATAAGTTTTGCAAAGAAATGCAAATACAAACCAGAATATGCACTATGGTGAAAATATATAAAAGTATTTGTCTAAGAGTTCCCCTTTCTTATTTTTCTGGGAAATTTTTTCTTTTGCCCTTCAATTATAGGAAGAGAAAAATCTGTTATTATCTTACCAATACTGACATATCCCCAAATCCCAATCTAGCTCTTCATACTTGCCTCACTGATAGGTACTGCTATTGCTGACCGACACTTTGTTCAAACAGGTTAAGGCTTCACTCTAGAGAACCCAGCCCATGGGTGCACACTTGGTAAGAAGACAGTGCCATGTAGGAACTGTAAAAAATAACAGCTATCTTTTCCAATGGGCAAACACAGTGTTACTGTATATAAATTAGCAAGCAAGGTAAATGGAGTTCATTCCTCTTAAGCCTACACAATTTTATCTAGTGCTGTTGACTTCTGGCCACAGTTGACTGAATCCATACTGAAACTTGACCCACGGCAGACCACCAAGAGTCTGGTTTTAGTGTATTGGTCTTAGAAACAGAGATGGTGTTTCATTTCAGAGACAAAAAAACAAGACGTGAAAAATCAGAATAAAAACAGCTCTGAAAGATGTTGCATATTTGAAAGATAAATTTGTATAATATGAGGTTATTTTTTATAGAAATTATTATCATTATTAAGAAAATTATGTAGAGAAAAGTGACTTAGTAATATAAAAATGTCATCTCTCACCCGTCTCATTGTCATCTTTATTATCATGATATGAATCTATATACCCAATGTAATCCAGCAACTTGTCTCCCTTACAAAAGAAGAGGAATAAATATTAGCAATCTGACTTACAACACATTCAAACAATAAATATTAGCAATCTGACTTACAACACATTCAAACAACATCTTTTTCAGGAAACTAATCACCTGTAGTTTACTACTTAATTGATTATAATCATAAATCAATTAAAAATCATATTAGTAGTTGCACAAAATATAACTAATAATTTCAAACACTTATCCTTAATATATTAAAAAAAATACACTTAGAACAAAGCCTTCAGCATATGGAAGAAAAAGACAGACATTATATCTGTCAATATTTTTTTGTACTCCATTCAAAGAAAATGTCCAGGCTTTCATACTGCACCATGGGTTTTGGGGATGGAACAGGGAGAACACAGATAAACTGGTTTAGAGTTAGACTAATGAACTGGATACCTGTGGCTGAAACTCACACTTACTGAGAAGATGACCAGGGTTTGCAAGTAGGAGTTGCACGGAACCAAATCAAGGGGTTAAAATAAAGTAGCACATTTTAAAATTGGGGAAAGAAAAACAAAATAAATCCAAAGAAAGTGGACAGAATACAATAAAGGATAAAAACTCGAACTAATTAAAAAGACAGAAACAACCAAGCAAAAAGGCACTTTAAGTAACCCAACAGAATTCTCAAAGTTTTCACAGATTGATGAAGAAACAAGTTTCAGCGAAAATGAGGGAAACAAAGAATGAAACAGGGGATATAAAACTAGAGCAAACCTGTACTTAATAATAGATGACTAGTATTCAACATAACTTTGACAAAACTGAAAATGTCCTTAGAAATAAAAATAGACTGAAACATAAATGGATCAAAATTATAGCATAGGAATTTCCAGCTCTCATCCTCCCTCCAGAAACATAAATTCGAACAACTGCGCATAAAAATACCTTCCTAGGAGGCAAGGATTCCAGGTGAGGAATTGCAGTACCTGAGAGAAGAGCAGAAATAACAAAGGGCACACTGAGGAGGGAAGGAAAGAAAGATTCACACCCCCTCATCGCTTCTTCAAAACCTGGCAGCTCCATGCACTCAAGGGAGGGAAGTGAAGTGATGAATGCGCGCGGACCCCAAAGCCAGTCGCCCCATTCCCAGGCCCTCGCTGTCTGCCACCTATGAGCCCCTACCCACCTCGGTGCCTCCAGAGGCTCCCGCAGCACGGTGGTGTCGTGGACAGCAGCTTTCGTGCTCTCTCCGTGCTTTTCGGCAACGCGGAACTAACGTCTTCCCCGCGCCTTACGGCAGGCGTGTCCGACACCAGGTTCTCACTGAGCTCCCGGAAGCCAGGCCTGGGCTCTGCCTCGTGGCTCCAGGTGGGTCGCGAGGCAGCAAGTTCCCCACCGGCTTTTGCAAACCCAGGTCTCTCAGCTCCAGCTACCCCAGGCGGCTCCTACGGCTTCAGGTGACTTCCTAAGCTCAGGCTCCCAGAGCATGCCATGAAGGCAGGCCCAACACTGTATGGGTCCCAGGCGGCTTCCTCAGCACCAGGCTCTGGCTGAGTTCCTGGAAACCCAGTCACTGGGTCCACTTAAGTGTCTGTGGCTCCCTCAGCTCCTGTGGACCGACGCTCCCACTGGCCTCCTGTGGACCCAGAGTCCAGGCTCACCCTATCTGCCCGTAGGGACTGGTTGACATCTGTGGACAGAGAATCTAGGTCCCAGGTCAGTCACAACAGACACTGGTGCCAGGCTTACCTCACTGATGGAGACTCCAGGCTGCTTCTACATGCCCTGGCATCAGGCCCGTCTACCTGAGGACCCAGGCAAAAGATCCACCTGCCTTAGGACTCCCAACAGCAAGTCCACCTGTGGCCACCACCAGACTCTAGAGGGGCTGACTGGTGAAGGGCTTTGCCTACAAAAGCCAGTCTGTAAATAACTGGAAGTACGGACATCCTCCAGTGTGCAGACACCAACACAATGCCACAAGGATAATGATTATCATGGAAACATGACACCACCAAAGGAAACTAATAAAACTCTAATGATTGGTCCTGAAGAAACAGACACCTATGTATTCCTCAGGAGCTCAGAATAATCCCCTTACAGAAATGCAATAAACAATTATCCTTTAATTTACTATATTTGCCTATGGTAGACAGATTTCATAGATTCTACCATGCTGGCTCTGCCAAACTAGCCTGATATGGTCAACATAACTCCCATTTGACCCACTGGAGGAGTGAGTCTGCCCCATCTGGGCTATCTTCTGTTGTTGGATTGGAGATTGGGAAATGCCAACCCTGGGCTGTCGCTTTCTGCCGTAGTGTTCTTCCAGTCCTCAGGTAACTCCATAACAAAATGAACTCACCTTTGTAGTCCCCTTCACTGTTCACTGTTCCTTTGTTTTTCTCTTGTGCTCTTTCCAGGCCTTATAGTTGTATTTAACTGAAGAGATGAGCCTTAATTGTTTTGTCCTGACCAGAAATATTCAACCACTTCTTTGAGACCTTCCTACTAAAGATTAATGTATAAAATTTCTACCTCCTTTTGTATATATTTTTGCATACACAACTAGCAAGAGGGGAAGTAAGATGTAAACAGTGACAACAACAAACAAAAGACATGGATTACTGAGACTTAAATGACCAAAAAAAAAAAAAGTATTAGTTTTATCTAAAACAAGATCATGAGGAAATGAATACTGAGACTTGTTTCTAATTCCAGTTTTTAATATTGGTGAAATTCAGAACACACTTTTCTTTCTTTTGGGAATGCTTTTGTCAATGATTTGTTGTTTTCAAGTGTCCTATGGCTAATATTACTATAGGAAGAAAATTTCCTCTCATTAGAGTGTATTTTAGACAAAAATGTTTAAATGAAGAAGTTACTATCACCAGGACTATCACTTGGATTCATAGATATTTGTTCAATAACCGTATGGTAGAGTTTAAGGACTATAAACTGTTTATCATTAAACTGCAAAGATACATCAAGGGTTTTAGTTATCTAACTAAGCATGATTACTGAGAGCTCAGTATCACATTTTATTCTCTTTCAGTACTATAGGTACATAGTTTTAAAACTTAGACTGATATTCAATTGTGTAAAAAGTCCCCATTTACTATGAGATGGACTTATGCTATGCTTTGAGTCATTTCATAAATCTTCTTTCTGTAAAAATTCTGTTCTATTGAGACAAACTTTAAAATTCTTAGAATTTTCTAGGTCGGGGACATATGTCAAATCCATCTCTATTTCTATCTCAATAGCCAAACTGAGCAATAATTGTGTTTCTTATTTGTTGATCCTCCTTACTGTATGTGCTAGAAATTTCTTACATACTTTGTAGCTAAGTTAGAGGGGATTCTAAAATATGAAACACTTACATAAAAATAGTCAGGGATTTAAGCTGAATAGAGTCCTTATGAGGGAGACATAAGCTTGCCCATCAGCTCTTGCTATCCGTATGATAGTACTAACCACTTACAGTAAGTGTAGTAACTGAGAGATCAAATCCTAACAATGAAAATGGATAATCTCTAAGAAATCCAGACTCACACAGAGCACGAACTCAACATTGTCAAAACAATTGAATCCAAGTACAGATGTCTGTGCTGTCATCCATCCTATCTATTCTGGGGTTTCTGAGATCATTAATACCTATAATAGCTACCTTCTCAGAAGAGAGAAAAATGTAATAGGGGAAAACAGAACAGTACAGTACATTTTTAAATTAATACTAATGCGTGGATAAGATAACGTGATGGTGGACTTCTACAACAGTCCAATGAGCAGCTGATCTTACATGCCTTAAAGGCTTTTTCCTCTGAAGGAGATAGCAGTACAATCACTTGGTCTGTTTTTGCTTCACCTGCCTTTTCCCAAGATTGTGACTTAGCAAAGCAGCAGGGTCACTGAAAGCTGATATACATTTTATTCAAAGACTTTGAATGGATATGCTGCTTTGTACAGCTTCTATAATGTCCAAACTGTAATTAAGAGTTCTCAAACTTCCTCAGCTGTCTTTAGGAAGAGGGGTTCTTTGTGGGCTGCAATTATAGAATCCATAGCATGCATCATACTTTTTGTAGAGTTGACAACTGGTTGAGGCAGTACTGTAACAAAATCTAATTAATTAGCACACATAAACATTTGTAGTAGTGCCTGGCATATAGTAGGCAATAATAATTAAAAAAAAAAAAAACTCTTATTTTTAGTGATACTAACCATTTCCTTTTTATCTCAGCCAGGCAAAAAATCAATCAGAGAGACTTATCACAACAAAAACAAAAACAGTAGTGATAATAGCAAATGAGTAAAATATGGACAAAATATACCTACAATAAATTTTAGAATCACAAATTCAAATCAGTCTCTCTGATCCTAAAGCTCATATATGTAAGCATTTTGCTTATTTTGTATGCAGGACTTGCTAAACTTACCAACTGCTACTCCCAGAAGTTTGAAGAATTTTGCTTCCAGTTGATCAGTAGCTGTTACATGTTATAGACTAAGAGAAGAAAATATAGGAATTCAGGAGACTATGTCATGATCAAGCTGAGAGCTAACACTAGCAGTGGTTTCTTAAAATACTTCCTCTGCTGGCTGCTCAGAATACAGAGCCACCCAAATCAGTGAGGTTAAAAAAAACACAAATCTCTGCTACTGAACAGGGTAGAAAAAAGGAAACTTTACTAAGGGAACAATAGTGGCAAGAATGTCTCTGCCTACCATCATACCTGATACAAATAATTCTTCATCACTTTATTTCCCTAATCCTTATACTGATACAAATTTAATTTATACACAAATATATCTAAATCAAGTTTTCAAATTATCTTTTTCTAAAATCCTGAAATATTTAGAATTGTAATCAATGCTAATGTAATAAAAATCAGAGTATCAATTATGCAGTGTTTTTGTTTTGATTAGAGAGTATCATTTAAATATACAAGAGTAAATTCATTGATAGGTTCATAAAAATCTAAAATAAACTTAGATAGGCCATACACACATGCACACTATGTTTTTTCTAAATATTTTTTCACTGTACTTGGTATTGATACCAGTGGAAAATTTCCATCATTTATAAGGATATTTGTATGTATTTATAAAGACAGATAGAAGATGCTTATTGTTTCAAACACCATCAGTACAGCCAACTGAGAAGAAATTTATTCTGAGCCCATTCTAAAATGTTGATAAAACTCAGAAATCACTACATTCACAGCAATATCAGAAATTATTTTGGGCATTCTACTTATCATCGATGTTACAGAATTTGTTGCCTTGAGATAGTCATTAACTAGAGAACCATGGTTTGTCCCAAGAAATGGAGAAAACCCACAGTGTGAAACAAAGTAGAGAGATGCACACTGTCTTTGTGAATTAATTGTTATCAGCAATAGTTTCTATAGCAACCACAGTGTCAGCAATCACAATCTTGAGCTAAGTGCTCTTACACCTTCTTTTCCGCCATCAGTCCTTACACTTCATCAGCTTTTCAGAGGTGGAAACCTCTACTAATAACAAAAATGTAAGAAGCCTTCGACATACCCTGCATATGGAAGTAAAGTGCTATAGGCTAAGGTGGAGACAGGGAGAACCCTAGTAATACCACATACTGGGAATTGAGATTTTTCACGTCCTCATTCCTGAAGGTCAGGAAACTAGATGATAAGGATATGAGGAAATCCAGCATCAGTCCCGAAGAACTGAAGTAATAGAATGAATAGGAGACTTTAGTAGAAGTATGACTAAGATATTTGCTTATCAATCTTGCCTTAATCTCTCTAACTATGGTGGAAATAGTAGAAACTGAAAAGGAAGTAACACAGTTGCTCTTACTATGGGCCATAGGAGGTCCATTCAAATAAAAAAATATCAGAGATAAAGAGTGATTAAACTTTCAGCATGATGTGATGGACCAAGTCAGAGCATATAAATTCAGGGCATATCAGAAATTATTGATTATAAGAATAAGAATTTCATTTTAGAAATTGTTTTTGTCATTCCTAATATAAAGGAAAAATCAATTCATATGTTGCCAGATTAGAATATCTTAAAGGAAAGACTGGATGAGATAAAAAGGAAATGAATAATATCATTAAACATAAGAGTTTCCATTGTTGCATACTATATCACAGGTATTATTAAAAATACTTATGCTTATTAGTTAATGCTTATTTTACCAGTTGATTTGATCAGCACAATAAATCTGTGCTTAGGTATTATTATTCTCTCTTTTTAAAAGATTTTATTTATTTATTTGAGAGAAAGAGGGAGAGAGCTCAAACGGGGGCAAGGCAGAGGGAGAGAGAAGGAGAGTCGGACTACTGTGCTCAGATGGAGGGAAGCACCATCATAAAAAAAAAAAAAAAGTTTCTTACCTTCTATCACAACATTAGCTATGAAGAAACAGACCTAGTCAGTTACACAGCTCTTGAAAGATGCTCTTTAGTAGTACCTCTCATCAGGGAAGATTAGTCTGTTTGGTCATATATTTCAATGGTGTGTTTCTCCATACCATACCACCTGAAAATTTTATTTCCTTTCAGTATTACAATATATAAATTCAATACTAAATAATATGACATAATACCTTTGGTGGTTAAGCATACTGTCTAGAAATAGCATGTATCTTTTCAGTAATGTATGGGAAATGTGTCTGTAGCCATCTAAATACATTTTTTGTATGTGTTGTGTGGTCAACTTATACATTAGATTTTGTTAGCTCATTAAGAAAACTTCTTTGTGGATTATGTAAACAAACAGTGAACAATGGTGAAATAGCTCTTTAACTCAGTTTCCTTGGATATGGATATATTTTAGATTTATGCTGTTATAATAATTTATTATCTTGATCAATGCTAATGTAATAAACTGTAATAATGTGTATTGTAACTTAGTGCCAATCTCTAAAATAATTACTTATTACATAGTTCTTTGAGCAGAAAGTAATTTTTAAGTAATGATAAGGTTCTCTTTTATGCCTTTAGAATGTGTGACTCAGATAAGGTTACACTAGTTTTTTTCAAATACATTCAGATTTTAAATAAATGAAACAGAGATTAATATTAGCAGCACTTTCTGTTAGTATTAGCCAATATGATTGTATGGGATAATGTTCAGTAAAAACAGATTCTTATAAATATCATGATGATAATTCATTTCTTTGAAATATTTCTTTAAAATATTCCATTATAATCACTTGAGTTAGTAATTCCTTTCTATAATCCCCGAATTTAAGGAGTAAATTGAATCATCTTCATTTGTAAATTATCTTACGTGTCCTGTCCAGCCCTTTCATCCATAGAACCAGCTGAGAGCTAGCAATCTTAGTTTTTTATCCAAGAGTAAGATTATCATGATAGATGATAGATAGTTAGATTGATTTTGTATCTATCATCACCATTTTTAAACATAAAATGCCACTGAATTGTCATCCTAGAATATAAACATTTAGTTAGTTTTTTTAATCATTAGTTTAACTATTCTAACTAGTGAACTATTCCAGATTAATGCTGAAAAGATTGTATTTGTTTTCTTGGTTTTATGGCAAACTTCATTAAGGGGAAACCTTGGTCTGGTGTTTCTTACTAGATCTAAAAAGCTAAAGATAGAAACTAACAAGAGTATGTCAGACACTGCTTGTCCTTCCTGGTGTTTTAGAAAATTTGCCATATTGTTTAGGGAAGTAGCCAAGAAAGAGATATGGAAGAGAGTAATTCATCAATAAGTCTCTGTGTTTTTGGGAATGTTCTTTTAAAGTGTTTTTGTTTACTTGATATTGTGTACAAAAGTTTTAATTAATTGTTGGCATAAAACCTACTGTAGAGGTTTTTAAAGGCTTTAGATAGACAAAGGAAGAGAGTAGGAGAAAGAAAGAAAGAGACAGGTCGGCTACTTCGTTCTCTCCACACTGTTCTACACATGAGATAAAAAGAGTCATTCACTGTCCTATGATTTTTCAGTGCCATGAGTTTGAAAACTCTTTTCCAATTTTAGCAATTTCATCACTTATATGTGTCCATTAAGTTTGCTTGAAAATTCTAGGTAATGATAACAAAATGCTGCTTTTGGAATTCTAGTAAGGCCAGGTATATTTAAAAAATAATTTTATGATAATCTTGTCTTTACCACTTACCTCAGCTAGAAAAAAATGCAAGCTGTGTTAATTCAGGCAGCTCCTGATATGCCCTGCCCATGGCAAGAACTAGGTGGACCATCAGCTTTCACCCCGGGTTAGTCACAGTGTCATATTGAGTACTTTGGTTAGTGAGTTGTATACCTTCCTGACCAAAAAAAAAGTGGTAGTAAGGTCTCAGCTCCCTTCTGCTTACTCATATAAGGCTTTTGTGTTTGTTTTATTATCTCATACTTGAATTTGTTGCTAGAAAAATATATTTCCATTTTTAATTCTTATTTGCTTTACTATGTGATCTGAATATAATATCTAGTATTCACTATTCTTCACATTCAGGTTGCTGAATTCTCACGGTGTACTTTAAAAAATGTTTGCAAGTCCCCTGTGAATAAGCATGACTATATTGCTGTCCACTGCAAGTGAGGTTTTACCTTTCAGTAGTTGAATATTGGAGTCTGCCCAAACCAAACTTAAATTCAGCTTCCTTCTTAAGAAGCCTTGAACTGAAGCTATCCACACAAGGGGAACCCTACTGTTAAGTCATTTTATCAAACCCTCCTATCTAGGCAAGTTTTATTCTCAAATCTCAAGCTTTATAATAGGCAAGCTTTATTGGTAAATTAAAATCCTAAAATGCCTAGATATACCTGTAAGAATTATAGCTATTTATCTGGAAAGTAAATGATTGAATTTTGTTTTACATTCTTACAAAATAACTTTTTTTACCATTAATTTCAAGTTGTAAATTTAAGTATCTCAGACCAAGTAATATAGATAGGTTTGATAAATGAATAGGTTTTACTCTTAGTTACAATATTTTGTAGTGCCCCTTACTCTTTCACATGTATGTCTCCCCCTGCTCTCAGGTCATATGTGTCCTGAGGACAAATATGTCTTATATCTTAGTTGATACATTGTGAAAATGATGAGACTGTGTATTAATTTGTTCAAAACTCTTTATTCCTTTTGTTTTCTCATTTTCTAGTATGGTGTTTGGCATATTGGGGTGGGGGTTCAATAAGTGTTTGCTCAGTGAATACTAACATAAATAATTGTTGCATTAGTTTGAAAGGGAATTGTTTGCAGTAGAGGAGTAAATTTAATGTACAAACCCACAAAAGATAAACTTGCCAAAAATGAATGAAATTTATAAGAAGTTCTAATGAAGCTAAAAGATCAAAAGGATTATCATTCATAATGAATATGCGAAGAGTAAAGTTGGAATACCTACTAGGGAAGTAGAAATTATCTATAATTTTCTTCTGATATATATTTAAAATTATTTTAACTTTAAAATACTTTGAAGATAATTCATTTCTCTGTTTGATATAATTTCACAATGAATTTTTTATTTTTAATATTTCTATAACTGCTCAGCAAAGCATGCTTTGAATTACAAGTGATTTCTAAAATATAATGCCAATGTCTTTGTTCTTTTATGCTAGCTTTCCTAATACATTCAAATTATATAAATTTATGTGAAAAGTCATATAAAGTTGTCATATTATTTAACAGGGATTAAAGTTTTAGTTATATAATGAGTAATAATCCTATAGAATCATTATATCTTCAGGGTTATTATAATACAATTTAAAATTGAGGTGAAATCAGCTATTTATGCCTAATATACAATTAAAGAATTTGACAAAACTAATTAATAACAGTAGAATTTTCATCCTTGAATAACATGTATAATATCAAGATTCTCCATTTCAGTCATGAGTGTAGAAACAGCCTAGTAGTTATTTGGTTTTTTTCCTCTTTGAAGACAAGACAAAAAGTTTGCCATGGTGATTCACATATACATATACAATTTCATTTGATTATCACATCAGTTTGTATGCCAGATATGCATAGGAGTTATGTTTTATTTTACAGCTGAGATAAGAAATATTTCTTGGTATAAGAACAGATAAATTTTGATTATATTAATTGCAAAGAACTTTAGTATCTAAATATATCTAAATATGTTTACAATCCATTAAAGAGAGTGAGATTATACATTACAGTTAACAATGAGATTTATAGATGAACAATATGAGTTATGGGTCAATTCAGTTCCTTTAGATATATGCTACTCTGCCTATGTGGGACTGGAAGAAATTACCTTAGCCTTGCTAATAATTTTAAATTTACTTGAAAAGATACACGTAGAGTACAGTACCTTATGCATAATAGGTGATCTACAAGTGTGTGATATTGTTAGAAAATTTAGTTCTTGATATACTGAAATTATTTGTATATTCCAAGCAGTGGATAGTATTGATTACTGGTTCCCAGAGTAACAAAATGCCATATAATTGTTATTCCAACACATGTAGTAAATTAATTCCAAGGACTCTGATAACTGAAATCCATGAAGTCATAATAATATGGAAGAAAAAGGAAAATATTCCCTTTATCTTCCAGTCTCATTCCAACCATCACCATTTAGCTCTTGATTTAAATATTCCCTTTATTTTATATATAGAGCTAACTATACACTGTTTAGAGTAGCATAATGAGAAGTTAATGAGTCCATAAAGAATAAATAGTAAAATAGGCGAATAATGGGTATGTTATCTATGAGGAAAGCGATGACAGGTGGTCTGTGACTCCACCATTATCTTCAGGAAAATCTTTGATTAAATCATTCTTGCAACTAACTCCAATGGATTTAAAAGAATATGTTAGGTCTGAGAAAAATGCTTTGTACCAAAAAAGAACATGTAGCTTATTTATGACTGCTTATTGAAAAAGTAGAAATTGATAAGTTACTGATAATGAATAATATTGAGCTGCAATAGAAAATAGGTACTATTCACACACGTCTGAGGAAAGGTAAAGCGATGCTGAAGTTCATTATTTTCCTGAGTTAGAGATTATTTTCCTGAGCTGCACCCTACAAGCTTTGTGACTAGTAATCTTACCCGTGCCTTGTACAAAGTGGAGGACATTAGAAGATGTGCCTGAGAGTCACCAGAATTTTGAGATGCTGTTGCTACTCTTGTGTTTAGTTATTTTAATTCCTCTGAAAAGTTAGATAAACTTTCCTGACATAAAACTTACTGTGTCTAATGCATCTAATCTTCAATCTCAAGCTGAAGCTATTATTGCTGATAGATCAGAGTGTTCAGTACATCATCATGCAAATTCTCCTCAGTGTTATAGTTATCTAGAATATTTCGTTGTCCAGATAAAGTATTACAGAGATTTGTAAATATGGGAGGATGTAGTCTGGTTTACAATTTATAAAACCTGAAATAATCAGTAGTTCACAATGCATTCGCAAGAATGGTTTTCAATAAACTAGATATTAGACAATGAAGTACAGAGTATCCCTAAAAAATGGTAAACAAGTTCAGTCCTATCAATGCTGAATTTCCTACCTTGAGATTGACTTTAGGTGACATGTGAGGATGACACACAGGCAAATCCCTGCATACTCCCTGACTGAAGAGGCAAAGCTGAGACTGTGGTTACCAAAGTGTCCAAGGTTTTCTGTATAGAGTACTGGAGAGCAGAGAGGGAATGCAGTTATGCAGAAGATGGCTCTCAAATATTCAGGTAATTACATATTGACACATGCCTATGAAGCATGTTTAAGAGCTATGAGTTAACAGTGCTTGGCTGTCACACAGATCTAAGAAAAATACCTGTTCCCACTAGGCTAAATAGAAAGCCTCATGACCTACAGGGCATTAGTTAGCATAATCAGAATTGTCTTACCTTAGCTACACTTGTAGTAGCATAGCAAAAGATACACAGTTGTTGAATCACTATGTTTTATACCTGAGACTAATGTAACATTGGGTGTAAAAATACTGAAATAAAAACAAAAACAAACAGGAAACAAGCAAGGTAAGTATTTTACTTCAGCATTGATATTTAACATTAATTTTTCCTAGGTTAAACAATGCTCTTTTCTAAAAGGATGAAACTCTAAGTAATGTAAGTGCATTCCAGAATCAAGGCTAAAAACAATTTGTGGTGGGATGTCTGGGTGGCTCAGTCAGTTAAGTTTCTGCCTTTGACTCAGGTCATAGTCTTGGGGTCCTGGGATTGAGTCCCACATAAGGTCTCCATGCTCAGCAGGAAGTCTGCTTCTTCCTCTGCCTGCCGCTCCCCCTGCTTGTGTTCTCTCTCTCTCTTTCTGACAAATATATAAGTGAAATCTTTAAAAAAAAATTGTGGTAAAAAAAAAAAAAAACCAGCACCCAACAAGATACTCTTAATATCTGTTGTAAAAAAACAAAACAAATAAACATGCAGTCAACAAAAAATAAGCAGGCAGAGAAAGAGCAGGAAAATACTGTCTATAACAAGGAGAAAAGCAACCAGTAGAAATCAACCTGGAAATAATGCAGCTATTAGAATTGACACAGGATATTAAAAATAGTTATTTAAAATGTTTTTATACATAAAAAAGTTAAATATGGACATGTAAATTATTAAAAAGATGGAAATCAACTTTATAGAAACTAAAACTACAATTGTCGCGATTAAAAAAAAGAAATTAAGGGGGCACCTGGGTGGCTCAGTGGGTTAAAGCCTCGGCCTTCGGCTCAGGTCATGATCCCAGGGTCCTGGGATCGAGCCCCACATCAGGCTCTCTGCTCCGCGGGGAGCCTGCTTCCTCCTCTCTCTCTCTGCCTGCTTCTCTGCCTACTTGTGATCTCTGTCAAATAATTAAATAAAATCTTTAAAAAAAATAAATTAAGGATAGCGTAGATATTGTAGAATAAAAGATTAGTGAACTTGAATGTACAGCAATACAATCCAAAATGAAATACAGAGAGAAGATGGGGTCAAAAACATATAGATAATCAAACAAAAATAGATAATAAAGCTATGGAGAAACGTCTAGGGTCCAATACACTTGTGATTGAAACCCCAAAGGCATAGGGACAAAAATATCTTAACAATAATAGCTGTCATTCAAATTTAATGAAAATTATAAACTTAAAGTTCCAGGATGCTCAACAAACTTCAAGTATAGCAAACATTAGTAAAATCACACTAAGGCACATCATAATCAAAGTTCTTAAAGTAGTGATAAAGATAATAGCTCAAAGTCATCAGAAATAGAAGATACTCTGTGCACAGGGTATCGAAGATAAATATAAATGGAGGTTTCTCAATGGAATCAATGTAAGTGAGAAGATATTACAGCAAAATCTCCAAAGTATTTAAAGAAATAATACTACCAATCTAGAACTTTTAAGTGAAAATGCCATTCAAAAAGAAGTTGAAATAAAGATTTCTCTGACATACAAAAGTCAAGATAATCCCTAACCAGCACAACTGAATTACTTCAGGTAATTCAAGTAAAGGAAAATTACACCACAGGGAAATATGTATCTACACAAAGGAACAAAGAGCACAGGTAATTATATGTGTAAATATATAACATTTTATTATTATTTAAATCTTTTGACAGATAATTGACTTTTTACATAAAAATAATAAAGAGCAGTGCAGGATTTATAACACGATAAAATGGTACTTATAGCACAAAGTTATTTGGGAGTAAATGGAAGTATAATACTTTAAATTTCTTACACTAAAGTTGAGATATCATTTGAAGACTGTGATAATTTTATGACATTTACAATAAACCTTAAATCAACAGATAAAATACTAAATCACATATTATAAAGGTATAATAAAATTAATAAAAAGCATTTCAAGGGGAAATTTATAGCACTAAAATCCTACACTGAAAGAGAACAGATACCTTCAGTCAATTCTCTCAAATTACACCCTGAAGAACTAAAAAAATAGAAAGCAAATAAATCCCAAAGTAAGTAAAAGAAAGGAAGTATTAAAGATCAGATGATAAGTCAATGAAATAGAAATTAAAACAAAAACAATGGAGCAATTCAATATTTTAAAGTTGAAGTTTTGAGAAGATCAATAAAATGGGTAAACCTTTAACTGCAATAATCAATGAGTAATAGAGGACAGTATCAGTTTCAGGAATGAGAGGGTGACATCACTACAAATTTTATAAATATTAAAAGGATCATAAAGGAATGATATTTATGTAGATAGATAAAATAGGTCAATGAAGCAGAGTAGGTATTTCAGAAATATGTACAGATTTAAGTGGACAATTGAGGGATGCCAGGTGGCTCAGTTGTTAAGCGACTGCCTTCAGCTCCCGTCATGATCCTGGAGTCCCAGGATCAAGTCCCACATCTGGCTCCCAGCTCAATGGGTAGTCTTCTTCTCCTTCTGACCTTTTCTCCTCTCATGCTCTCTCTCACTCAAATAAAATCTTTAAAAAGAAACAAACAAATAAATGAGTGATTGATTTTTCACAAAGGTGAAGGTGAGGTGCAATTGAAAAAAGATGGTCTTTTTCTTTTTAAAATTTATTTATTTGAAAGAGAGATAGCACATAAGTGAGGTGAGGGGAGGGAGGAGTAGAGTGAGAAGATCATGACCTAAGCCAAAAACAGATGCTTAATCAACTGGGCCACCAGTTGGTTAAAGATCATGAAAGGATGGTCTTTTCAACTAATGATTCTGAAAACTTGGATGTCCATATTCAAAGCAAAGAAACACATGTAATAAAGAACTTTGGTTAACATTTGTACTGTATGAATAATTAACTAAAAACAGATTATACACAAATTATAAAAATTTTAGAAGAAAATATTTGTGCCTTTGACTTAGGCAATTTTTGAATATATAATCAAGATTCATTAGCAAAATGGTCACTTAGATGTCATAAAAATATAATTTCTGCTCTTTGAAATGCACTACTAAAAATAAAAAGAGCTAGAGAGAACATCTTTATAAAGTATGTATGTGTTAAAGTTTTGCATTCAGACTATATAAAAGAATACTCAAAACTGAGCAATAGAAAATAACACAAAATTTTTTAAATGGAGAAAATTTTGAAAAGACAATTTACCAAAGATGTACAAATAGCTAATAGTACATGAACAGATGTTTATTGTCATAGTTAGAAGAGAAATATAAGACTATAATGAGATACCACTACACATCTATTAGAATGATGGAACTTTAGTAAGACTGTTGAAGAATTGGAACTTTAATACACAGCTGGTGGAACTGTAAAATGGCAAAATCACTTTGAAAAGCAATTTGACAGTTTATTTTTAATTTGTTTGGATTTAATATAATTTTTTCTGTCCTTATTGTAGTGGCTAAAACCTCCATCTTAATGTTGAATTGGACATGC
Source organism: Pteronura brasiliensis (assembly GCA_004024605.1). Taxonomy (NCBI): domain Eukaryota; kingdom Metazoa; phylum Chordata; class Mammalia; order Carnivora; family Mustelidae; genus Pteronura; species Pteronura brasiliensis. The sequence goes on from PJEN01001993.1 coordinate 176,709, forward strand.
CCATGCTTCTTCCTGGTCTTAGGGGAAATATTTTCAGACTATCATCAGCTGCAGTTTTGTTGTTTGTTTAGTTTTTTGTAGCTATCCTTTACAAGGGTTAGCAAATTCAATTATATTTTTAATTTTTGTTTTTTTAAGAATATTGATCAGAAATATAAGTTGCATTTTGTCAATGCATCATTGAGTAGCTCCTACAGTTTTCTATCTCATCAGTTAATATGGGATTACATTGATTTTCTAAGGTTAAACAAACCTTGCTTTCCTGGAATAACTCCACTTTATCATTAAATATTATCCTTTATATTTCTTGTTGTACTCTAGTTGCTAAAATGATATTAAGGATTCTTGCGTCAATGGTTATGAGTGATATTTGTGTATATTAAAATGCTTTTTCCATAAACAATGAATTCTGGAACACTGACAAGAAATAAAATAAAATAAGATAAAAAAATGCTTTTTGCTTATTATAATGACCTTATTTTGGTATCAGAGGAATAGAATGAAATGGGAGTACTTCTACACTTTCAACTGGAAGATTTATTCCAGAAATTATGTTATTTTAGGTATTTTTTTAATAAATACTTCACAGGTGAAGTTGACAGTCCCTAGAGGTTATTTGTTGTTGCTGTTGTTCTTGTTTGTTTTGTTTTGTTTTTGAAAGGTCTTTAATTATAGTTGTAAGGGCTACTCTAGTTATCATTTTTGTCTTAAGTGAACTTTGACAATTTGTATTTCCCAAATAATTTGATCCCTTTATATAACTTACTTAATCTAGGAAATAAAGTATTTTATAACATTCTTTTATCTTTTTAATATCTGTAGAATCTGTAGTCATGTCACCTCTCTTCTTCCTAATGGCAATTTTGATAACCTTGTGTGTGTTCTCTGAGGTCCCCATGAAAATAGATCTCTATTAAAGGATCATGCCCTTCCCTTGTATCTTGATGTGCCAATTTACAAGTTGTGAAGGGACCTCATGGGTACACTAAGGGCTACTGTGCTCTAGAGGGAGTGTTTTTGTGACTCCTTTGAAGGTACGGTACCTGAATTCATAAATATGTTCCTTCTTGACCAAAAAGGGGACAAGGAAGAGTGGCAGTCTCATCTGATATTTTTTAAAAAGTACCTGACTTAAAAAAAAAAATTTAATAAACTAGCAAAAAACAGAATCAAAACTATAAATAGAATAAACTGATGGTTGCTAAGGGGAGGTGGGTAGGGGTTGCAAAAAATAAGTGAAGGTGAGAGGGAGATATAGGCCTCCAGTTATGGAATGAGTAAGCATACAAGGAATACAGTCAGTAATATTGTAATAGCGATATAATGGGATAAATGGAAGCTATACTTGTGATGAACATAACATAATGTATAAACTTGTCAAATCATTAAGTTGTATACTTGAAACTAATGTAACATTGTGTTTCAGCTATACACAGAAAAAAAATGTACCTAACCTACAAGAAATAGTACATCTGTGGACTCTACAAATTATACAAGTTTAATGAAAGGCATCAGTTCCATTGTTATAACTTACACCGAGTAAACAAAACTCCAAAAAATAGGACCATATCTAAAATAATATCTTCTCTCTAGCTCAAATATAAGAAATAGAAACTGTGATTAGAAAGCTAGAAAAACAGAGCATAATAAAGAATATCTGTTATCAGCCAATAAATGAAGGACAGTTTCATCCTGGTCAGTCACTTTTACAAATAAAGCAGTCTACTGCAAAGCAAGAAGAAAAACAAACATATGAACCACTACAGTCAGTACAACACTAAGATGGGGACAGGTGAATCCTGCTTTTTCTGTAAAGGCTATGCTTCTCACTGAAATATTACAGTGATACGACAGCACTTTTATTGTGGACAAAGAAGCTGAAAGGTCTTTTAAACTCTTAAAATAACCACCACTTCCCTCCTATATTAATTGTTCCTAACTTTGATAAAGTATTAAACCTTTTCTGTCAGAAGAACAAGAAAGCTGCTAGTAGCTGAATGCTTACTCAAAATTAGGTTCTGATTCTATGTCTATTGCTTACATTTATGTATTATTGGATTCTGTTGCTTTGGAGATCCCAAGATGTATGTTAGTAGTAAAATTAGCCTCTCTTCCGATCGAAAAAGCTCAGACTTTAACTCTGGGACATCTAACTTATTTAAATGTACCTCATGCTGTCACCCCAATTTTATAGGTTCATAAAGGGCAACACTTGTCACTGTGCTGCCAGACTAGCTATGAGCAAGTCTTATTGTCTAACCTTAATGCTATTTTAGGCAGTTGTAATCTTTTGAATTCATCTACTCTGTTGCCAGACCCTGACCATATCAGAATATTACTGCCTCATAGTTGACCACAGTCTGATTTCCCTAATTATTCTGATATTCCTGTTCCTATTCTGATTTACTGCTGTTTGCTGGTGGATCTTGTATAAGAAATACACCCGTATATATAAAAGCATCTTATACAATAGTCAGTCCTCATGAGGTATTAAAGTATCATGTTTTCCCAAACTAAATCAGCTCAAGTGATCGAACTCATAGCTATTACTCAAGTGGTCAATTAGATAGCATTCTTAAGTGAATAGCCATACGGAAATTAAACATATTTTGGGGGTCTGTCATGCTATGGCCCAATTTAGCAAGAACAGAGGCTTTTTAATATCAGTGGGGACTAAAATATCACATGGGAAAATAAAGATTTATTAGAGTCATTGCCACTTCCTGAGTGAATATATATATATATATATATATATATATATATATACCTCCTTATGAAGCTATACCAGACCCCCCCCCCAAAAAAAAATGCCTAAAAGAAATAAATGTGTAGACTAAGCTGTAAAAAGGGCTGCTATATTTTCTACTGGGAAACTGAATCCCCAGTACTTCTATCCAAGAACTGCTATTTACAGTTATAAAAATATATGACTTTTAAGGAACCAGAAAATTGGAAATTAGGTGGAGTGGGACATGAGAATCACTTGGTAGTATTGTTCTTGTACCTAAATTTTTGTTTCTCTAAATGGCTTTAATAATGTCACTAAAAACTTCTTCAAACAAAAAGAATATACTAAAAGACTTGAATCTTACAGTATTTATAATGATTAAATAGTTCTGGAAACAATACAAATGTTTGTTCTTCATCAGAAAAATTCTTTATTGGCAACATATAAGATGTGAAGGAAGCCTATTGAGGACATTACCTGAGACATGGTAGCAAATAGAGTTTCTTTAGCTTGTGCCATCAGAAGATAAGAAGCAGTGACCCCTGGGTGGCTTGAGTCAGTTAAGAGTCTGACTTCAGCTCAGGTTATGACTCATGAGCACTAGGATCAAACCCAGGGTCAGGCTCCCTGCTCAGTGGGGAGTCTGCTTCTGCCTTTTTCTCTCAAATGAATAAATTTAAAAAATCTTTAAAAAAATACAAAGGTAGGAAATATTGTTAGTGAGAGTGTGCATGATGTCTGCATGGCCATAAGTGTTACTGTTAGTTAAAGCAGAAGCTCAAATAATAATCGAGACCTTATTGAATTCTATCATCCCAAACATTCAAATTATTTCCAATGGAGGAACTCATTTCACTTCCATAGTAATTCAGTGTCTCCATATTAGCATACAAATACAATAACATATCATACTTTTTATCATATCCAGGCTTCTAGACAAGTGGAATAAATGAACTATATCACAAAGAATTATATTGTTAACTTATGTCATATTGTTGTAGCCTACATTTTTCGCACTGGTTTTATTGAGAATAAGGCTGACTCCCTCTGAATTAATGTTTGGGAGATCGGCAAATTTAGGATTTAAATCTACCCATTTACCTGATATCATTAAAGTATTCAGAGGTAAAATAATTAAAAGGTTTGCTTATTTTCCTATGTTTATTTAACCATGGAGTAACCAGATGTTGGAAAAATCTCCTGAGAAAGTGTTTTATTGATATGAATCAGGAGACCAAGACTAGAACAAAGTGTTACAACAGAATGGATTATCACTGCACTAAGAAAGGCCCTGCCATATATTGCTGAAAACTCACTTGTTATCAAAGTGAAGAAGAAACCCAGCTGAAGGCATGCTTTGCTTTTGAGACAGTACATCTGACTGGTTGAGCTGCAGTCTCTATAAGGGCCTTAGGTTATGCTTTCTAGGCAATAACTTACATAATAGGAAAGCTGAAGAGAACAAATTTTATAAGGACTTACTGTAGGCAAGATCAGTTTTGTCAGTTTTTGACAAAATATTTTGACAATAATTTGATATTTCATACTTATATTCCATATCTAAACATGGAGCTTACAGTGTTATTACTCATTCTTTTATTTTTATTATTTTATCTTATTTTTGATTCCTCATTCTTTTAAAAAGGAGTGTCTTAACTACAAATTGTTCTATGAAATGGAGGCTGAAGAAACCTTTTTTTTCTTCTTCTTTTCTTTCCTTCTCTCCCCCACCCTTTTTGGCCTGTAATGCAACCATGGATGGTCTAAGTTTAGAAAAAATGAAAAACTCCAAGTTTTTCCATAGTCTAAAATCAGTATTAACAAGATATTAATAAATACAATTTTAAATTCATCACCCATTATGTTACTGAATATACCAAAAGGAAGGAGCTATTCACCAATTGAGCTAAAAAAATAACAGTACTAAAGTTGAAAGCCTTACCAGTACCCTAAGACTCTGATTTTTAAATATTTTAGCCATTTCGGTGTTAATAAAACTGAATACAGATGTAAAATGGAAAAACGTTCTGACCCAGATGACAGGTTAGTTTCTCCAAAAACCCTGAAATATAGTTTTCTGTAATGATGACTCTATCCTATTTAGAACCCAGCAATCTCCAAAACCCATATATAAGGACCCTATAATAATTAAATGACTTTATTTCTTAATACTCTTGCACTAATGTTTAATTCTACTTATACATAATATGCTTTCCCATTTTGAGATATTTTTACACAGAGACTAAAATATGTCCATCGTCAAACCAAAAGTGACCTATTAAATACTATATTGTGGGGCTGGAACCTAGGACTAGACCTGTAAACTCTAATACAGAAATATTGACAAACTTGATACAAGTTTGATACAGTGGGACAGTTACAGAAACTGTAATATAATTCAGATGCAAATGGATTGAATCAGAACATAATACAAGGTGTAGAGATCAGAACAAAATTAGAAGGCATTTGGGAGAGAATTTGGAAATGGATAGCTTAAAATAAAATCTTGTTCCAAAAAATATAACTAAAGAAGAGTCACAAGCCCCCCACCTCCATAACAATAGGACAAATAATTACAGAACATATTTATTAGTATTGAACTACAGGATTGTACCTACTTATGGGAACAGCTGGATATTGGGCATTATACTATACTTTGGAGAGATTAAATCTAATGTAAGAAGGTTTATGATATTTATAGAGGAAGTAAAAATGTCATTTACATATTGAAACTGTTGAAAAACCAAACCAACATGATTTTCCTTTAGGATATATGCTTTTTCCTATAAAGGTATGGGACAATATGTTAGATGAATTCTTGACATACAAAGAGATTTAATTGACTGCAATTAAAATATTAGTATTGACACTGATAGTTGTAATAAATCATCAATTGACTGGATTTGTCCCTGAGGTTTAGAATGAACTAAAATTTGCTTTTAACAATTTAATATTTCTACATGTACCTCTAATAAACATCCTATAATGCACTCCAATAATTGATAGTGGGTTAGGTGCAGCATGTTTTTTCTATATTAGAAACATTATTTGGGAAAATGGGACTTTTTCTTTTGGCCCTTATTTAACCTGTAAAAATAAAAAAAAACTTGTACAATTGATAAATATTTATAAAATATATTGAGCCATACAAGAATAATTGTGAATCAAATCTGTAGGCTATCTATGTTGACTAGACTATGTTGATTATGCATTAGGTATATTGGTAGATCTAATTGAGAAAATCTAAAATGAGAACTAAAGAATAACTTGTAAAGCACTTAGAAAAATGAGCTACTAAAACTAATCAACTATTTGTAGAACTGTATATATGATGAATGAGAATTCTTACATCTAGCTAATCAAGAATCTGCTTTAAATACACACACACACACACACACACACACACATAAAAAAATATATATATAATGTATGTTTTCAAAGACTGTTCACCTAAAACTAATACCCTTTAAATTTTTATTCTATATTATCATATTATTTATCATCACTTTATTATATATACTGCTTTGGAATTGTTAGGTACATAGAAATTTAAGAACAGTTCAGAGAGAACTCAACAGTGCAATATAATTTATGGAAAATTTGAAACTCTAAAATAACAAAAAGGGAAAACAATTGTGTGTAAAAGAATTTAATCTAACCTTACTGAGGCATAATGAAGGATGTGACAAATTGTATGTGGTAAATACACAGGGACATCCATAGGAGGTACTGACAAAGAATTAATGTGGAATACAAGGTACAAAGTAAGCCTGGTAATGAATTAATGAAAAACAGGATATCAAAATAAGCTCAATGTAACTACTAACATAAATTGAGTACCTGTTGATTGTTTCCTAAAAGTAGGATGAGGATGATGTAAAGCAATTTAGTTTTGTAGCCAATGGCTGGCCATATTAATTTTCTTTTGTAACAAAGTACCACAGAAGTGGTGGCTTAGAACAACAGAAATGACTGTCTCACAGGTTTGGAGGCTGGAATTCTGAGATTAAGGTGTCAGTTGGTTTGGTTCTTTCAGAGAGGTGTGAGGGAAAATCTGTTCCATGCCTCTTTCCTAGCTTCTGGTGGTTTACTGGCAATCTTTGCCATTATTTGGCTTATAGACGCATCAACTGGATTTATTCTTCATCTTCTCATGGCATTTTCCCTGTGTGCCTATCTGTCTCTGTGTCCAAATTTCTCCATTTTGTAAGGATACAGTCATGCTAGATTAGGCAAATCCTAATTACATAATCTTAACTTGATCATCCACAAGGATTTTACTTCCAGATAAGATCACCTTAACAAATACTGGGTATTAGGACTTCAACATCTTTTGGAGGGACAGAATTCAATTCATGACTGGCTAACAGCACACCTTTAGAATATTTACTTTGCACAATAATAAAATTAGTTAATTCTTTATTAATTGGTACTTTCCTTTGGGTGTTGATTTTCTTATGTTTTTAATATGATTTGGAATATTTTAACATCCTCCATATGTCTACCTAACATGTTCAATCTTTTCTGTAGTTTCTTAAACCTATGACATATCTTTAATAACCATTTCAATGTCGTTTTTTGCTCTATTATTTTTATCACTGATGGGTCAAGTTTTTTTTTTTTTTTTTAAGGTCTTTATTTTAGAGAGAGAGAGAGAGAGCACAAGTAGGGTCCAGGACAGAGGGAGAAGAAGACTCTCCATTGAGCAGGGAGCAGGAACCTGGGATCATGACCTGAGCAGAAGGAAAACTGACTGAACCACTTAGGCAGCCACATTGCTGGGTCAGTTTTGATAGATTATTTTTTTTCCTAAATATGAGTCGTAATTTCCAGTTTCTTTTTGTGACCAATTATTTTTGATTGGATGCAAAGCTATATCAACTTTGCCTTGCTGAATCCTGGATACTTCTGTACTCCTATAAATATTCTTCAACTTTCTCCTGCATGTACGAAGCTATGTGGAAACAGTGATAGAGTGTTGGTTCTACATTTGTTAAGTGAAATGAGTGAAGGCTTCGATGTAGGCTAATTTCTCCCATTAATAAAGTAACTCCCTCTTTAGTAATCTACCTGAAGTCCTTGCAGTTATAAAGTATTTCATTCTACTGGTGGTAACAGAAACTATCCCTGGCCTTTATAGTTCCAGGAAGTTCTCCCTCTGGTCTTTGTGTGTTTTTCTTGCTCTTGAGTTATTTTCTAACATGCATATGATATAGCACTGAGCTGAACTGGAGGAGGCACCTTCTGCAGATTCTGAGAATTTTCACTTCTCAGTGAAAACTCTAACCATTTTGCCTCACTGAACGCTGAGCTCCTTGTCCTCATCCTAGGGAGAACACTGGGTGCTGCCTACATTTCCTCTTTTTGTACTGTTAACTGGACACTCTCAGTAAGTAGGCAGTAAGTTGGGCTAATCAGAAAGCTCATCTAATTTGGTTTTTCTAAGGAGTGAGTCACTCCCATTTATTGTCATATGCCCAATGTTTTCAAAACCATTGTTTCATATATTTAGTCAGAGTTTCCCCATGTTTGAGGGCCTGGTTTGGTTCATTGTTACTTCATTATTGCTGCAAGTGTAAGTTGAGTTTTGCAGGATTTTCTTACATCTTTTTGTTTTTTCTTTTAACATTATACCATAACATCTTACCATCTACCACATAGCTTAGTACCACATTCCACCTCTAGATATTTATTCAAAAGCAATGGAAGCATATGTCCATATGAAACTATGCAGATTTATTACACAGGTGTTCTTAGCTATATTCACAATGCCCCAAACTGGGAAACTACATGTATACACATGTATATACATACATAAACACACACACACACACACACAGTAAAATACTATTTAATAAAAAAGAATAAACTAGTGTTGCACTACAATATGGATGAACCTCAAAATAATTATGCCAAATGAAAGAAACTAGATGAAAAGTGTGTATACTCTATTGTTCTACTTATATAAAATCTTTATTTATTTATACTTATATAAACTAGATTAGCAGAGATTATAAACTAATCTATAGTGAAAGAAAGCAGATTAGCACTTGCCTGAAAATAGAGGTGGTGTTGAGAGGACCAAAGGGAGGGAAGATAATATAGGACACAGGAAACTGTTGTTTAATATCTTGCTTGTGGTGATGTTTCACAGGTGTATTCTTGCATCACAAACATACCAAATTATACTCTTTAAGTGTGTTGAAGTTATTTATGTCATTTAGATCATCAAAGCAGTTAAAAAATTAATAACAGAAGAAATTACATAGTCATGAAGTTTTTTAAAAAATTAAAAGTAGATGAGATATTTTTATTAAAAAGACTAGGAGTTTGATGCAGAAATATATTATCAATTTTTAAATCATTCTTAATTTTTAGTGATTTTACTTATTCCATTTATTTATATTTTGTTTATATATACACATTTATTTGTTTATAATTGATTATATTTACTTAGTGATGATTTTATCTATCCTTCATGTACAAACATACTTGGTACATTTTATTTATTTATTTTTTAATTTTATTTATTTATTTGACAGAGATAGAGATCACAAGTAGGCAGAGAGGCAGGCAGAGAGAGAGGGGAAAGCAGGCTCCCTGCCGAGCAGAGAACCCAACTTGGGGCTCGATCCCAGGACCCTGAGATCATGACCTGAGCCGAAGGCAGAGGCTTAACCCACTGAGCCACCCAGGTGCCCCACACCTTGGTACATTTTAGAAAAGCATACTTGGTTTTACTACATATACTTATTATTTATTGTGATTTTCAGGAGCTTTTGATTTTTAAAATTTTAAAAAATACATATCTATGTATGCATTCTATATAATGGTGTTTGCATTGAATGTTGAAAGTTGAAACCCAAACTTTTTCAAGGGACAGTATTCCAATGCTTACCAATATAATATTTTTTCAGTATAAAATAATTTTTTTTCAAATAAAAATTGTAAAATTGGTTAGAAATAATACCATTAACATTCATGTTGAATTCAAAATATTCAATCGTATATTATCTTACTTGAGTTCCATTACCATTTCACCACTTAGTACACAAATATATTTTTAAATGTTGCTGCAGTGAGGTCAGTAATATTTGTGAATGTGGAAAACAAAGCTAAGCATTATAATACAGTGAAGATCAATACTATATTACCATTTCTGGGAAAATGACTCTGCTAACAAAAAAGCTTTCAAGAGGTTAGTTTGCAATACTTTTTAACAGGGCAATATTTTTCCCATTATTATAAGGTCATTGATGATGAGATGTCAAAAGTAGTCATCATTCTATGTCCCAACAATGAACTAAATAAAACATTATTAAAAATCAAGCATGGAATGGCAGTTATTCTGAAATATTTCTTTAAAAAATTCTATTTACTCTTCCTAAAACCATCTCTCTCCCTCTCGCTCTCTCTCTCTCACACACACACACACACACACACACACAAACATACATACATATACAGAGTGACTTATTCCACCAACTATGGTGTGCATTAATTCCTCCTAGAAAGACAGAATGAATGCTGAATTTATCTTCTTTTACTACAAATTTTCAACACAATGGATTATTTTAATAGTCACCTCTAATGAGAGCATTTAAGGGATTTTTTTCTCATCTTTTAGAGGGATTCATGAGTTATTTTTTAAAAATATTACAAATAGTTATGATCCTTTCTATTTTTATTTCAGATTATCTCAAATTTAGCTAGTGGAATCCTCAAGCTAGCTCATAGATATTTGCCCAGATTTTCTTATTATTTGAGTTCTTTTTTATTTCAGTTCTTACAAAATGTATCTGCTAGTGATGTGCAAAGAGTCATTTCTCCAAAGAATTTTCTAGTTTTCTTTGGTGAAACTAAGATGTTTATATTAGTATGACTATTCCTATGAAAGTGTCATTTCTTCTTATCAATTTCAGTATAGCTATATATATGGATATAGGTGTGGGTGTGGCTGGATATACACATACAGATATGTGGATATGAATAAAATATATTTACATTTATATTAAAATACACAATTATATATGTGTATATATATGCCAAATGTGAATGAAATCTATTTTATCTCCATCCACTGAAATATGCAAATGTGTGCATTGACACCAATAAAAAGATTATATATCAGTTGATACTCTGCCCCTAGATTTTTTTCATGTAACCATATATCCTTAAAATCATTCCATAATAGTATATAGAGACTTTACTCATTTTTTTAAAAAATATATTCAGTTTTATTGTGTGGATATTCCTCAGTATTCGATCATCCTCTGTTGATAGGCATGGATGATTTCCAAATTGCTAATATTAAAAATAATGCCACTATGAATAATTTTTTCATACATTGTTTTGTTTTTTGTTAAGGCATTTGCTTAGATTTCTAGAATTGGCAAATGCATATCTAACAATAATATGTTGACAAATCAACTTATATAGCATTGTGCCATTTTGCACATTACCCAGCAATATATGAATGTTTCTAATATTGTCTTGCTAATAGTTTATGTGTTGAAACTTTAGATATATTCCTCATCTATTATTTGAAAATTTATAGTTCAGCTTGCTTTTTACATACATGGAGTGTTAGGATATGTATGTTTTCATATGTTTAAGGGCTATTTGCTAAAGTTAAATATATTAAAAGAATGAAGTCCTATATGGAAGAAAAATATGGAAAACATTTTCTAGAAATTAATAGAAAGTGATAATAATGCTCAAACTATTGAAAAGTAACATTTTGGAGTACCTGAGTGGCTCAGTCAGTTGAACATCAGACTCAGGGTCTGATGAAGCCATGTAGGGCTTCATGCTTAGTAGGGAGTGTGCTTGAGAATCTCTCCCTCTCCTCCCACTATCCCTCATCCCACTTGCACACACACACTCTCTCTCTGTCTAAAATAAATAAATAAATATATATTTTTAAAGTAACACTTTGGGGTGCCTGAGTGGTTCAGTCGGTAAAGAGCCTGCCTTTGGCTCAGGTCATGATCTCAAGGTCCTGGGATCTAGCCTGAGTCAGTCTCCCTGTTCAGGGAGCTTTTTTTAAATCTTTAATTTTTTTAAAAATCTTTAAAAAAAGTAACATTTTTATCATAATTATGTAATTTATTTTTAGGCCATTTATTTTAGGAGCTCTTGAAATTTATTATAGGAAGATACTTTAGAGATGATCTCATTCAGGATTCTCAATCCTATTTGCCCATAAGAGTCACCTTCAAAATTTTAAGAAATACCATTATGAGGGACTTACCACAGAAAATGTTCATAAGACACTTTTGGAGTGGAATCATGGTATGCATCAGTAGTCTTTAAAAAAATAGCCAGGTAATTATAATGTGCAGGGAGGGTTGAGATCCATTGATCAAATGTCCACATTTTACAGCTAAATCGGCTTAAGGACAGTTTTTGAAATTGAGATGTCATGTATGTCTAATAAAATACACATTTCTAAGTGTAGAGTTTGATGAGTTTTGAAAAATTTATGTCTTTGTAGCAAAATATTCAGTCAAATATAGAATATTTCCATCACCATAGGAATTCCATTTTCTCTTCCCTGTCAATCTCTCTACTTTTATGAAACAACTAAAACTAGAAAGCTTTATAAATGGAGTCATATAGTCTGTACTTTTATTTTTCTTCCTTTTCTTTATCTGACTTTTTTCACAGTGTCCTGGGATTTACCCAATGTGTTTTGTATGATTTATTCCTTTTATTGCTGAAAAATTACTTCAAAAATATACCATAATTTGTTTATTGTTTATTGTTTCCCCTGCCATTGAATGTTTGGGTTATTTCTAGCATTTGGCTATTATGAATAAAGTCACTATCAATATTTTCATAAAGGTCTTCTTGAATACATATACAATTTTAATTCTCTTGGGTGGGATAGCTAAGTCTTTAATGTTTACATATATGAAGTTAAATGAATGTTTATTGTTATATGAAATTGCCAAACATAATTAGATAGTAGTTGTATTATTTACAAATCTAATCATAATGTACTCCAATTTTGACTGTCTTGCATCCTTGTCAACTTTTAGTTTTGTGCACTTTTTAATTTTAACCATTATGAAGGATAAGAAGCTGTACCTCATTGAGTGTATATTTTGCAATCCCTGAAGATTACTAATGTTGAACATCTTTTAATGTTTATATTGACCACATCTTATAATATGCTGTTTTTGGATGGGCCTATAATTTAATTTTGATAAATTCAATTTTGATTAATTAATTTTGATGAATTCAATTTGATGAATGAGTTCAAGTTTTTATATATTTAGTGCTTTTTAAAATATTTTTTTAAATTTTGAAATAATTACAGAATATTTCACAGAAAGTTGGCTAATTATGTAGAGTGGTCCCATGTATTCTTCACATAGTTTCCTCAAATGAATATGTTGTGTTATCATACTACAATACAAAAACCCACAAAATTGATACTGATACAATCCAGACAGTATTAAGATTTCACTGCTTTTCACCTACTCTGTGTATGTCTGTGTGTGTGTGTGTATGTGTGTGTGTGTTTAGGACAATGGAATTTTATCATATTTGTAGATTCATGTAACCACCACCACAATGAAGACACAGAGGTTTCTGCATGCTCTTACTTTGGGGTCACCACCTACCACCACCCTACCCTAAGCCCTGCCTTCTCTTTCTGTATAATGTGTGATTTAGAAGATTGAATCTTTTCACTCTGTAATTTTCTTGAGATCCATCTAAGTTGTTATATGTATCACTATTTGTTTCTTTAATGAATAGAATTCCATGATAGGGATGTATCACAATTAAGCTATTTACCCATTTAAGGACATTTAATGTGTTTTCAGTTTTGGACAATTATGAATAAAGCTTCTGTGAATGTTTGTGTATATGTTTTTGTATGACTATAGGTCTTCATTTCTCTGGGATAAATGCCAAAGGATGAAATTACTTGACTGTACGTGGATTGACATGTTCAGTTTTATAAGAAGTTCAAGACTGTTTTCCAGAGTTACTGTATCATTTCAAATTCCCACCAGCAATATATGAATGCACTTAGTGTATTTCACATCTTGTCAGAGAAATCTTTCTTTATCACAGAAATCTTTCCTTTCCTTTCCTTACCACAGGTTTGAGATAATTTTCTGATTTTTTTTTTCTGGGAGCTTTAGAATTTTAACTTTTACACTTGGATATATGACAAACTTCATATTAATTTTTGTTTGTGGTGTGAGATTGAGGTAGTCGTTCATACTTCAGACTTAATTATCAGTATCTCTGGTTGAAAACTGTTTTCTTTCTCCATTGAACTGCCTGTATATGTGACAATATGCTTTTGTACTCTGCTATGTTCTATTGATACATATGCCTATCCTCATAGCAGCACATTTATTGATTACAATAGATTTATAGTAATTTGTTAAAACAGGTATTATAAGTACTCCAGTTTTAATTTTTTAAAAGATTGCATGTGATATTCCAGTTTCTTTTCCTTTCCATAAAAATTAAACAACAACAGTATGCTGTTTTTAAAAATAGTCTTTTATTTTATTGAGATTTCACAAATCTACAGATGAAAAAATATATCATAAAAATATTGAGCTATTACATATCATCGTGTATGTCTCTATTTAATTAGGTCCTTTTATTGTTCCAACAATGCTTTATACTTTAAAATTATAGATCTGGGGTGCCTGAGTGGCTCAGTTGGTTAAGTGACTGCCTTCAGCTCAGGTCAGGATCCTGAAGTCCCAGGATCCACTCTGCATGGAGCTCCCTGCTCAGCAGGGAATCTGCTTCTCCCTCTGCCTGCCTCTCCCTCTTCTCATGCTCTCTCTCTTTCTCTCTCTCAAATAAATAGAAATCTTTTTTTTTTTAGATTTTTTAAAATTATTCATTTATTTGACAGACAGAAATCACAAGTAGGCAGAGAGGCAGGCAGAGAGAAAGAGAGAGAGAGAGAGAGAGAGAGAGAGAGGAGGAAGCAGGCTCCCCGCTGAGCAAGATCCAGATGTGGGGCTCCATCCTAGGACCCTGGGATCATGACCTGAGCTGAAGGCAGAGGCTTTAACCCACTGAGCCACCCAGACACCCCTCAAATAAATAAAAAATCTTAAAAAAATAAAATTATAGAACTTACACATTCCTAATAAATCTACCCTTATGTGTTTTAATACTCAATCCTTATGTATTTTAATAATCTTTACTGAGGTATAATTGACACATAATACATTGCATGTGTTTAAAGGCTATCCTGAATTAAGCTTAAACACACACATGAGTTTGCCTGTACAGTCAAGATAATGAACATATCTGTCACCTCTACAAGTTTTCTCACATATCTCTATCTCATGCCCACATCCTCAAGCAACAACTAATTTTTTTTTGTCACTGTGCATTAGTGCACAATTTTTTACTGATATAGAAACCAAATTACACAATGTGTATTTTTTTAAAAGTCAGGTTCTCTCATTCGGCATAATTATTTTTATATTTATCCATTTTGTGGTGTGTATAAGTTGTTCATTCCTTTCTGTTGCTGAGTGATATTCAACTGCATGTGTATACCATACTTTATTTATCCTTAATATTACTCAGAAACATTTGGATTATTTCCAGTATTTGACTATTACCATATAACTTCCATGATAATTTGTGCACAAGTATGCTTTCATTATCTTTTTTTTTTTAATATTTTATTCATTTATTTGACAGAGATCACAAGTAGGCAGAGAGGCAGGCAGAGAGAGAGGAGGAATATGGGGCTTGATCCCAGGACCCCGGGATCACAACCTGAGCCGAAAGCAGAGGCTTTAACCCACTGAGCTATCCAGGTGCCCCTATGCTTTTATTATCTTAATAAATGTATGACATATGCTTTCATTTTATTGGTTAAGTAATTAGGAGTGGAATGGCTTCATTACATAATGTGTGGGGGAAATTATTCAATATTTTGCCATTAAGTATGTTAACTGATATTTTTTAAAGATTATCAAATTTGGAAAGTTCCTTTTGTTTCAAGTTTTCAGAGAATTCTTTCTATTCTGATTATAAGAGAAAGATACATCTACATAAAATTGTGTATCTGTCTGTTTCTCATTTGTGTTCTGATAACTTTTGCTGCAGATATTCTGAATCTCTGCAATTAGTTGTATACAAATTTAGGTCTATGATGTCTCTTAAAATATTGACCTTTTAAAGATTATAAAATATACTTTTCATTACTAATAATACTCTTTTTCTATATTACCTTATATACACCTGTATTACCTATATACCTTTTCTACATATTTCCATATTTTGTATTCTATATTTCTATATTACCTATATACTCCTTTTCTATATTACCTTATATTAATATAGACATGCTATTTTTCTTATGCATAATGTTTGTTTGGAACATAATTTTCCATTTTTTGACTTTCAACATGTCTACATCCCTATATTAAAATGCCTTTGTAGTTAGCATCATATATTTAAGTCAAACTTATTTGTTCTATCTGAAAAAATATAATGACTTTTTGGGGGGTGTTGTCCATTTAAATTATTTTGACATAAATGAGTTTGTTGACCATCTTGCTAATTGTTTCCTATATTTCTTTCATTGTTTGATACTTTTTGTCTGTTTATCTTCTTTTGGTCAATCTAATATATTTTACTATTTCATTATTTTTTGTTTACTGGTTCTAAGCTTTATTTCTTTGTGCTTTTATTTAATAGTTGATCTAGATAATGTACTATACATTCTTACTGTGATCTTGAGTTAATTTTATACAACTTTAAATAACTTATATCATGTAGTGGCATGTAGTTTGCTTCTATTTATAATCCCAGCTGTAGCTTGTGCTATTTTTGTGAAATATTTCACTTCTAGAAATGCTAGAAACCCTGTAGCATATTATATTTTTGCCTTTGAAGACTAAATTGACTATAAAATTATTTTTTAATTTTTTTAATGATTTTATTTATTTATTTGACAGAGAGAGACAGTGAGAGAGGGAACACAAACAGAGGAACTGGGAGAGTGAGAAACAGCCTTCAGAACCCAATGCGGGGCTCGATTTAGGACCCTGGGATCATGACCTGAGCGGAAGGCAGATGCTTAACAACTGAGCCACCCAGACGCCCCCGACTATAAAATGATTTAAGAAAAGACAGAAAAAAATTCTATTTAAGAAATTTTTCGCATATATACTATTTTCAGTAGTATTTCTTTCATGCTATGGATCTGAATTTACATATAATCTGATCCCTATTAAGTGTAAAGAATTTTCTTTTTCATTTTTGGGCTGGTTTCTCAGAATTCACTTATTTGACATAGACTTTAATTTTTATTCAGAAAGATAATATCCCTGTTTGTAGAAATCTGTATTGGCATTTGTGCTGTTTCTTTTTTCAGCACACTAAAAAATGTTTCATTGTCTTCTACATTCTATTTTTTTGTGACAGAAAGTTAGCTATCAATGTTAATTTTGATCTGTTGTGTATAATCATTTTTTCTCTAGCTGCTTCTAGTATTTTCTTTCCATTTTTGTTTTTTATCATTTTAAACATGATATTCTGGGTATGCTTTTTTATATTTATTCTCCTGTGGTTTGCTATACAATTTCTGCACACATAGTTGGATTTTTCGTTTCTCTTAATAAAATTTAGAAAAATGCTGGCCCACAATTTTCAAATGTTTCTCTGCCCTATTTTCATTTTCTTCTCTTTCTGGGACTTGGATACATAGGTGTTAGACTACTTGATATTTTTGGACAGGTCTTTAAAGCATTCTTTCATGTTTTTCCAACTTTTTTTCTTTCTGTGTTTCCATTTGGACAATTCCTATTGATTTGTCTTTATTCCTATTAATCTTTTCTTTTATTGTGTTTACTGTACTGTTTATCCCGTTCACCGAGGTATGGTATGAATGTGTATGTGTGTGTGTATGTTTGGTATTATATTTTTCACTTCTAAGATTTCTATTATATATTTTCATGAAAATGTCCATACAGCTCCTAAGTGATCCCATCTGTTGATTCATTTCAATTTTTCCTTGTAGATTTTCTAACATATTTATCATAGTAACTTAAATTTATTTCCTACTAATTATAACACCTTGGTTAGTTATTTTTGGACTTGTTTGTATTGACCTTGTAGCTCTTTATGTAGATCACATTTTTTTGTAATTTCATAAGCCTATCAATTTTTTTATTTCAAACTGGAAATTGTCAATCATACATGTAGGGAAAGTCTGAAGTCTTTAATCTTCTAAGAAGTTTTAAATTTTGCTCCAGTAAACAGATAAACTACTGTAAGATCATCTTGATGTTATGGATGATTGTTCTAGAATCTAATGTGAGAATGATCCTTTATTATGGAATCTGATCCTAGTTTCTGACATGTGGCCTTTCTTTAGTTTTATTCACAAGTCTGAGGTGTTTACCAAGTTCTTCTGAGTTGGCAGGATTACAGCTTTAAACGCTGTATCTCCAGGGGCAGGCAGTTGATGAAATCTCTGCTGAGAATTTTTAGTCTTCTGTCTGTAGTATTTCCCTGGGCTGCTTGGAGTCTTTCCCCATAGAATTGCAGGTCTGGTGTGGAGCAGGCATATGTGGTATGTTTCTAATCAGATCTGAAACTCTTACCTTTGTGGTTCCATACTTTTCAATTGCTTTTGCTGTCTCAAACTGTAATCTCTGACTCCTCAGCCCTCAGTGACTATTTTCTGTTTGAGCCTCACCTCAGAAACATCCTAAAGATAAGTAGAACAGTACTTCTAGAAACAAAGCTGAATGAATGTGGATTTCACCTGTCATGTTTAGCTTCTCTCAAAGGTCATAGTCCCTTCAGACACTGCTACCTTCAAACAATTTTGTTTTTTGTTTCTGAGTTTATAATTGTTATCGGAGGAGAGATAGGCTACTCCAGTAACAGGTTTTTTACCATAATACAAACTGGGATGCAAAACCATCCTTATTAACTATATTACTACTCATTTTTTGACACACAACATCTTAAACTCTCAAGAATACCCCCTGACTAGGAGATTTAAAGTTTACAATGGCGGAAGGAAAAAAAAAAGTCTACACATTTTCTGAAACAAACAGACAAAAACCATGTATATGTCCTGGCCATTATTTTCCTTAAAACAGAGATCCTCTTACTGTTAACAGCTATAACAAGAATAAAGTAATACTCTTAGTTGTTCTCTCACCAGAGAAGATACACAAGTTTGTGGATCCCATCACACTAGCATACTGGGTGCTCTGCAGAACACTCTGACTGTGCCTGAGAAAATGGCCGCATTTCAAAGAACTGCTCCCTAATGGGAATATCAGAATAGAGCACAGTGGAACAGAGATTAGGGGTCTTACCTCTTCTTCCTCTGCCCCAAACTCTCTGTAAAGCCTGCTTTATTCATGTGTGATTCTGGAAGAGTATATACTTAGGGAAACCCAGGTGATGACTGAGGTTAATTTTCTTCCAGTTTGGTAGAATGGGAGCTTGTATCAATTTTAATTTGTTCAAGTTAAATAATAAAGTGTATTTATGCAGACAATAGTTCCTTGATTGAGATTTGTAACGTGCATTTCTGGAAAGGATGACACAATAAATATTCTAAAATATCTCAGCCTAAATAAACTAAATTAGCTGGATGAGAGAAAAGTTATTGTTGAGTCATTAGTTTTGTATGTATGTTTTCAGTTATATAAAATTGTTTCGGACAGACACATTACACAAATACTAGAGGCCAGAGGAAGAACATAAACTAGAAATGAAGGAAATAAAATCTGTCTTAAGCATGGACGGTATATGAAGTCCTTAGCCAGCATTTTTTATGTATTACTGGGGATAAGTAAGGAATAGTGAATAGGAAAAGAAACATAATGTAGGGAAGAGGAGATTAAGACAAATTCCTGAACTTTAAAATGTTTCATATAGCCAATTTGGCTGTTATATACAGCAAGTTTCTGTTTAAACTTTGTAGTAAATAAGTACATGGTTTGAAGAAATCTATCTGAAGAACACAAAACAGTTTGTAGATCAATTCCAAGCATTAAGAACAAACCAGGGCAAATGAGGAGCACTAAGGGCAAATCTTGGTAATTGAGCTTCACTTAAGCAGTAATCGAGCATTTAAAAAAAAATTAAAAATCAATCCAAATTACTATTTATGAAATCTACTAGATTTGTATCTTTACTTTCTGCAGGATTTGGCCATAATGAGTAGATTTTCCACTCTAGTTAAAAATGCAATAAGATTCTGCAGTTATAAATCAGGTTGACATTTGACATATGATGCCATAGGGTAGCCTGGTCCAAATCACTTCTAGGTCATACATATGAACTATGTTAATGATCTAAAGAATTTTAATGCAATTTAGATGTCATATTAACCATTCCATGAAAAATTTTTAAAAAGGTGGATTGAGTTTGGCAAATGAATTTGTTTTTTCAAGTGTTTCCTTTCTTGTTGGAATGAAATGATGCAAAAGGAAAGCCAAGTACACACAAAAAGTTCTCTTATGCCTCCATGTTTCATAAGGATTTGATTAGTTAGTCTAGAAGAAGATGGTCTAGAAGTAGAGGAAGGTAATGGTTTTTTTGAATGCATTTTCTAGTATTTTTATGGCAAGATTACAATTATTTATTTAGTATCACTTTATTATCTAGTATAAAGCAGTTAAATCCAGACATTTTCTTACAGTTCTGCTTATTGCAAATTAATTCTTTAAATAAACACCAATTTTTGTATTAAATATTTATTGTGTACTTAATATATGTTAGATAATCTTACTGATTAATCTCAAATTTAAAAAAAAAGATTTATGTATTTTGAGAGAGAGTGCGCATATGGACACGCAAGTCTGGGGAGGACAGAGAGAGATGGAGAAAAGCTTCAAGCAGACTCCCTGCTGAGTGTAGAGCTTCTCCTGGGACTGGATCCCATAGGCCCTCAGATCATGACCTCAGCTGAAACCAAGTATCCCTGGCGTGACCTACTGAACCACCCAGGCGTCCCTGTCTTGTAGTTAAGTTGTCTGATATTACTCATAAAACAGGGCATCATGTAATAGAGGATAATGATAAAGTTTTAAGAATTAGAGAAGAAGATATTGGAGTAAAGGAAGCAGAAAGGACTGAATGTTTACTGTGGACCTAACACATTAAGAAAAGAAAAACAAAGGCAATCAGATATCAAACTTTGTCAGTTACTGTAAATTAGAAAAGAGGAGTCAAAGATGCCAGAGAAAAGAACAAGTGTATAGGGTCATGATTATGTAGGAAAAAGAATAGCTTAGGAAGCTTTATTGAACAGAAGTTATTACCCATGGTATCCTGGCGTTTTTGTGCATGGTATGATTTTGAGCATAGGATATTTGCTATGTTTAATAATCCTGGAGCTGTGCACACAGGCTAATGGAAAGAATAACTATCTTATTTGATATGAATCCTGTAAGTGTATAGTCAACCTGCAGTGAGAACAAAGATGAGGAACAAGCTAATTGTTAAATGCTGAGAGAAAAATGCCTCACCCAGGCTAGCTTTTGCATATATAATGCATTGAAAACTATGGAGAAGTTTAAGCAAGGCCTTTCCTTAGATCCCCCTATGTTAAAGTGTGGTCAGAAGAATGTTACCTAGCGAGAAGATGACACTTGAAGAGTAAACCGAGATCCTCTGTGGAGGGCCTCGGATGTGTGAAAGATATGTTACACTACTATAGTAGCTCAGTTGGAATGTTTCTGACTACATTTTTAAAATTTCTCCTTGGGGAGATAAATATTTACCCTCATAGTAAGCTCACTCTTTAATGTATGCAAATTTATATTTGGAGGGAAGGTAGTTATGATACATGTGCTGGAGGATGCCTAGATGGGACAGAAATGGTTTACTGGGGCAAAGGTGTTTCTGAGTAGAGTGAGCCATAGATAAGAGTTACTTCCCATAAATGAACAATGTGTTTTTTTTACCAGCTTGTACTTGTCAATATTGACTCAACTTATGCACAGCTCCACGATGCTGAAGCAAAATTTGATCTAGCAAAATGTGGCAACTTTGCAAATTCATCCTCTGCCATCTACTTGGTTTCTTCCCATCTTCCCTACCTGTTGTGATCTCTTTTATCTCTTCTGTGGGAAGACAAACAACCTTGATTTTCAAATTCTCACTTTACCTTGAATCTTTGTGTGTCTGATACCTTAAGAAAAAGCATTTGTGTTTTATAATAATGTAGTTGTATCCTTTTTTTTTTTTTTTTCCTTTCTGTATTGGTTGACTCAGGACTATTTCAACCACCATATCTGCGTTGTCAATATCAAGATGTCATTTCAAAACATGTGAATATTATTAGGATATATAAAACCCAATACAGATTGTACAACATGATTTTTTAAGGTCTATAGTGCAATGATCTCAGGTATGTACATCTTATGAAATGAATACCACTTAAGTTAATTCACACCTGGATCTCCTCATATAGTTTTCCTTATTTGTGTGTCTGTGTGTTTTCCTTATTTGTATGTAGGGGGGTGGAGAACCCTTAAGATCTATTCTCTTAACAAATTTCAGGGACATAATACAGAATTTTTAACCTTAATCCCATTGCTATACAATAGACCCCAGAACTTATCATATAACTAAAAGTTTATATCCTTTGACTATATGATTTTTTTCATATACAATTTGCCAGTTGTAACTTAATAAAACTGGAAAAATGGTAAATAAATAAATAATATTGTTTAAAGGACCATGGATTATGTATGTTAGTTTCTATGATGCTGATAAGGAAGAACAATTAAGAAGTTTCTACCCATAGTATCATCCAGTGTATTCATTCCCAGCATTCTTTCCCAAAGGGGAAGATTTTTCAGTATAATATCCCACCTCAAACTATTTGTTTTCATACAAAATAATACAAAATAATATGATTTTTCACCTTAACACCTCCAAGTACTTTGAGAAGAACAAACTTCTTACAGATACATAGAGCTTTGAGGCTAAGAAAACATCCAGGATGGCACATACAAACAGTCAATATCTTTCAGTACCTTAGTGAAAATAAGTGCATAAATCCTAGCGGTACTGCAAAAGATCGTTATTGCTAACAAGAAAACCAGAGTGGATTTAATTCTTCTATCCTATACCATAGAAATTAAAGAGAGATCTATTATTTAAGCAAGAGACATAAAATATTTTACTCAAGACCACCCAGCTGGTAATTTGATTGAGTTAAGTTATGAAACTAGGTATCTTTACTAACTATTCAAAAATTTATTTCCGAGGAAGAAAATTTGGCTGAAAATGGTGAGGGTATAAGATAATATCAAGAGAAGCATAATGAAGAGGGGTGCTAACCAGTCTGTGGCAGAGTTTTATCTTACCCACATGTCGTAGAGTTCTTTCTGGTTTCCAATGAGGAGAAAAAAAAATAGTCGATAATATAAACTTCCTACAGTTCTCATTGTATATGTTTGAAACTAAGTCATTTCATTGTTTTATATAATCATATATATAATTATATAATCATGATTAATTGTCTAGATAATTATTGTTCTTTACTAAAAGCTTAAACCATCTCAATCTTTTATCTTTAAGAAATGTTTGCTGAATAAGATGGAATGAGGGAGTCCACTTGACAGTCATGACTAGCTGTGCACTGTGGGAAATATTAGGTAAGTAGCTCTTCTACAAAATGTTGCTCTAATAAGCTTTTTTTTTTTTTTTCTGTTACTGTCTGCTACATATTACATATTCATAAACTTTTAAATTATTTTCTTTCCCAAAAGTTCTCTGGTAAGTAGATATTAGAAATTAGAAAATATTTCCCCATAGTAGTAATGTTATTAAGAGTATTCATGTATTCAAACCATCTCCCAAATCATTACTTATGCTAAAGCATAGTAATAAAACATAATAGAAAACAACTCTCATGCAATATTCCTAATTAGACAAAACAGAAAACAATAAAATCTAATAAGAAGTAATTTATCTCGATGCTGATATGCAATGATTAGCAAGACCCTAATGAAAAGAAAATACAGAAGTAGAAGAAAACATTTTTACATTTACAGAAGGAGACTTTGGGCATTTTTAAAGGCTTCAATGTATTGTTGTTGTTGCTGTTGTTGTTAATTATTTCCTTTTCTTGATTCAAGTTTTAAAATTTTGAGAACATTATCTGCTCGTTTTATGTTGTGTTGTTGTAGATTCTTATGTATAAGACATTCTAAGGAATTTAATAGAATTTTTTGACTGTTCTGGCATGATTGAGATTATCAAGTGATCCATATCAATGCACTCAAAATAGAGATAACATCTGGTGATTGAATCACAGAGAAGACTGAGCTGAACAAATATTCTTATATTTTGTAACGAATAGTGATGGTATTTTTATACTAGCAGTTTTCTTGTTATCTGCTCCTAAATCTTTACTAATTAGAATGGCAAGTCAATTGTGGGAAGGGTAAACAATACAATAGTAACTATTGAACTTTGAAGTTTAGCAATAGGAAAATGAAATGCAAATTGCCTTTTATCTCTCAGGTTGCTAGTATAACATATTTAGTGAACAAACACTAAGTGTCAACAAAACATTTGCAAATTAGACTCTTAAACATTTTAAAAATTTATTATCATTATTTCTAACTACTAATATTCCAAGGAGTGTTCTATGGAGTTCTGTGGCCAAAACACCTTTCCATGAGTTATGTCACTCTTTCATGGAATTTTGGAATATTTTGAAGGTTTTGTTTTGTTTTGTCATACATCAGACAAATGTCAGTAAAGAAAAGAAGACCTACCCACTTCCAACTGACAGAATTATCATGGGCCTTCAGAAATAGAATTCTGGCAACAGTGAGGGAAATCTAAAACTCCTCATTCATCAACAGAACCTTGGGAAGGGGACCACTGGGAAACACAGGCTAGAGTGGGAATAATCATAAGAGGAAGGAGCTTGAGAAAGGATGCTTTATATTTAAAGCCAGGGATGTCAAGACCTATGTTTACTCCATAGCTTTGCATTCATGAAACTGACATCATAGAAAAGGCTTTGAACATTGAAATATAGCTTAAAAGTCAATGTTCTGATTTCACACTGGGAATTATAGAATAAGGATGGGCCAAGATAGTACTGCAAAGGTAAACTAAATAGACATCAGAAGGAAAGCCAGCAGAAATTGGTAAAGACAATTTGTCTTAACCTAACCTGATAACTGCCTGCTAAAACAACAAAAATCAATATTATCTAGAAGTTGTAAACAAGACCCAGAATCACATGACATTTCAAATGACAAAGATGCATTCCAAAATATTTATAATATACACAGAAAAAGGAAAACCTAAATGATTTTCAACTGAAAAGGTAATCAATGAATGCCAATCTCAACAGCTCAAATGTTGAAATTATAAAGTAAAACCTGAAAAAAAGTTTTAAAAGACAGAATTTTAGGAACCAGAACAATATCAAAAATTGTAATAGTCATGTGATAGGAATCTGAGAAGGAGAAGACAGATTGCAGCAGACAAAAACCAGTTAATATTTGAAAAAAGTCCCAAATTTAGTTAAAAATAAAATTTTACATATTCAAAAACACAGCCAACCCCAAATGAGATCAATTTAAAGAAATCCACACCAAGTAACATCATAATATAATATCTGAAACCAAAAATAAAGAAAAAAATCTTGTTAGCATTCAGAAAAAAGCAACTCATTACGTATAGGGAAACTGGTTAGAATAATTTAGCAGATTTTGATCAAAAGCCATTGAGTTAAGAAAACAGTGGAATAACATTTCTGCAAGTACTGTGACAAAAGAATCATAGTCTTGAATCTTACATTCAGTAAAATATCCTTCAGAAGTATAGGTAAAAAAAAAAAAGCACCTCAAATGAAAGAAAAAAGAGTGTTTATAATATTAATGTTTTAAAAGAAATGCTAAAGTGAAGACATCATGTAGATGGAAGTTGATAGCAGAGGGCATCCTGGAATGCCAGGAATGAATGAAAAAAAAAACAAAACATAGGTTTTAAATTACTGGGTGAATAATTATTTTTCAATGCTAAAGTTTGTAAAAAATGGAAATCTGTTGAAGGCAAAAGGGTATCATTTGATGGGATTTTCAATGTACATAGCTGTAACAGATCTGAAAACTGCATTGTAATGGGAAAAGATATATATCTTTTAGGGACCTATATCTTGTAAAATTTGTATGCTTTATTTGAAGTAATGGAATATTGATTTTGAGTAGGATATATAATGTTTAAAGGAGTATTAAATTTCCTAAAACAGCAACAAAAACATCTTAACAATATATACTCAAAGTATTAAAAGATAAATTAAAATAGAATTCTGAAAAAATATAAAATATTTCAAAACAATAGAAATGGACACCGTAGTAGAGACAGGAATAAATTCCAAATGAGATGATGATAATATTAATGTTAATAATAACCATATTAATTATTACATTAAGTGTTCTAGACACATGAATGGCCTCAACATTTAATATGTCAGAGATTGTCATATTGGAAGTCAATAATTTAGGTGTCACTTAGAAATAGAAAATAAAACCAAATAAATTCAGACATTTAAATGAAATAAGTAGGAAAAAACAAATAAGTAAAATATTAAAAAGAAAAATAATAGAAAAAATAATGGAAAATACAGCTTTTCAAAATGATCAATAAAATTGAAAAACCTGAAGCAATATTGATTAAATAAATAAATAAAAGAGATAACACAATCAATATCTAAACTAAAAAAGGGGATATCACTAATGAACCTATCACTAATGAACCTATAGAACTTAAGAAGCTAATAAAAACAATGGGGTGATTTAACAAATGTATAAATGTAGTAAAAGAAATATAAGGCATTTATATTGGAAAGGATAATATTAAATCATCCCTATTGACAGATGGCATTATTATCTTTGCAGAAAATCCCATGACTTTGCAAAAAAGCTCTTAAAACTGAGTTAATTTAACAAGATAAATATGTAAATATCAACCATGTTTTTATATAGTAACAATAAAATGTTGGAAACAATATTTAAAATATCAGTACCATTTAAAATAACTCCAGAGAAAATGAAATACTTAGATATAAATCTAATAAAATGTGTGTGGTACCTCTATGCTGAAAACTATAAAACATTGATGCAAAATCAAATATGACATAAATAAATAAAAAGATGCAATATGTTCATGGATAGGAAGATTTATATAATTAAGATTTTAATTCTTCCTGGTTTGATCTTTGGATTTAATATAATCCAAATTAAAAAAAAAAACAAAACAGAAAGGCTAATGTAGATATTGACAAACTATTTGCAAAATTTATATAAAAAATGCAAAATCTATAGGAGTGTCTGGGTGGCTCAGTCAATTAAACGTCTGACTCTTGATTTTGCCTCAGGTCATGATCTCAGGCTAGTGAGATCTAGCCCTGTATCAGGCTCTGTCTTAGGATTCTTTCTTCTTCTCCCCATGCCCTTTCCCCACTCTGAAAAATAATAATAATGAAAAAAATAAAATAAAAGAGTTGTCATTTCAAAAAAAGAGCAAAATGTATAGCCAAAAATGAGTGAAACAATAATGAGTAGCTAAGAATTCTGGAAAATGTATCAATTTGGAGGACTCACACCACCCGATTCCAAAATTTATTATAAAGCTGAAGTAGTTATGATAGGGTGATGTTAGCTAAAGAATAGACATGCAGGTCTATGAAACAGAATATAAAACCCAGACATGTACCTGCACAAACATATCAGCTGATTCTTGGCAAAAGTACAGTAGTAAATCAATAGCAAAGAGGCAATCTTTTCAACAAATAGTTTTGGAATGAGTAGACATGCACACTCAATAAAAGGAATGTCAAGATATACCTCACAATGCATAGAAAAATTAAAACAGTTCATAAAGCACACATAAAGTGCAAAACTGTAGACTCTTTAAAGAAAGCCTAGGAGAAAATCTTTATGACCTCATTTTAGACAAAGTCTTCTCAGATACTACACAAAAAGCAGATCCATAAACCGCAAGTAAAATCTGCAAATTAAACTACATCAAAATTAAAATATTTTACTCTATAAAGTATACTTTGCTCTTTACTCTCTTTTCTCTGTAAAGAGAATTAAAAATCAAGCCACAAACAAGGAGTTTCTACAAATTACATACCAGACAGAAGATTTATATCCAGAATGTATGAAGAATGCTCAAAGTAAGTACACTTGATTATCATTATTTATGATAGTTCTGTCTGTGGAGTCATCACAGACACTGAATTACTGAACAGAGAACATTCTTCTTAGGGGATATATAGGGTTAGGTTGCTAAGGAGTCTCTGATTGAAACATTTTCATTAGCTAATCAATACATACCCTTGTTTTATGTGTGTTTCTGTTTTAAGACACCTTATTTAATGCACAATGTTAATAAATTAAAATTGAAGTAATAGCCTACAGCACTACCTAACTCATAGCTGAAGAAAGCTTACCTAGCTTATGCATTTTCTCTGTAAGGCACATTGTATCTTTCTTACACTTATGAGCATTACACATCATTTCAGCATTACATTTGAAGGACATTTTAATCAATGAAATCACCAACAAAACACACACAAAAATGTGAAGAGCATTGCATTATATAGACTGTCAAAAGTAAACTTGAGTGTAAGAGCTAAAACAGTGAGATAGAGGGTGACTGTTTGACCTCACCTGGGAACACGCATCTTGAGTGATTCAAATTTTTCACTGTCCTGCACACATGTATGTATGCAAATCATATTGAGTATTGATTTCAGAGTTTCTAATATACTTTCACAAGTATGAAAATTTGCAAATGTAGAATATGTGAATAATGAAAATTGACTGTAAAATAACAGTCTAATAAAAATATTGGTAAAAGTTTTATGCAGACACTTCACCAAAAATATATACAAATAGCAAAGCACATGAAAGATGTTCAACCTTATTAGTCATTTGAAAGAATCAAAATTAAGTTCAAAATTAGACACCATTACACAACAACTAAAAAATCTAAAATTTACATATATGTGTGTTGGTTACATACACACATGTACAATGTCAAAGGATAGGATTCAGAGCAATTGGAATTCTCATGCATTGATGTTAAGACGCAAAATGCTATAGGTACCCTAGAGAAAGTGTTTTGTTTGTTTGTTTAATATGACAGAGAATATATTCTACTTTTCTGTTACTACCATAACAAATTACCAAACACTTAGTGTCTTAAAACAAAACAAATATATTATCTCACAGTTCCCTAGATCAGAATTCAAGGTTAGTTCAGCTGGTTTCTTTGCTCCAGTTTTACAAGGCTGAAATCAATGTGTCAGACAGATAGACTGTTGCAGAAATTTCTGGAAGGAATCTGCTCATTCAAGTGATTGCCAAAATCCAGTTTCTGAGGTCCTCTTTCCTTGCTGACTGCCATCTGGGGCTGCTCCTGCCTCCTAAAAACCTATCATTGGTTCTTGCACATGGGCCCCTACTTCTGAAAGCCGGCAAGTGTACCAAATCCTTCTCAGGCTTGATATCTCACTAATTCCTCTTCTGCCAAATGTCTTTCTTGCTTCCAGATACAGAATTCTGTTTTTTTTAAAGACTCGTGTGCTTATATTGGCCCTATTTGGACAACCCAAAATGATTTCCCTATTTTAAGGTTCTTAAATTAGTTAGAACTGCAAAGATCCTTTTATCAAACATATAAAAATATTTATAAGTTTCAATGATTAGGGCATGAATATTTTTGACAGAACCTTATTCTGCCTACTACAGCCACTCAAAAGAGATGTAAAATCACAAAATAAAAAAGAATAGATCTTATGGGAAGAGGGCTATACACAGCTTCTTTTTTGTTTATTATTTACCAAAGTACATCCTTTATTCAGACTTCCTAGTTTTCGTCTAATGTCCCTTTTCTGTTCCATGATCTCATTGAAGATCCTACAATAAATTTACTAGACATGCCTTATTTATATTCACAAGTACTTTTCAGGAAAACATCACTTTAACTTTTTCTCCATTTTTAATTGTTTTTTTTTTCCTATTGAGTATTGAGATTTATTTTTAAATATTATAAATACAATACATGTTATTTAATTTATATATGATTTGCACATATTTTTCCCTGTTTGGATTATTCTTATATATTTAGTATTTTATTATTGTTAATTACTAGTCTATTTTCTTTATAGAATATCTTAAGAAGTAGAAATTTGAAATTTTCTGAAGTGAAATTTAACAAGTTTTTTTTTAAATGGATTTTTTTTGCTTTGTATCTAGGAAATCTTTTTTTTTTTTTTTTAAGAATTTATTTATTTACTTGACAGATCACAAGTAGTCAGAGAGGCAGGCAAAGAGAGGAGGGAAGCAGGCTCCCTGCTGAGCAGAGAGCCCAATGTGGGGCTTGATCCCAGGACCTTGAGATGGTGACCCAAGCCGAAGGCAGAGGCTTTAACCCACTGAGCCACCCAGGTGCCCCTGTATCTAGGAAATCTTTGCCTTAGTCAGGATAACAAAGGGAATCTCCTAAGGTTATTTCTAAAAATGTTATGGTTTTAGGTTTTACATTTAAGTATAGGATTTATTTTGAATTAGTTCTTTGTGTATGGTGTAAAGCATACCTCAAAGTTAATTTCATTACAAATTGCTAAACAATATTTCCAGCAACATTGATGGAAAAATAATTTCTCTACTGAAACTCTTCACTTTGTAAATCATTTGTTCATATATGAATGGGATGATTTCTGGATTTTTTATTGTGTCCCATTGATTCATATTCCAATTTTTATACCCAAACATTGTAATAATTACTTCGTCTTATAGTATGTCTTAAGGACAAGTAGTGCTAATCCTTCATCTCTGTTCTTTTTTAGAATCATGTCTTGATTTCATGATTTCACTGTTGTTTTTCTGATTCCCATATACCATTTGTATTCTGTTTCTTTTTGGTTCTTTTTTACTTTGCTCTCCTTTTCCTACATACTTAAGGTAAAGATGAGGTCGCTGATTTGAAACATGTTTTTATTCTTTATTGCAGATGTTTTATAGTACAAATTTTAACTCTGAGCATAGCCCATATTTTGATATGTTGTGTTTTCATATTTATTCAGATTAAAATGCTTTATCTTTCCCTTTTAATTTCTTGTTTGACTCATGGCATATTTAGAAATGTGTTATTTATTTTCCAAATAAGCTACAGAAGTATTTCAGAGATCTTTCTACCATTGATTGATAATTTTTCAGAAGATGTGCTTTGTATTATTTGAATCTTTTAAATTTGATGCTTGTTTTATTGTCTAAAAAAACTGTCTTTCTTGATAAACATTCCATGCACACTTGAAAAGAATGCATTTTCTGTTGTCATTGGGTGAAGTATACCAAAAATGCTTAGTAAGTCATTTTGGAAGATGGTATTATTCATCTTTTCTATACATTTTGTGATTTTCTGTCTATTCTATCAGTTATTGAGAGAGCAATATTTGTCTATTTCTGTTTGCAGTGTTATCAATGTTCTCTTCATACATTTTGAGGCTACATTACTAGTGCATATTTAGGATCTTTATTTCTTGTTGATGAATTGATCCCCTTAGCATGAAGAAATAAGCTTCTTTATACCTGCTAATTTCCTTCCATGTTGCATCATTTTCAGTACTTTGAATTTTACTGTATTTGTGTCGTGAAGTGTGTTTCTTTTTTTTTTTTTTTAAGATTTTATTTATTTATTTGACAGACAGAGATCACAAGTAGGCAAAAGGCAGGTAGAGAGAGAAAGGAAGGGAAGCAGGCTCCCTGCTGAGCAGAAAGCCTGATGCAGGGCTGAATCCCAAGACCCTGGGATCATGACCTGAGCAAAAGGTAGAGGTTTTAACCCACTGAGCCAGGTAGGCACCCCTAGTGAAGTGTGTTTCTTATAGGCAACACATATCTGGTCTTGTTCAAAAGCACACTAATAATCCTTGCCTTTTAGTTGGTATATTTTAAATACTTACATTTAATGTGAACATTGATAAGGTTAGGTTTAATTATAAGCCCTTGTTATATATGTTTATATGTTTCATTAGTTCTTGTTCTCCTATTTCTCTCTCTTTTGTTTTTTAAAAGTGCTTTTTATGATTAATTTCATCTCTTTTCATGATCTATTAATTATTCTCAAAGAAAAATTGACTGGATGGAATGAAATAAGTGTGGAAGATTTTACTCAAGATTACTACAATATAGAAAACTATTAAAAAGGAGAGATTGAATTCAAGTCCCAAAACAAGTGGGAGCATTTTTAAGTGCTGAGGTGGCTAGGGAAAATACTGGAGGACTTTAGAGGGGCAGTTGCTCAATGAGATTAAGATAGTTGTTTTGGTTAATGGGTAGTTAAGGATGTTAGGCTTCTTTGTAGTCTTCCACAGAAACCCTTCCATTCCACAGAAACATGGAGATTGGGGGTACTATTTTTTGATGATTATATTTCAAAGAGATGGCTCACAGGTACTTGTGAAGATATTACTGGAGGTAAAACTGGTGCGATACTGGGAAAATATTTACATCTTGAAAAGCCAGAAAAAGAATTTACATGTGCGAGTTTTGTAGAATAAATTCTCAAAGAAAAGGAAGGTCAGGGACCTATAGTCAAGAAGAAACCTATGTAAAATTTATTAAACTGTAGGGAACATTAAGACCATCTTGGTCAATATAACTTCATTTCATTATTTCAGTGCTTGCTTTAGTATACATCTAAAATTTATCAGTCTCCAGTCTCCATTTAAGTGATATTATACCACTTCAAGTACTGTATAAGAAACTTATATTTGCATATTTTCATTAAGCCATTCCTATTTTTTGTACTATGGGTATGATATATTTTATTTTTATGAACATTGTAAACCCCATACTCTATTGTTATCATTTCTGTTTAAGCATTCACTTATATTTTAATAATTTAGTTTATAAAAACATTGACTGTTTATGTACAAAATTAATATCTTCATTGCTCTATCTTCCTTTGTGTAAATCTATATTTTGTCATGGTATCATTTTCCTTTAGTGTAAAAGACTTTCTGTAACTTTCTTGTAGTATAGATCTCTGATTTCCTTTAGATTTGGATAGTTTATAGATAATTTATTTTGCTTTGTTTTCTACTTTAGTAACCTTTATTTATTTGTTTCCTGCAGTTTCCAATCTGTTATTAATCTCCCAGAGTGTAGTATTATCATATCCATTATAATTTTCCTCTGTCAGGAGTTCTGTTTGTGTTTTTCAGTATCTTTAGTGCTTCCACTTAAGTTTCTGAACTTATGAAATATAGACATAATAATAGTGTTAATGCCTTGGCCTTCTAATTCTAACATTTCCATCACTTTTGGGTCCGTTTTTATTGACTGATTTTTCTCATTCTTATGAATTCCATTTTTCTGCCTTTTTTGTATGCCTGGTATTTTTTGTTTGGATCCCAGATATTATTAATAATACTTTCTTAGTTGTTGGATATTGTTTGTATTATTGCTGTCTTTGAGCTTTGCCTAATGTACTCATTTGGAACTAGTTTGGTCCTTTTACATATCACTTTTAGGATTATTTGATCAGATGATAGCTCAGTCCAAATAATCAACCCTACTACCATTGCTAAATAAACTCTTCTGAGTCCTTTATTTAAAGCCTTATGAGTCATGAGGTTTCTTGTCTAAGAGAATGATGTCCTGTATGAGCCCTGGATATAGTTCCCTCTACTCCTCTCAGATGGCTCTTTCCACTGTCTAAGGTTGTTTCTCCACAGCATGATTAACTGATTAATATTCATCTGCATACACAAGGGGGGGCCATCTTCAGATCTCTGGAATTTTCTCTCTGTGTACTTCTTTCCTCTCAGGGACTTTGTTTTTCTTACTTAAGATGTTTTAGTCTCTGTATTCTCAGCTCCAGCTCCTAAAATAACATGCCTACCAACTGGCTTTCCTCTCCCTTTACCATTGGTCAGAAATGCTATCAACAGAGTAAGCTGATATAGTTTTAGGGCTTCTTTGTTTACCATTTCTCAGTGTTGGTTATATTTAATTTCCTGATATTTGATGTCCAGTCAGATACCTGATGTCTTGAAAAACCCATTTTTTAAAAATTTTGTTTGTTTTTCTATTTTTTTCAAATAGGAGATTAAATCCAATTTGGCCAGTGGTGGTTTCTCACATATTTTTTTTTAATTATTGAAAATGCAGTGAAATTTATTTACACTTAATTTCCAGTGTATAATTTTCAGGCCGAGTGAGGAAGATATACAAACACCTAGGAGAGGCACTTTTGTTTTTAACATGATGGCCCCAAAAATATGAAAAATAAAATCTGTTTAACTAGAAAAATGCTTAAAGTTTTTATCTTGCCATTAATTGAATTCTTTCAGAAAGTTTTCTGTCATTTACTAAATTTTTAAAATATTTTTATATTCATATAAAATATATTTGTATTTTTATATATATTTTATACATATTCTGTCAGGAAAAATAGAAAGAGCATTCTGCCAGAAAGAAATCCCAGCATATTAGTTATATCTATTTATTTTGACTGACCCATGGTTTTAAAGTCTGTAGAGTATTGCATTTATAAGACAGACAGGATTTCATTTGAAACAAGTGATTTGATTGGCAACAGATTCTGTCTGACTACAGGCACAAACCATCATTCCATCTGATTTCTAAGCAATAGTAGTACCAGTGATTTCTTTTTTGTACTTGGACTCAATTATCCAACTCCCTGGCTGCATAAATCTATATGAATACATTTTAAATTAAAGTTATATTAGAATATCCACTTGACTGTAAATCTCAATATTTCCTATAAGGAGGCTGCCTTACCATTCAAAACGTAAAGCACAATGTCCTATATATTGAGACTGGTATGTATCACGTAAAGGGACTTGATGTGAAGATTGGCTTGAATGTCCTATAACTTGTTTTATTAAAGCTAATGAAAAAGTGACTTATCATAGAATTAATTATCTTCATGAAACAAAATTTCATAAATTATGTGTGAATGAAAACATAGTTTTAATTAAGCATACAATAAATACAACTCATTAAAGCAGGGGCATTTTTATATGAGTGAAACATCACTACCACTGTTTCTAACCTGAAAATACTTGCCTCATTCCCCTCAAAATTCTAGCTTCCTTCATGAAAACAAAGGGATATGCCTATGTGTGTATAAAGCACTACTGCTAAATGTAGAGAATAGAATCACAGTCTGAAAGAATGCTATTATTCATCTCAATCTACATCTTTTCCAAAAATTCAATCTCAGAAGTAAAGGATGCTTAAGACACTTTTTCCCAATTTCCCTAGAGGCTTCCTTTTGAAGGTTGGGTGAATACCAAAATGTTACCCTTTGTTTTGGGGGATTTTTTTTTTTAATATATCTATGTATACCACAAGAGTCCATATAATTCTACTTTGAAGCTATACTTTCTGCTGTTTCTTGCTACTTGTATCTTCTAGTCTAGCTTGTTTTTAACTCTTTTTAACTCACTTTTCCTTTTAGTTCTTTATCTGTGCAATTCCTTGGAGTCTTATGGTTAAAAAACATGACTTGACTACTAACTTTCAAAAGTCACAAATGAAATGAGCTTAGGAATATTCAACTTGAGATATCCTAATGCTATATGTTAGCATTATATGCTTATATTCAACGTGAGATATCCTAATGCTAACTACAAAAAAACTTTCCTAAATGCTACATTTGGAGCAGCCAATTACATAAACCTGTTAAAACATGGTAACATAATAAAATGATGGGAAATACTGACTGAAATATTAGAAAAAAGACCCAACATTTATTTAGTGGGTTGTAGTTGCATTACTGATTTTGTTCCTTAAGAACATGACTGAAAGACAGTGAAATCCATTATTCTACAATTTTGAAGTCCACTTATAAACCATATCATAGTAAAATTCTTAGAACATAAATAACCTGAGAAAATGTGTTTTAATTTAATATCAAAAGTAAGAAAAAAGTAGAGTTCAGCTGTAAACTTGGGACTTCTAAATTTGTGGGCCAATTTACAAACTAAAACTACTACAGAATATTCTGTTATTAAAAGTAGGGGACGCCGGGGTCTCTAATTTAGTTAAATGTCTGACTCTTGGTTTTGGCTCCTGTTATGATCTCAGGGTCATGAGACTGAGCCCCATACCGGCTCTATGTTCAGCATGGGTCTACTCGAGTTTCTCTCCCTTTCCCTCTTTCTCCCCTTTACCTGATCACACTCTCTCTCTCAAATAAATTAAAAAAAAAAAAAAAGTTTGGAAATGTTAAAGGATTACCTATAAAGTGTTTAATGTGTTAGTTAACAGCCAGAGTTATCTCCTGTACTTTATGGTATTGACATCTTAGTGGGTCATAGAATATATAGATATAAATAACTATATGTTTAGCATTATTATGCTAAAATTATGTAGTATGTATGTTTAGCATTATTATCATGCTAAACATAAGCTTTTCAAACATTATTTAGCACTTTAAAAAATAGCAATGCCAATCATAGATGTACTATCTAATGAAGTCTTCTTGTGGAATATAGCATATGAATTCATCAAGGCATTAAAAAAATACTAAAATAAAACAAAAAACTCAAAATCAAAAATAGCAACAACAAAACACTTTGAGCAAAATACAGTGATTGTAAGTTCAGGGGGAAACCAGAGCAGATCTGAAATGACTAAATCCATGTGTAAAATCTTGGGGACATCTAGAAATTAAAATACATGTCTTCTTTAAACTTCACTTCCAGCCACCTCTATGTGAATCCTGCATACTCAACTGGTGGGACCAAACATGAATAAAATGCTGTAATGTTTTTCTTCAATATTTTGCTATCTAAGAAGTTAAGGCAGTTTGTAATATTTGAGTTTCTACACGCCTTTCCTGAAAGGGGATGTCTATATTCAAGCACATAAACTCTGCAAAAAGACAACATGGTTCATATAGCCTTGAAAATTGCTTGGGGTCGAGAGGCAGGTATCCTTTGGTTTAGATTCTGATTCCACTACTCATAAATTCTGTCATGTGAGATAAATATTTGACCTCAACAAATGCTGGACTTCTCATCTATAAAATAAGAAATATTTATAGGAATGAAGACGCAATCTGTATAAATATAGAGTGTTTGAAAATATCTCATGTCGTGCTTGATGGAT
Organism: Pteronura brasiliensis; assembly: GCA_004024605.1. Lineage (NCBI taxonomy): Eukaryota > Metazoa > Chordata > Mammalia > Carnivora > Mustelidae > Pteronura > Pteronura brasiliensis. The sequence continues at coordinate 213,612 of PJEN01001993.1, forward strand.
ACGTACTTGTCATCTGTACATTTTATTCCCCCGTTTGTGCGACTCAATAAAACACTACACAAAGATCTTTAAATACATCTACAACTAATTTAGATCCAACTGTAGTATTTTATTTATTCCCTAGTTGTGTCCAAACATCATAAATCAAGATGTTCTTACCCACTATTCATGACCTCCATTTTGAAGGCCAAACTTTGTATCCTGATAAGTATGAATACACACATGTCACACATACACACATTATTGGCTATCATATGACACAGCCCACTATCAGATCTCTATAACACAACAATTTGGTTTTCATTCTACTGTAACGTACACTTTTTTTTTTTTCCCCTTCAGTAAAGATATTTAAACCTGCCTGGTTACTTAGTGGATATTAGTAACTTTCAGACAGGCAAAAAGTCATAAAAATTCTATTAAAAAATTTACTGACAAATAGCAGCATGCTGCAAGAGAGTCTTTCTATATAGTACATTCAGTTGGGAAAACTGTCTTGTCACCCTTTTACCCACACTTTAGAAACTCTGAATATTTTGAATTGCTCACTTAAAGATGCTCTAACATGAGTACATTTTATAATGATGGAATAGTTGGCCTGGTTAACCCACTAACAGATAACCATTATAAACTCTGAAAAATTACATAAAAATAACTGTTTGAAGGTTAAAGAATGATTTAAAGACTAATCCCCCACAATGCAGAAATTGAAGGGAAGTGGACACTAGAAGAAATGAAACAATTGAGATTTGCCTTTATAAGTATTTTTGCCTGAGAGAAATACAGTCCTGACTATAATATGAGCAGAGAAAGTGCTCCAAAATCTGTATATATACTCTGCATAAATTTTTGATAAATCCTTGACCATTAAACTGCATCTACATGGAGGAAACTTCAAATCCCCCTCCCCCAAAAAAAGAAAGAAGGAAAGAAAAGAAACAGCTGGAAGTCTTAAGAAAAAGAAAAGAAAAGAAAAAAAGTTGAGATTTCATTCATGGCCCCCTAAAAGAAGAAAAAGAGCTGGGGCACCTGGGTGACTCAGTGGGTTAAGCTTCTGCCTTTGGCTCAGGTCATGATCCCAGGGTCCTGGGATCAAGCCCTGCACTGTGCTTTCTGCTCAGCGGGGAGCCTGCTTCCTCTCTCTCTCTGCTTACCTCTCTGCCTACTTATGATCTCTCTCTGTGAAATAAATAAATAAAATCTTAAAAAAAAAGAAAAAGAAAAAGAGTTGAGATTTCATTCATGGCCCACCATAGGGGAGGTAGAGTTTTTGTATATGAATTGAATAGAGTTTCTACCCTCTAGTACACAAAATCAACACTACTGAAAGGGAAGTAACAGAATGCAGTTCTCTACTATTACTATCCACAATGGTAAACTTCTTAAATAATCTATAGGAGATGATGGAAATAATGAGTGAAGAAAAGTATGATTTGTGAATGGAAATGGAAACTATAGGAAGAAGGACTAAATAATTAGTCTACATAATAAAACACAATAAATGAAATGAAAAATTGCCTTCATCAGTTTACTAGTAGATCATAGATGGCAGAAGAAACATCAATATACTTGAACACAAAATAATGAAATTATCTAATCAGCAGAAGAGAAAGACAAAGAGGAGTAGACAGACAATAGAAAGACTAAGACAAAGAGAGACTTTTTTGTTGTTGCTCTTGTTAATGAGACCAGTTGGGTCAATGGGACAAAATGAAGAGGTTTAATGAATTTTTGTTTGGTTATTCTAGAAGGAGAAGATAGAGAAAGTGTGGCATGAAATCATTGGAAAAAATAAGTTTGCACATTTCTTAAATTTGGTGAAAAGCAGTTACTTTTAAATCAAGAATCTGCATGAATCCTAAGCAATATAAATATAAAGGAAGCCATGTATAGTCAGCTAAAAGCCAAAGATAGAGGAAAGTTTTAAAAACAACTAGAGGAAAAATATGTAATTTGCATATATAAGAAAAGTGATATAAATATAAGCTTACCTCTTTTCAAAAAAAACAATGGATACCAAGAGACAGTGGACATTATATTTAAGTCTTGGTGGTGGTAGTGGTAGGGGTTTGTCAATGTAGAATTTTGTAGCCAGTAAAAATACTTCCAATAAAGATGGAAAACTAACAAAATTAAGGGATTAATTGACAAAATCACAAACATAGTGGAAGATTTTTGAGAAGCCACCCAGACAGAACCACTAGGGGAAAAAATTTTAAAAAAATAGAGAAAGATATAGAGATCTTATCAACACCATCAAATGCCAAACTGCAAAATACACATTCTAAGTACAGAAAATATTAACCAATGTAAAACAAATACTGGGCAATATAATAAATCTACGGACCTTCTAAATATTTCAAACTTAGAAAGTATGCATTCTGACAAAATTTAATTATAGCAGAGATCATTAACAATAAGATGACTCCAAGAACTTCCCCAAATAAATTAGAAAATTAAAAGCAAACAAACTGACAAAAAACAAACTTCTACCTTAATGAAAGTTCATGAGCCATTGAAAACAATGTGTATTCTCTTGTTAAGTAGAATGTCAGTTAGGTCAATTTGCTATTTAAGGAAATTGGTCAAACTGCTCTTTAAGTCTTCTATATCCTTACTGATTATCTATTAGTTCTACCAATAGACCTTTATCTACTAATAATTAAAGAAAGAGCTTTGATATCCCTAGCTATAATTGTTTCTCCTTTCAGTTCAGTAAGTTTTTGCTTCATGTTTTTTAAAGCTCTATTATCATATGCATATTCATTTAGAACTATCCCCCTTCCTCCCTCCCTCCTTTCCTTCCCTTCCCACCTTTCTCTTCCCTTCCCTCCCTTCTCCTCCTTTCCCCAATCTTCCCCTCCCCTCCCCTTCCCGTTTTCTTTTTTCTTTCTCCTTCCTTCCTTCCTCCCTCCCTCCCTCCCTCCCCCCTCCTTCCTTCCTTCCTTTCTTTCTTTCTTTCTTTCTTTCTTTCTTTCTTTCTTTCTTTCTTTCTTTCTTTTTCTTTCTTTCTTCTTTTTCTTCTTTCCTTCTCTTTCTCTCTCTCTCTCTCTCTTTCTTTTTTTGTCCCTTCCTCAGTCCTCTTGATGAATTGAATGCTTTATAATTATAAAATTACCTTCTTCTTAGTTATAGTCCTTTTCTGAAGTCCACATTATCTGATATTAATACAATCTCTTAGGTTAATTTGACTAGTGTTTCTATGGTTTACCTTTAAATTTATTTTTACTATTAATCAGTGAGTTTACAGAGGGATAATTTATGTACAGTTACATTTGTTTGTTTTAGCTGTACAGCCATGAGTTTTGACAAATATATGGACCCATGCAACTACTACACAATCAAGCCATAGTACATTTCCACCCCTCCCCAAACATCCCCCATTCTATACTGAAATCAATTCCCTTTCCTTGCCCTAATTTCTATTGTTCTTTGGTAGTATTTATGTCTTCTAGAATGCTGTATAAGTTGTATGATGCAGGATTCACTTTTTGTCTTTACTGGGTTCTTTCATTTAACATTATATTTTTTAGATTAATCCTTGTAATTGTAGTAACTCTTGTTTAATATTCAGTTGTGTGGCTTTATCAGAATTTGTTTACCATGGATTAGTTGATGGGCATTTGGGTTGTTCACTGCTTTTGGATACTATGAATAAAACTGCTATAAACATTTTTGTACATCTCTTTCTATGGACTTATTTTCATTTCTCTTGAGTAAAGACCTACAAGTTACTGTGTATTATATGGTAATCAGTAGTGTAATATTATGAGACTATCAGTTGTTTCCAAAGTACTTATACTTTGCATTTCTACTAGCATTTGCTGAATATTTCAGTACTTCTATATTCACCAGAACTTGGTGTAGTCAGTTAGTGTTTTGTTTTGTTTTGTTTTTTCCCCTCCTCCCATTAAAAAGAAAAATACTGATGGTGAAAGGTGTGTACTATAATATCATAACATTTTGCTGATAACTATTAGTATTGAGCATCTTGTGCTTCGTTGCCTAGCATTTTTGTTTGTTTGTTTTTTGCACTGTATTTATTTATTTATTTATTTTTAATTTTTTGATTTTTTCAGTGTAACAGTATTCATTATTTTTGCACTACACCCAGTGCTCCATGCAATCCGTGCCCTCTCCAATGCCCACCACCTGGATCCCCCAGCCTCCCACCCCCTGCCCCTTCAAAACCCTCAGATTGTTTTTCAGAGTCCATAGTCTCTCATGGTTCACCTCCCCTTCCAATTTCCCTCAACTCCCTTCTCCTCTCCATCTCTCCTTGTCCTCCATGCTATTTGTTATGCTCCACAAATAAGTGAAACCATATGATAATTGACTTTCTCTGCTTGACTTATTTCACTCAGCATAATCTCTTCCAGTCCTGTCCATGTTGCTACAAAAGCTGGGTATTCATCCTTCCTGATGGAGTCATAATACTCCATAGAGTATATGGACCACATCTTCCTTATCCATTTGTCCATTGAAGGGCATCTTGGTTCTTTCCACAGTTTGGCGGCCCGAATTGCTAAGGAAATGTTGAAAAACAAACATAAAACTGGGGGCATCACGTTACCTGATTTCAAGCTTTACTACAAAGCTGTGATCACCAAGACAGCATGGTACTGGCATAAAAACAGACACATAGACCAGTGGAACAGAGTAGAGAGCCCAGATATGGACCCTCAACTCTATGGTCAAATAATCTTTGACAAAACAGGAAAAAAATATGCAGTGGAAAAAAGACAGTCTCTTCAATAAATGGTGCTGAGAAAACTGGACAGCTATATGGAGAAGAATGAAACTCAACCATTCCCTTACACCGCACACAAAGATAAACTCAAAATGGATAAAAGATCTCAACGTGAGACAGGAATCCATCAGAATCCTAGAGGAGAACATAGGCAGTAACCTCTTCGAGATCAGCCACAGCAACTTCTTTCAAGATATGTCTCCAAAGGCAAAGGAAACAAAAGCGAAAATGAACTTTTGGGACTTCATCAAGATCAAAAGCTTCTGCACAGCAAAGGAAACAGTCAACAAAACAAAGAGGCAACCCACGGAATGGGAGAAGATATTTGCAAATGACAGTACAGACAAAAGGTTGATATGCAGGATCTATAAAGAACTCCTAAAACTCAACACACACAAAACAGACAATCATATCAAAAAATGGGCAGAAGATATGAACAGACACTTCTCCAATGAAGACATACAAATGGCTATCAGACACATGAAAAAATGTTCATTATCACTAGCCATCAGGGAGATTCAAATTAAAACCACATTGAGATACCACCTTACACCAGTTAAAATAGCCAAAATTCGCAAGACAGGAAACAACATGTGTTGGAGAGGATGTGGAGAAAGGGGAACCCTCTTACACTATTGGTGGGAATGCAAGTTGGTGCAGCCACTTTGGAGAACAGTGTGGAGATTCCTCAAGAAATTAAAAATAGGGCTTCCCTATGACCCTGCCATACCCTGACCCCAAAGATACAGAGGTAGTGAAAAGAAGGGTCATCTGTACCCAAATGTTTATAGCAGCAGTGGCCACGGTCGCCAAACTGTGGAAAGAACCAAGATGCCTAGCATTTATTTAAAACTTTTCCCTATTAAAGGTAAAAACAAAGTAAGTTGTTTGCTTCTTATTATTATTGAATTTTAAATGAGATTTATATATTCTAGGTATATTCCGTTATCAAATATACATTTTAAAAATATTGCTTCCAATCATTTTTTTTATAATGTCTTTTAAAGTATAAAGAGGACACCTGGGTGGCTCAGTTGGTTAAGAGTCTGCCTTCAAATCCAGTCATGATCTCAGGTCCTGGGATCAAGCCCTGCAGTGGGCTCCCTGCCCAGCAGGGAGTTAGCTTTTCTCTCTGCCTCTTCCCTTTGCATGTATGCTCTCTCTCTCTCTAATGAATAAATAGAATCTGAAAAAAAAAGTATAAAGATTTTTAATTTTGATGAAGACCAACTTATCTTTGTTTTCTTTGGTATTTTATGTCCTTGGTGTTATGTATAAGGAGTCTGCCTAACCTAAGAGGAAATGATATTTTCTTTGATATTTACTTTCCAATGTTTATTGTTTTAGGCTTTACATTTAAATTTATGAACCATGCCAACCTATTTTTTGTTTTGTTTTGTTTTGTTTTCAACCCATTTTTTAAAAATATGGTATGAGGTAAGGATTGAAGTTCATTTTGTTTTCAGATATGGGTTTCTGATGGTGCAGCACCATTTGCTAAAAAAATTTAATTACCTTGGAAACTTTCTTGAAATTTTTCTTGAAAATCTTTATTCTGTTAAAGAAAGATGTACAGGAATGTTTATGGTAGTTTTATTTATAATTTCCAAAAGCAGTAAACAACTTGATTATAATGTATTAACAATTAATGTATTTCCAGATACTTCCTAACATTTTGTTAACAAAGTTTGCATCTAAGTTTATTAAAAAAAAAAAATCTGTAGCTCATTATTTTTCCCTCTCTTCTTCTTTTCTTTCCTATTTTATTTTATTTTGTTTTATTTTTTTCCTGTAGACCATGGTCTGATCAATCAGGCCATTTGTTTCATTTTTTTTTTTTTAATTTTTATTTATTTGACAGACAGAGATAACAAGTAGGCAGAGAGGCAGGCAGGGAGAGGGGGGGAAGCAGGCTCCCGGCTGATTAGAGAGCCTGATGTGGGGCTCAGTCCCAGGACCCTGGGATCATGACCTGAGCCGAAGGCAGAGGCTTTAACCCATTGAGCCACCTAGGTGCCCCTGTCTCTGTATTTTTGCCTTTTGTAGAATGTTACAGAGTTCAGTCATACAGTGTCTTAGTCTGTTTGGGATGCTATAACAAAATACTACAGCCTGGGAGGCTTATAAATAACAGAAATTTATTTTTTTATACTTCTAGAGGCTGCAAAGTCCAAGATCATGGTGCTGGCAGATTCAGTGAGGCAGATGGTGAGAGGCCATTTCCTGGTTCATAGAGGGTACTTTCTTATGGTGTCTTCACATGATAGAAGGTGCTAGAGATCTCTCTGGAATCTCATTTTTTAAGGCACTGTCTCATTCATGAGGGCTCCTCACTTGTGACTTAAGCACTCCCAAAGGCCCCATCTCCTAATATCATTACTTTGGGGAATTAGAATTTCAGCATGAATCAGGGGTAGGAGAGGTATACAAATTCACATCATAGCATGTACTATGTGACCTTTCCATATTGGATTATTTCACTTAATAATATGCATTTAAATTTCTCCATGTCTTTTTATTACATGATTTTTTAAAGATTTTTTTTTTTTTTTTAAGTAATCTCTGCACCCAGTGAGAGGCTTGAACTCACAACCCTGAAATCAAGAGTCATATGCTCCACTGACTGAGCCAGCCAGGTATCCCTTATGATTTTTAGAGTAGTGATTTAGGTACATGTCATTATACATTTGTCCAAACTCATAGATCAGTAGTGAATGTGGACTATGGGCTTTGAGTAATTATGATATGTTATTATAGGTTTATCAATAGTAGCAACTGTACCACTGTGGTGGGGGATGTTGATAATGGAGGTGGGTGGCTATGTATGTGTGGGGTCGGAGGGTATATGGAAAATTTATGTATCTTTTGCTCAATGCTGTGAATCTGAAACTGCTCTAAAAATAAAGTCTATTAAAAATGTAATGCATTTCAGATAAGTTCTGTGAAGAATAATATAGGAGAGGTTATGGAGAATAATATAGGTTAAATTATGAATAGTTAAAGGGCACTATTTGATTATCAAAGTTATAGGGTACTATTGATTATCAAAGAAGAACTTTCTGATGAGATGACATTTGAGCAGAGTTTGATGTTATCATGAGAGTGAACAAATGGATATATCAAGGAATACTGATCCAAGGGAACAACAATTGCAAAGGGCCTGAATTTGGAGTATGCTATTATTTTAATGTACCCCCCCAATTCTGCTCAGTAAATATTATTGACTATATGAACGGTAGGTCATTACATCCTTGCATCTACAAATTGATAAATTTATAACTTATAACACTTGCAAATAAAGTTATGCCCAAGAATTGTTATATGTCAAGTTAGGCTATAATTTCAAAAGAATCTGTAGACTTTTGCAGTAACAGGAGATTCTGGGCACAACTGCTAAAGTAAATCATAATAAATCATTTTTATAAAACATTTTCTTAGTTTCTAAAATAAGCATAACAGTGAAAAACAGCATTGCTTTGAAACTACACTTCCTATTTTTTTTTAAAGATTTTATTTATTTATTTGACAGAGAGAGATCACAAGTAGATGGAGAGGCAGGCAGAGAGAGAAGAGGAAGCAGGCTCCCCACTGAGCCGAGAATCCGGTATGGGGCCGAGAATCCGATATGGGGCCCGATCCCAGGACACTGAGATCATGACCTGAGCTGAAGGCAGAGGCTTAACCCACTGTGCAACCCAGGTGCCCCTACACTTCCTATTTTTTAAAACCATTTTCATATAATTTTGTTCTTTTCCTGCCAATTCTCCCATGATTTAGGGGGAGGGGGAGTAGTCCTTTTTTCACAACAAAGGGCCATTGTATTCTCAGTTTTACAGACCTGTGTGAACTACCCTTATCACAAATTTCTGTATCTTAATGAAATGTTTTGAGTTCTTTATATAAGCCAAGTATTGTATATTTTCTTTTATAATCACAATACTACTATACAACAGGTGTTATTTTATTGTTGATGAAACAATAAAATCAGAACATTTAAGACTAGGGTGACACAGTTGCATCTGTATAAATGACTAATCTTCAGTAATTATGACTATGTCATAGACATAGATTTATATTGATTTATAATATTATAATCATTGAAAAAGAAAATACATTTATTAATTATACTCAATGAAAACTTAAGTATGCATAATTATTGCTATTGATATCACTACAAGTATGACTGTATAACAATTGAAAGTTTCAGATACAATAGTATTATCTCATATAACACCTTATTTGAATGGAAACAATTGCAATAAGATAGGTACAGCAAACATTAAAATGCTAGTTTTATAAAGTAATGCTCAGAAATGTGACTGAGAAAAGTCCTACAGCAATTAAATGGTACTCAGTAATTTGAAAATAAGTTTTCTATTAAGCTTGCAAGTCACATGCCCAAAAACATATATATCATGGAAGACATGTTATTGTTATCATTCAAATTAAAATCTAACTTTCCTCTTTGAAAAACAGATATTTTAAATAATTTTATGTCATATCCTTCGATCATAATTTTGGAACTTAATTTAGGAATCTTAAAGTGAGAGAAGTTAATAAAGTGTCTATGACAATGAATTCTCCTAAAACATAGCCCAACTTATAGATGCAGGGGACTTTGTGTGGCATTCATTATTTGCTATGGCTGACATAAAATTTGGATGAACCTATTTTCATATTACTAGAGTTTATTTTTTGTTTCATAAAAAGTAATTATAAGTATACAGTGTAATTCATTACCTTATTAAAAATTAAGGATTTTGTTGTTTATTATGAATAGGCTGATATGCAAATCTGGTATGGTATGTTACTAAGCCCAGTTTTATTTTTTATTTATTTATTTATTTATTTATTTATTTTTATTTTTATTTTTTAATAATAATTTTATTTTTTTATAAACATATATTTTAATCCCCAGGGGTACAGGTCTGTGAATCGCCAGGTTTACACACTTCACAGAACTCGCCATAGCACATACCCTCCCCAGTGTTCAAAACCCCAACCCCCTCTCCCAACCCCCCTCCCCCCAGAAACCCTCAGTTTGTTTTGTGAGATTAAGAGTCACTT
>PJEN01001994.1:0-223190 GCA_004024605.1 Pteronura brasiliensis
GGTGGGTTGGGGCAGGTGAAGGTGATCCCAGGGGCTCGTCACCTTGCCTCCTCCTGGGCTCCTCCCCAGCCTGGCCAGCCCCCCCCGAGGCTGGGGGTCTTGGGTGCTCCCCGCGTGTGGCCTCCGTTTGCCTGCGAGGGGGGGTGGTGTTCCTGGGCCCACGCCCACGCAGACCCTAGAATGGGGGCTCTGAGGTTCAGAGAGGGGACGCGATTGGCCCCAAGGCCCCCGGCCAGTGGCCGGCCGTGGGTTTCTGGTCTCAGCCCACTGGGCGCACCCCCATGTGCCCGTCCCTGATCTTCTCTACAGCAGCAGCCGTGCGGACTCACACACGGGCACCTCTGAGTGTGACTCCCTCATCGCACTGTGCTCTCGGGGCCCTCTCGGGCCTCTGTCGTGGAGAGAACTGGAGTGGGGTTCTTGGAGGGGGCGGGGCAGACCCAGCGCTGCGCACAGGGTCCCGGCCCCGGGGCTGCTTGGAGGGACACCGGACGCGAGAGCCGTGCCTGGTAGTTCAGACGTCCTGCGGGAGCTGGCCTTCGGGGGCCCCATACTGGACTCAGAGACGTGTGGAGCCCATGTGAGCCCGTGTGAGCCCGTGTGAGCCCGTGGGACTTTAGGCGAGTTCTCCGCTGCTCTGAGGGTCGGTTTCCTTATTAATTGGGGGTGACATGCCCATTGGTATTAATTGGTAGCACGCGCCTTGGTGGTACCAAATGTGGTTCCATTTTGGAGTCGCCTGTGGATCTTGAAGTGCACATGCCCGGCTTCCAGCCCTCCTGGTGGATCGGCCCAAGGCAACCTGCCCATCAGGGACTTTGGAAACTCCCCAGGGGACATTAATGATTGGCAAAGTCTGGAGCGGCCATCACGGGTCTGGGGGTCAGAGGAGGGGGAGGGTTATTCTGTTATCCCCCTCTGCTCAGTGTGGGGTCTGGAGGGACAGGAAGGGCTTGCCCTGAGGCCTGACCCTGATGGCTCTCCTTGGCCCATCTTTACTCAAAAAGTCCCTCCTTAACCCTGGGGTCACTTAGCTGGGGTGCCCCCACAAGTCTCCTCCTGGTGGCTTTGGGGGCGGGAGCGCTAGACCCCACGAGGTCCCCGGGAGGCAGAAGCCCAAGGTGCTGGCCTACAGTGCACCTGGCCTGGGTGTGGTGGCCCGATCTTGGGGGCTCTGGGCAGGGTGTCTGTGGGGATGCAGCGGGGGAGGGGCTTGGGCGGAGGAGTGAGGGACCCTAGATCCCACAGGGGTCCCAGCCTGAGTCAGGGAGGAGGGGTTTCTGCCAGCCAGCCCCGGGGTGGGGTGGGGGTCTTTCTCCTTCAGGTGATTCCTTGTTCCTTTCCCTCTGACCAATGGAGATTGGATTTAGCAGATGGAGCCCAAGAGGGGAAGTGAGAAGGGGGTCCTTGGTCTCGTACCCAGGTCCCTGCTCCAGGGAGGGGGGCTGTGTAGCATTTGGTGAACCACAGACCACTTTTCTACCTTCTCCTCCATCCACAAATCCTACCCCGGCAAGTGCCTTTGACTCCTGTTCTTCTCGCCACCCCAAAACACAGGGAATCTTTTAATAGCATAGGCCCTTTGGATCTCTAACCAGTCGGTCACCAAATCCTACCCCAAGTGTACTCAGAATAGATGCTTTTAATAAAATATATTACCTTTAAGCCAGTGTAAACCCGTGAAATTTGTACATTTCTTTTAGAGCATCTCTACAAATTTTACAATATTGAAATCACCACCCAGTGACCTTTTGGGAAACACTAGATAAATTACAAGAGGCAAATAGAGAACAGGGAGGTCCGGTATTCTGGTGCTGCTCCTGCCTGATTCTCAGGCTGAGCCTGGAGACCCCCGACTCCCCAAGCGCTGTCCCCAGACTCTGGGCGGGCGCAGCTGTCTGCTCTGGATACAGCTCCCCGACTCCACCGGTTTGCCTCTGCTCTCCCCTCCCCGAAACTAGTCCCCTGGTGGCCAGGGTCCCCGGAAATGCTCTTAGGAGGCCCGGACTGCTTTGGAAACACCCAGATGGTCTGCTGAGGGTCCGCCCCAGGCACACGGCAGGAGCCCTTCAGCCGTGCAGGTGACAGCCGAGCCTGGCTGAGCCCCGGGGACCTGGTGTGTTCTCGAGGTCCCGGCCCGCCCACTCCGTGGGCTTCTCCTCCACCCGCAGGTCAGGTCCTCTGCCCTCCTGCCCATTGGGCACTTTCCTCCCTACCAGTTGGTGATGGTCGGGGGAAGCCCAGCAGGTGACCCCTTGTTCCTGCTTTGAGTGGGGAAAGCAGAATTTCGAAAGGAAATGGTCCATCAAACCGCGTCTCTCTAAGCCCCGAGGGGCCTTCCGGGGCCTCTTGGCTCCTCCCGAACACGGGAGCTGCTTCTCCTAATGCGGACGCACAGGCTGGGGACAGGGCAGGGGCAGTGGGTGTGACATCACAGGTGACTGAGGCCCGCCCGGCTGCTGTACCGTCACTGTCTGTGACCTGCCACTCGGTCGGCTGAGGCACTGCCCCCGTCTCCTGGGCCCAGGTCTCCCGGGCCCCCCCGCTGTGGTTTTCCTGCACAGACACCGCCTCCCTTGAGCCCTGGTCATGGTGGCTGCTGCCACCCTTAGGCTTGGGGAGGGAGGGAGAGAAGAAGGAAAATTGGGGGTTAGAGCATATCCTAACCTATCCAGGCCAGAGGCTGCTGGCCCTTCTGCAGGTGGAGAAGCTCTGTGAGGAACGGAAGGAGGCCCTTTCCGTGCTGCCCACGGGCCACGTATGCCCTCATTAGATAATGAATTCTGCAGACACAAATGGAGTTTTTCTCAGGTACCAGGCGCCATGCGAGGGGCGGGGGCGCGAAGACCCCGTGAGAGGACGGACAGCTGGTCCCCGCACCCCAGGGGCTCATGGGATCTGCCCCTCCACTCTCGCTCCCAGGGGAGGATGCAGAGAGGAGGGGGCCGCGTGGGAGGGGGCGCTGCTGGGGGTTGCAGGCCCACAGTGGGGTCTTGAGGGCGCCCGAGGAACGTGTGGGGCTGGAAGGGGAAGGTCTGTGGTGTGAGTGAGGCCGGGGAGGGCAACAGGAGCCCAGTCATGCAGGTGCCTTGCTCAGGGGACCCACCTCCATCCTGCGGGCCCTGGAGACGCGAGGCAGGTAGCCGCTGGGAGTGTAGGGCTTGGGGCCTCTGGAGCTACCGTCCGGGTCTGGACCCAGCTGCTGGGTGACTTGGCCCAGACCCCAGTGCGGACGTCGTCCATCCACCTCTGGCCACCTGACCCGTGTCTGCTGGATGTAGCCGTGCACAGCTGGTGGCAGCTGGAGGGAGCAGGCAGAGTTCCCCAGGAAGGATGTGCCCTCTGACCCCCATGACTCGCGCTGCCTGGCCCTTTCTAGCCCGCGGAACGCCCTTCTGGCTCCCCCAAGCCCAGGGCCCAGCTGGGCTTCTTCAGCGAGACCATCCGTCCGGCTGGGCGTCCCAGCTGCTGGCCCCCCGGTGACACCAGCAGCTGATCTGGGGAGGCAGCCCGGAAGCTGGGGCCACGTCAGTGTGTCTGGACGAGCCGTCCTGCCCCTGAGCTGACGGATGAGGCTCTGCCTGTTGCCTTCTGTGCTGGGGGCTCAGGGGCCCAGCGTCTGCTCCTCCCCGGGGCCCCAGCCCCTCGCCAGCAGTGCTGAGATAGCTGTGGCTGGGAGGACAGGCTCTCCTCCAGGAGCACCGCTTCTTCTGCGGTCAGAGCTTCCCAGGGTGAGGATTCCGGTTTTCCTTGCCTGTGCTCACAGCTGTTACGTGTAAAGGCTTAAACAGTATGTTCTAAGCAAGTGAGTATCTGTTGAGTCTGTGGGATGTGGAAAGTGAAGGGGAGCCAGTAGCTGCCTGAACCGTCCTTGGTTCCTGCTGTGGGTCCCAGTCACAGCCAGAGAGGACCCTTCAGAGGGACAGGCCCCGTGCTGGCTCGGCCCCACCCTGGCAGACTGTGCCCAGGGCTGCTCCGGTCCCCTGGTGCCGCGGTTTCCCATCTGTAAACTGAGGCTTAGGGCTGGAGGAGGACCTCGGCTGTCTGCTCTGAGCCCCCGTTCTGTGCCCAGCACAGGACACCGTCCATCTGGGGCAGGAGCTCCTCAAGCGAAGGTGTCCCCATCTCACACCGAGAAATTCCCAGAGGGGGCTGCGGGCGTCCTGCCATCTCCTCGCCAGCCAGGCTCTCCCGGCTCAGCCCTGGGCGGAGGAGCTCTGGGTCTCTGTGTTGGTGTATCCTTCTGGTGTGGACATACTCTTCTTGGAGTTTCTGTCTTTGCTTTTCCTTCCTGTCAGTGAGGAAGGCTCCAGGTCCAGGACCATCTGCGGGGAAGCCTGCAGGGACAGACGCCTCGGCAGGCCCAGCTCCTGGTGCCCTCAGAGCCCGTCCCCTCAGCCTGGGGTGGGCTGTCTGGCCACTGCAGCTCAAATGGCACGTCCCCGAGAACTCCCAGGCAGGCCGCATTCACGGGTCTGTGAAGAAAAGAGTGTTTGGGCAACACAGTGTTAGAAGATTTGGGGTCCCGAGCTGTGTGGCCCTGGGACACCTGTCAGTTTTCCCATCTGTGAGCTGGGATGGCTGTCCTTACCACCCAGAAGTCAACTAGAAAACTAGGCCCCAAAAGTGCTTCATAAGCAGGAAACCCTTCGCTGGTGTCTGGGACACAACGATCTAGTAGTAAACACGTTCTGATGGTTCCACCGTCGCCGCAACTCCTCTGGGCTGAGGAGTTCCGGTCGGCAAGGGAAGGCCCGCTAGGCCCGTGGTTGCCCACGACAGAGGCGACACGGGGAGGATGACAGACCGTTGTTATGAAGGCAGGTGCAGCGGCGCCGTGTCCACTAACGAGGCTTGATCCAGAAGATGGTGCTAGTCCGCAAGCCCGGGGGCCGTGGCAGAGGGGTTGCTCATGGCGGCCTGGAACGCCGCCGTGCCACGGCTCAGGGCAGGCGTGGAAGCCGGGAGACATGGGCAGCCGGGCCCTTAGGCCTCCCAGACCTGACAGAGGCTCCATGTCTGGGAAGATGGTTAGATTCTCTGTCTGGACAGGGAGACTTTGGGGAATAGCACGTTCGTGGTTCCTATTCGTATTAATAATCATGCCAGGCAGCAGGTGCAAACTGTCCCCCCACCGCCCGTGGCTGCTGGGAGGCGTGGCCGTGCCATGCACAGACCCTGGGGTGCTCTCTGCCCACTCTTCGTCGGAAGAACTCCGGAGGGAAGAAAGGACTCTTCCTCTGTGTCGGCAGGGGGTGGAGTGGACCGGTCCCAGTGTG
Organism: Pteronura brasiliensis; assembly: GCA_004024605.1. NCBI lineage: Eukaryota > Metazoa > Chordata > Mammalia > Carnivora > Mustelidae > Pteronura > Pteronura brasiliensis. Next base: position 5,280 of record PJEN01001994.1, read on the forward strand.
GGCTGCGGTCTGGCTTCCCTGTGGTCAGCCCCACGCAGAGGTGGCCAGCAGGCTGGGGTCAAGGGCTCTGTGACCCAGGGGGTGAGAGCCGGCAGCTGTGGCTTCAGGCCAGTGGCTGCCAAGGGACCGCACGCACAGGGAGCACGGGCCTGCGCACCTGAGGGTGGAATCAGAAGGCTCCTGCGCTCCCCTTGGGATCTCACCAGATAGTGCAATCACTCTGTGCCTCAGTTTCCCCATTTGTCAAGTGAGGACGACAGTTCCTTGCTGTGAGGATTAGGTGAGATCCTATGTGGAATGGGTGACAATGAGTAGACTTGGGGCCTGGCAGGTCATAGGACTTGGGGGATCCTTGTGGAGTTTGCTCCTGCTGGCAGGGTCCCCAGAACAGTGCCCTGCGGGAACCATGGGCTCCTGCCTCAAAGTGGCTCTGCTGTGAGCCCACTCTGGGGGGGTGAGCCCCTGCCAGGAGGTCGGGGCCGTCGAGTTCTTGCAGGACGGGAGCAGGCAAGATAAATGCACGGAGGAACTGAGGTTCACGACTCCCCTGGGTGTGGACATGGTCCTACCCGCGCTGCATGGGGCCGGGCTGCATCCCAGGGACCCTCGGGCCACGTGAGCCTTGAAGCTCTGTGCAGACGGGCACCCAGTCCGCCTCTTCTGGGCCCGCGGAGGAGCCGGCTCAGACATGGGCAGGGGATGTGGCCCGCAGGGTGCCTGCTGCTGGAATGGGCGGCGCCTCTGGCCAAGGGTGGGCCAGAGTTTGGTGCCGGGTGGGAGAGGGGGCGTCGGGAAAGTGCCGTGTGGCCTATTCACAGCCTGTGTCGGGTCTGCGTCGCTTCCTCGACATCGTCTTGAACTTGCAGACAACCAGGGGCCTGTGCCAGCGGCCACGAGGCCCGGAGTTGAGTTTCTGCAAAGCACTTTTCCCGGTGCTGACCGGGGCCGGGGCCAGAGTACCCATTGTTCCGTGCCGACTGGTTATTTTTCCAGACCATTTCCCTTTGTTTATGTTTAAGCTCTTCTATTTTTAAGCAAAAACAAGATGGAGAACCTACAGTAGGTCGGGGTTGTTTCCCCCGATTTGCTCTGAATTAACCGTGGGAGAAATGCCCGCCCCCCAGACCAGGCGGAGCCCCTTGGAGGGATGGCAGGGGGCTCAGAAGGGGCCCTGACGTCAGGCGGCCAGGATGGGACGAGGGGCAACACTAGCCCATCCCTCAGAAGACTCAGGGCGAGATGAGCGTTTTCTGCTACTGGCGTGTGGCCTGGAGCAGATTAGGAGAGAGCCCTTCTCTGCACCTCATTTGCTTGCTGGGAAAGAGGGGGATGGGGCTAGGTGATCTAGAAGGCCCCTTCCAGCTAAGTCTGTGCACCGGGGTGGGATGCGGCTGTGGGAGGGAGGGAGGGAGGGGTGCTGTCCTCAGTGTCCTGCTGCAGCAGCCGGGCCTGCGGGCACACAAGGGCGCATGGTGTGGGGGGCGGAGTGCGGACAGGGCTGATTCTTACCTGGGACGCTCCGATCAACTCTCAGAGACGTCCGTGCAGCCGGCCCCACCGTGGTTTTCGTACCACGTGGGATCCCTGGGGATCTTAAGATTTTCAGTGGGCCCAAACATTGCCAGGCTCAGGGAGCACTTTGCCCATGTGGACGGGCTTGCCTCGGGCACGCGGCTGGGAGTGGGCAGTGGGGTCGTCGGATGAGGCCGGAAGTACCGAGATCCTAGTGTTTCTTCTGCCCCAGCCGGAGAGGTGGGACTGTGGGCAGAGGAGGGGAGGGAGTGGGAGGTTCAGGGGTGGGCGGGGGTGGTCTGCAGGCCCCACTTGGCGTCTCCAAGACCAGCATGAGCTTCTCTGCCCCCAGGGGTGTGGCTTTCGTCTCAAGTCACTTGCATCCGAGGGAGGGCGAACTCCCCGGTTCGGTTCGTGGCCATGTGCTGACCCGGGGCTCCCGCAGCTCTGTGAGCGGGGCTGCCCGTCCTGGGGCAGGTGGGAGGGGCTGGGCCAGGCTGCAGCCCGGTGTGTGCACACAGCCTCCTGCGAGCGAAGTGATTTCCTTCCGTTTTATTTGTTTGGGGCCCGATGGGCTTAAACAAGAGCACATGAAACGACTTTGAAGCCAGCCGTCGAGGAAGCGCCGTTATTTGTTCAAACATTCTAGAACACCTCAGAAGGCTGGGGCTTCTGCCAGCTGAAAGAAACGTGGGAGCACGGTCTTGGCAAGGCGAGCAGTGCTGTCTGTCCAGGGTGAGGGGAAACCAGGCAGTCTTCCCCAGGGTCCTGTCCCGCCTGGGGCAAAGCAAGGTTACGTGGTTCTCTGTGACTTGGGACCCTGAGGCTGTCGGGACTGATGCTCCCCAGAGCCTCTCCTGGGATGCAGGTGTGCGTCAGCCCGGCCGGAGAGAAGCAGCGGTGGGTGTGCACCTTGCAGGGTGGGAGTGGGGCCGGTGCCCGCAGGCCGAGGGCTCGCACATTTCCCGGGCAGGGGCGGGCGGAAGACCGTCAGGAGTGTTTACTGGAGAAGGAGATGCAGCGGCCAGGGGAGAAACTGGGAGGTGACGTCCAGGACAGGGATCTGGATTATGGAGAGTGTGTAAATTCAGGCTGGTTTTATTTTCATAAGCAGAGAAGAGAGGTGGGCAGGCCAGCACCCAGGTTCTAAGCCTTGCTTTGACCCCAGCTGGTGCCGGATGGGCGCTGAGCCAGGCTGTACTCACCATGTCTTCACACCGAGCAAACCTGTGTGGCTAGCTGGTCTCCAAGGAGGCCTCTGGGCGTGGCATTCTGTGCCTGGCGCAGGGCCCCACTGATCCCGGACTCTGGTGCTGGCATCTCCAATATGACTGTCAAAATGAGACTTCGCTTCTTTCTTTACTGGGTGCATAGCACCCGAGAAGACAGAATCCAAGTCCTTGAGAGAGTCAGAGCCTTCCAAAGTAGTGATGGAGAGTGAGTTCCCTGTCCCTGGAGGTAATCAAGTAGACTGACCCCATGCCAGGACTCTCACAGAGAGTCCTGTGTTATTTAACTTCATGGCTTTTGAGTTTCCTTTTTTAACAGGGTTTATTTATTCATTTATTTATTTAAGAGTTTATTTATTTATTTGACAGAGACACAGCGAGAGAGGGAACACAGGCAGGGGGAGTGGGAGAGGGGAGAAGCAGGCTTCCCAACGAGCAGAGAGCCGGATGCGGGGCTCAATCCCAGGACCCGGGGATCATGACCTGAGCCGCAGGCAGACGCGCAATGACAGGGGCCCCCAGGTGCCCCTTGAGCTTCCTTTTCACTCTAAGATTCTGGGGACCCACATACCTGTTTGGCAGTTTGTCCTAAGGACTGGGGTGGTGCCCAGCTTTCTGGAATTTTCTTGTGCCTCTCGAGCAACAGTTCCCACCCCTGGCCTGCACGTTAGAATCACTGAAGTTTTTCAGATGTCAGTACCCAGGAGTCAACTGTTCAGCCGTGGCCCCAATGTCCCTCCGTTCTAGAGCGGGGAGGGCTGCTGGGGCCTGGCGGCTTCTCTCGGGCCCCACGCTGCCTGGAGAACTTGGGGGATTAACCCCGGGTCTCACTCTGCCTTGGCGTGGAGGTCCCCCCTGGGGCAGTGGGGACGGACCCTTACACACCCACTGCCCAGTGAACATTTGTCGAGTGCTTCCCTCGGTGGGCTCGCTTTCGGCTGCCTTCAGAGGGACCTCCTCGTGCGGAGCTGGACCGGCACGAGGCAGGCTTGTGATGGGACATTGCACTGAACCGCTCGGAATCTTTGCCCGTGTTGTGAGTGGGCAGGAAGGTGGACCGCGGATGAGTGCGTGCTGGAGAACGCGTGCACTGCCGGCCCCCATCTGCTCAGACCTCACAGAGGAGACCGGCTCCCTAATTGGAGTCATGTTTGTGGCCTTGGGAGTTACCCGTCTGACTCGGGATTTTAGTACCATCGTCTCCCAAACGTCCTTTTTCCTTCCTTGGGGCATCAGGCAGAGGAGAGCCGGGGCCGGGGTGGGTCATCTCTTAACTGGTGTCTGGGCCGTCGTGCAGGCTTCACGAAGCATCACGGTCCCTCTGCTCAGACCCGAATGTCCTTGTTACTAAGTGGCCTGGTGTCCTCAGACGTCAAGCTCCATCTCCTTGTAGGAATGACTGAGTGGAGGCAACGAAGTGCCCCCAGGCCAACCTGACCTGGTGGGTGTTATTTTGGGACCACTGCCCTCCCCACAGTGGGCCAGCCCTGGCCATGCCTGTTGGGATGCGTCCTTCCCCCAGCCCTGACCTGAGGCTGCCCCTGGTCTGTCATGCCAGAAGGGGACGGGAGTGCAGCGGTGAAATGAGAGGGGCCTTGTCAGGAGGCAGGTGAGACAAGGTCCATCCCGCCAGGAAGGCAGGGCCTGGATGGTCCGTGGGCCAAGACTCTGGCTCGCCTGGGGCCCTGCCTCCTCCTTGCTCAGGGGTGGTGGGCGAGGGAGCGGGCGTCCTGGGCCTGGTGGGGTTGCTTGGAGGGTCCAGAGCAGGGGTCGCAGCACCTGGCTGTGTCTGCAAAATCAGGACGGATGTGGCCATCTTCATTCAGAGTTAACATTCAGCTCGTCTTTATTGACCTACGGTGTGCCTGACGACACCCTGGGAGTGGATGGAGGGAGACCCCGTCCTTCTGGGGCGTCCACCTGGCGCGCAAGCCAGCTCTCAGTGGTGGGCCATTGGGCGCCCGTGGCCGTGGCTGCGGGCCACCCCCGCAGAGGTGCGGATGGCGAGGCGGGTGGGTGGGCTCAGGAAGGGCGCGGGGCACTGGCGGGCAGGCGGGTGTTCCGGGCGCATCGCGTCCGGGCTGGGAGCAGAGCTCCCAGAAACAGAGCCAGAATCCCTCAAGGACTGAGGACAGGGAGAGAAGCTGTCTCCCATTGGTTGCAGGTCCGGGCCCCGCTTCTGGCCTCTGTCAGCCAGCTCACGGTGTCGCTGCTGGCATCTGGGCCGAAGGGGAGGGTGGCTGGCTCAGCCTCAGCTCTGTGCCCCTCGAGAACATCCCTCAGGCGCCCCAGACTCAGTGGGGAAGGTGCTGTCCGCCCTCCTCACCTCACCTGCAGGGCATAGGGTCAGGGTCAGGGTCAAGGGCCCCTTGTCACCGAGAGGGCCGCCTGCAGGCCTCTTCCCTCCCCCGGGGCTTCTTGCCCGTTTCTGAGCATCCTAGCCCCGCTTCTCTGGGCCCTCCCCACCTGCCCCTTCCCCAGCCTGGTGGGATCCCTGCTCAGCGGGTGGGGGTGGAGGAGGTGGGGAGCCCCTGGCGTTTTACAGGTGCCCAGCGCTGGGCCTGGCCATGGCTGAGCACTCAGGAAACGCTTGCAGGGTGGACGGAGGAGTGAAGGAAAGTTTGAGCCCTGCAGACAGCCGATGCCGACGCCCGGGAGCGTCGTGGTACACTCTCGCAGCCTCGAGCCGCTGGTATGGGAGGCGCGCTGGGGCCGGGACGGCTGGAGCGCTGGGGGGAAGGGCCCGAGCTTGGCCAGGAGCCCCGCAGGGCACCGCCATGAAGGACAGGGAGAGTGGGCAGAAGGAGAGGTCCTGGGGCAGGGGCGGGAGAGCCGAGGGAGGGGCAGGGGTGCAGAGGGCAGCACCCAGGAATCCAGGCTTCCTGTGCCCCAGGCTGGTTCCGACGTGCGCCGCGTCCGGAGCGTGTCTGACCGGGACAGCCGGTCCAGAGCCGGAGGTCACGCTGGCGCCGAGCGGCCGTCGGGCTTACAGCCTCTCTGTGAGGCTGAGGGAAAGGTGACCTTATAGACGAGAACGTTTCTGCAGCTACGGTTTCCCGGGTGGAGGGCAGGCGTGCAGAGCTTAGTTCAGCAAATGCAAGTGTTAGGTGACATCCCCCGCCCTGGGGTCCTGGCCGGTGACAGAAACCACCGGGTGACCACAGATGCAGGAACACCTACGCACGCTTGGGGGGCGTCCGCTCGGTTGGGGGGTCCCCTGCACGCTCTTCCCTTGGTGAGCCTCATGTCCGTCCCCCGGGACTCCGATTTTCTCTCGTTTTCAAGTGTCGCAAACAGTTAAACACATTTAGGACTCCAGCGTCTCTGGAATATCTGCTGTCGCCACTACAATTGTGCCCCATGTTTGGAGGCCACAAGGCTGGGCAGAGACGGGGGACACACTCCCCCACCCTCCACCCAGCCTCGGGGAGCACAGGCTGGGGCAGGACGGGGGAGCGGCCCTGAGAGTTGTCGCTGCAGAGACTGGAGAGCATGGGGCATGGCCGGAGCGGGGGGCAGGGGTGCCCATGCATGGGCGGGGCACGGGATCTGGGGGCACACAGAGGACGTGTGCACACTGGCTTCTGGAGTCCTGCCTCCCCGTGTTGGAGAGCGTGTCAGAGTCTGTTTGGTCCCCTGTTAAACGTGGCTCGATGGGGCCCAGCAGGCGTGGCAGGCCCTCCGCGGTGCTGTGGGCCAGCCGGAGTCCTCGGCAAAAGGTCACAGCGTGTGGAGGGCTCACCGGTGGGTAGGGGCCCCTCACGGGAAGGCAGCGCCTCCCCACCCTCCCAGAAGTCTCGGCCACAGCCCCGATGGATGGCTGTGGTCGGCCTCCGCGAGGACGGCGGAGCGGTCTCAGGCGGCGGGGGAGGACCGGTCGGTGGAAAGTCCGGTAGATGGCCGAAATCTGGGCTAGTTGTGTGACCCTGGCGAAGTCACCTTGTCTCCCTGATTCTCAACACAACGGAGATGTCATGGCCTGGTCTGTGGGGGCACCCAGGGCACGGTGGGTGGAGGGGAAAGTTCCAGAAGCTCTTGTCAAGCCCCTGTAGTGCACGGTGCTCTCGGGGCGGCAGGCTCCCCCCGGCTGGCAGCAGGGCGGCTTGCGACAGCCCACGTACCCCAACGCTCTGTATCGTGCGATGCTCTAGTCTCAGTTGTTTTCAGGTTAGAAAAAGTAAAACAATTAAAAGTGGAAGGACCATCTATGCAGCTTTGGAGTCGGGGATTTTCACCGGTATCACGGGCTTTTCCTCTTCACGTACTCTCGACAGAAATGGTTTTAAGTGGCTACTCGGTGGCCCATCGCTGGCCACTCTCGAATGTATGTGACCACTCTGACAGTGTTAGGCATTTAGGAATAAATGGCTTTTAAAATGATTCATCTGCGGGGATGTTTCTCTGCGTTCCTGTGTGCTGGGGCCACTGCTCTGTCGTGAAGAGCTCCGAGACACTGAGGAGAGGGCTGGTACTCAAGGGGACGCCCTCCAAGCCTAGCAGCCCCTCGGCCCCTCTGGTGGGAGCCTGTGGGGCAAAGCGGGTGGCAGGTGCCCTATGGGGTGGGCGCAGCTGACTTGCTCACGACTGTCCCCCCAAGAACGGTATCGATTTCAAGCTTTGCTGGAGTTGAGGCAGCAAAGAAAAGATGGAAATTCCACATTTTAGCAACTGGAAGACATTTCTAGTCCAGCCAGACTTTGACATGTTTTCCAGCTACTAAAAATTGTTGATAGTTTATTTTTCATGGACACGTGGCAGAGAATGCCGGGAGGTCTGCAGGGAGGAGAGGGTCCCGCGGCTCCAGGACAAAGTTCATCCCCCGTGGGGCTGGAGCTGACCAGAACCAAGAAGCGGGTGGAAGGCATCTCTTATGTAAAGGCTTTGAGTTTTAGAACAAAAGGAAGAGGCCCAGAGGAGGGGTGGCAGCCCCTTTCCCTCCACCTCGTTCTCTAAAAATGATGGGAATAGACTTGGATTCAGATTTTAGTTCATTTCTGCCAAAAGAAATAAATTAGATGTTGAAATGTGCAGCTGATCCTGAGGCCTTCCCAGGGGAGGCGTGACGCTCCCCAGAAGCCTTCTGAGCCCTTGGAGGGAGAAGTTAGGATCATTTCCGGCTCAAGAGCAGGGAGAGCCGGCCCCGTTGTCCCTGTCAGGATGATCGCCTTGTCCCGAAGCGGCCGGGTCCGGGCTGTGTTCAGCCCTCTGTAGGTCGGACCTCTAGGCTTGGGTGGTGTTTCCAGCACCCAGTCCTGCTCTCAGAGACAGGAACCCTCCCCAGGGCGTCCTGAGGCCCTGTTCACGTGTATGCATGGGACCAGCGGCCTCTGGCTCTGCACTGCGGTATGGACCACAGAGCCTCTGTGGAAGCTGGCTGAGGTGTAGACGGTCATCAGGGCAGTGTGGAAGGAGGGCTCCTGGTTGGGGAGCCTGCGCGGCGCCCAGACTGGGGCCTATGCAAGGCCAGATCGGTGGAAGCTTCCAGCAGGCGGGGCGCCCTGATCACCCCCTAGTCCCGCAGGGCTCCAGCAGTGAGAAGGGCTGAACCGTCACGGAGGGAGGAGGCAGGAAGGAAGGCACGGTTGCGTTCATTCTCCTCGGGTCCCCAGCACAAAGGGGGCCCCAGCCAGCAACTGTACCAGATGCCTGCAGGGGGGTGACAGACCCAGGGAGAGGTTCTTGCTGTCTCGGCCTGCAGGGGCAGGGCTGGGGAGCACGGGGCCACTGCGGGTCCTGGGCCTCTCTGACCCCCGAGCTTGCCCAGCTGGACGCCCGTCTTCTAGCTGGGAGACGCCTCCCACGACCAGAGCTGACATTCGGATCTGCTCCCGGGGGTCCGACCTCGCTCCCGCTTGTTTCTCATTGCAAGAGGGCCGGGGGTCTAAGGGCAGGGCTCTGGGCGCGAGTCAGAAACCTTGGCTTTGAACCCGGGCCTAAGCCACTCACCCCTGGAGCCGCCTCCTGTAGCGTCCAGTTGGGATAGAGGCCAAAGGCCATCATGAGCACGTATGAGAGCAGCCAGGTGATGTCACCTTGCACAGCAGAAGCTGCCTCGTAAGAATCGGTGCGGGCGTGAGCCACTGGTCGCGGGCGTGGGGCTGTTGCTGCCAGGCTGTGCGCCTCAGGACTGAGCCCTCGGACCTGCTGCCTGGCCCACCGGCTGCTCTGCTCAGGTGGTGTCCCCATCTTCCCGGGGGACCGGGGTCGTCCCTATCTCCTGGTTTCCCGATGCCCAGCCGGGCACTGCGCCCCAGCCTGGACACCTGACCCTGCTGGGCATAGGTCTGGAGACTTTACATCTCCAAACATGCCTTCATTCTTCCCGGTGTTCCTGGGAGGCAGGGTCTCACGTTATCCCCACTGGACACAGGGGACAGTTGGGGCAGAGCGAGGAGGAGCGGACAGCATGAGGTCACACAGCTGGGAAGGGGCCATGTCCAGAGCAGGAGTGGCCCGGGGCTGGAAGAGGCAGTGAACACAGGGGCCCACCCCTGCCTGCCCCACCCTCTGCAGGGAGACCCCTCTTGGCTCCCCAGCAGCCCCTCTGCCACCCTTGCCTTCCTCCCTGCTCCTGACCTCACCTGGGTGGGGAGAACACCTGCAGGACATTCTAATTCATGCCCAAGGAAACCCCACGTGGTCAAAGATGGGAGGAGCCCAGGAGTCCTCTGGTTCAGGTTCAGAGGGGAGGGAGGTCCAGGCTGGCAAGAGATTGACTCCCTGACTGTAGAAAAGCAGGGCAAGCAGGATTCCTGATGGCAGGACTTAGGAGCACGGAGGCAGACTTCCAAAGGCCTGTGAACTGAGCCCCAGGAATGCAAACAGGCTTGAACTCTGGAAAACAGAGGCTGGGAGGGGGGGATGCTCAGCCGGAGGGGCCCCTGGGGCCGGGCCCCTGAGCCCCTCTCCCTTTGCAGAGCCCCGTGGCTGGCCCCTTCCTGACTGTCCTAATTCTCTTTCCGTTTCTCCCGCAGGACTCCATGTTTTCGTTGGCCCTGAAATGCCTTATCAGTCTGTCCACCATCATCCTCCTGGGCCTGATCATTGCCTACCACACGCGGGAGGTCCAGGTACGTGCCGCCTCCCCCCGCCCCGAGGGTGTCGGACGTCAGGGCCCTTCCCTTCCAGGCTGGACCCTCGTGAGAGAGGGAACTGGGGTTGCCCTGGGCCTTCAGAACGCTTGTGACGGCATCTTCATTTGGGGATCCCAGAGGCGAACATGGCCTCAGATCTGGGGGGCAGCCCCGGTCAGGACCCTCACCAGGCAGTGTGAGAGTCCCGTACGTTTTTTGTCTCTTGCCGGACAGTTCCAGGGCTTGAACCACTGACCTCCCGACCCGACCGAGGCAGCCCCATCTCATGTCCCCATACACGCACACACACGCGTGCACACGTGCACGGCTCCAGATACCACCAGCACTCTGTGTGTCTCAGTGGTGTGGCCTTTATGCCGCTGGACCCTGAAGGCTGGGGAGGTGTCGCTTTCTCAGTGGAATGCGAGTCTGACGTGGGTAAGGGGCTGCTGTTTCTCGCTGCTCAGAAGTGACTCGGCCCCCAGAGAAGTACCAGTTGGGCCTCTGGGCGCACATCCAGGCCGGAGACAGGCAGCCTCTCTGGGCCGGTGCCGGAGGCAGGAGTGAGGAGATCTGCGGCAACTTCTCAAGACCCTGGCCCCTGCCGCTGGGGCCCCTCCACTGCAGGCTGGGTCATTCTAGAACTCCAGATGCTTTTCCTCCCATGCATGGGAGTCTGGACAGGATCCCCGTCCCAGGGCTGGGGGAGCACCACCAGCTCCACATCTGGGCGGCAGGCGACAGATGGACAAAGACCAGAGCTCACCGTCAGAAAAACTTGGCTGAGTCCCGGCTGGGACCTCGTCCCACAGTGAGTCCTTGGCCAGCCATGACCTTTCTCCGTCTGTCTGGAACACCTTTTGCAGAGGACAGGACAAGGAGTGCTCTGTGAGCCGGAAACGCCATGCAAATCTTGTCCCCATTGTTGTGGGGCTTCTCGGATGGGGCTGGCTGCTCAGGCAGATGCTCTCAGAGGTGTCCCTGGCCCCGGGTTGGCTGGCAGGGCTCCCGCAGTGGATGGCCCGAGGACACGGGTCTGGAAGCCGCACCTCTCCGGGCTCACAGGCGCTCAGACAGAACGTGTGCACTGAGGGCTGCATCTGCACACCACCATGGTCTGTCAGGGGCTCGGAGCTGCGTGGAGCTGGGGGCCTTTGACCCTGACCGCTGTCCAGTCAGCCCCCCACAGAGGCCACAACAGGCCGGAGGGCCCAGGTTCTTCCCTGGCCCAAACCAGCTGTGCGGCCCAGGGATTCCCTTGACCCCTCCGAACCCCTGTATTGTCATCTGGATGGAGCCCGTTTGCTACCTATCGACCTGGCCTGTGTGGAAGGTATCATCCAGGCCCAAGAGGAAAGCCAGAATCCCGGAGCTCAGCGGGGACCCCGGCTTGAGGGAGGGGGGTGGGGAGCGGGCAGCAGCCTCTGCCCTACGCTGCGGTTCCCACTCCAGACGCCTCATCCTCTGATTCCTGTGGAGTCCATGTTCCCAGCTCGGGCTGCAGCCATGGCCTCAGAGCTGGCCCAGCCCAGCCCGGCCCAGTGCCCACAGCTCACTCGGTGCCTTCTCCGCTTTGCCCAAATTACGGGCAGTAGGGGACGATGTTATGGGCACTTATTTTGTCTTGGCCCTCACAGTTTGGAGAAACAAAGTGAAACCGGTGGCACTGAGTCCTGGCTCGGACACCTCGGCCTGCATGACCTGGGGTCAGTGACAGCTTCTCTCGGCCTCAGTTTCCCCATGTGAAGTATGGATGTGTCCTCACCCACTTTGCTGGACCCTGAGAGGGGGTACCAGTGCGGGTACCCTGGGGTAGGTGTTTATGAAATGGAAGCTGCTGGTCTTCCTGTGACCTCTGTTCTGTACTCCCCCCAGGTGGACGACCCTCCCCCCTGCAGCCCTGCCTCGGCCCCGGTTTGCCTGGGCTCTCAGCCGGCAGAGCTGTGCCCCATGGTCCCGTGCCCACCTCCCCAGGTCATGTGGGGAGTCACCAGTCCCTGGGTCCCTCTGTCCCCTTGCCTTTCCAGTGAAACGATTTCTGCATGGAGCTGGACCTTCTCGTGCCCGAGGGACGCGGGGCTGGTTTGGGTCCTGGCAGTCAGCATGGGGACATCTGGCTCCTGCGAGGCTCCCTAGGACGCATCCTGCCCAACCACACTGCAGTTGCCCGTTCTGTGTCTTTCTCCCCAGACGTGGGGATGGTGATGTCACGAATCTTTGCCTGTCCAGGGGCCCACGGTGACTGACAGAGCAGGGGTCTGTGGCATCTGAGTAAAAGGGCACTAGATTCCGAGCACTTGGGACTCTTCCTTGGCCTGTGGTCTTGGGCTTCGGTGTCCCCATCTGTTAAGGGGGACCCTAAGCATCCTCCTTCTTATTGCTCTGGTTTAGGTCTGAGCACAGCAGCTGCTGGGGGAGGGCAGCGCTGGGAACACTGCAGGGGTGAGGCAGTAGGGGGAGGCCTCTGGGCCACAGGAAGCAGGGCGTGTGGCCCAGCTCCTCAGAGGGGCGGAGGCAGGGGCCTGTGAGAAGTGCGCCCACCATGTCCGTTGGCCGCCCCAGCTGCGGGGGACGTGGCTCAGACACATGACCCTGTGGGCACCGCCCTCCTCGCCCTGGACATTCGCATCCGGGCCCCGCCCTGGCACGTGGGAGGCTGGGGTGCCTTCTGGACTCGTTCCCCTCCTGTCAGTCGGGATGGCTTGTGTCTTCGAGGGAGAATTCTGAAACCGGGTAGCTCTTAACCCAACTCTGGCTTCCGGTCATGGAGCCTCAGGCTTATAAGGCCCACCAAGGGGGACTCTCTGCCTGTCGAGGGGTGCTGGCGAAGGGTGGCTCTCCATGATGGGCAGCATGGGTTCTTGGAAAGTCTGCCCTCCACTGAGGGGAAGGGGGCCTTGCGGGAACGTCTGCTCCGCCCCGAGCAGGAGGAGTGGGTGCCCGGGGCTCCCACAGGGCAGCTCTGTCGTTGGAAGACGGCCGCCCCATTTCTCCTCAGGTTCTTCTGCTTGGCTTGCAGGGGCAGGGAGCGTTCAGAGCCTCAGGCATCTGTAACCTCAGGCCAGCGTAACCTGGAAAGAAATGCACACATAAAAACAAGGCGTTTCATTTATTTACCAAAACTCCGACAATAGCACTCTCCCTGGGGGAGCCCGGACCCGGTCTGGCATCACCCCCAGCCCCCAGCTGCGCCTGTCCCTGTCCTGGGGCTGCAGCCCTGCTATTAGAGGCCACTGGCGCCGACGCACCAGACTCCTTCTTGTCCCCCGCTCTTACACTGGCCACACACGCAGTGGGGTCCACTCTGTGCCGCATCTGGCACAGGAGCCCAGTGCTCGGCGCTGGGAACCCTGGAATCATCTTTGCTCCCGAAGACGTGACCGCCCTTGAGTGAAGCCATGGCTCCCGCTAAGGTCTCTGGTTCCACCCGGAAGGCAGGGTAGCGGGTCGCAGGGAACGTGGACTGTTGGGTAGCCGGGTGTGGGTTCAAATCAGGCTCTTTGTCACATTTTCGTGTCTCTGGTGGCCTTAAGGGAATTACTTAATGCCTCTTAGTCAATTTCCTTTATGCAAAATGGGGCTGATAATAGTGCCCACAACAAAGGGTTGTCGTGTGTTAGAGTTTGTGCAAAACACCGCAAAACAAACCAAGGCCTGGAGAGGGAAATGGCAGCACGCACCCCGCTGTCTCCAGGACAAGGTCGTCTGCGAGAGGACGTGGATCCATGGAGTACGGCAGCCCCAGTGAGAAGCTGTGCACCCCAGTTTGGTGATGACCTAACCGGGCAAGACGAGAGCCAGGACAGGAAGGACTGTGCATGAGGGAGTCGAGCAGTGAAATTGCCCAGACTTGGTCACCGGTTGGGATGGAGGTGCTGTCTGCAGAGGGGGTTGGAGTCTTCCTGCGGCTCGGGTAGCTCAGGGGCTGGGAGTGCCATTCAGACTGAAGCCCCAGGAGGAGCCCGAGCTGGGCGTGATCACCGGGTCAGTTTGCAGCGTCTGAGGTCTGGCAGGGGAGGGCAGGGAGGAACACAGCTGTCTCCAGGCCTGGGCTGCAGAGGCCCCCGGTGGGGTGGCAGTGGTTGAGAGGAGACACACGGCAGACCCCCAGAGGAGAAGGAACAGTCAGGGAGGCCAGAGGAGACCCAGGAGGCCCAGGAGGTCGAGGAGCTGGGGACATGGGTCATGGGCATTGGGCTGGGGCAGGGTCCCTGTGCCCCTCCTCCACTGGGCAGGGCAGCTGCAGGGCAGTGGTGGAGTGAGACGGGGAGTGCAGGCCAGTCTTGGGGCTAACACCTTAGGTTGCAGGGAGCCAGAGTGGCAGCTGGAGAGGACACACTGCTAAGGGAGGGGTGTCTGGTCTCCTTTTACAGAGACTGCGTGTGTCGGTCAGCGCCACGAAGGGGCCAGTCGGGAGGGGGAGGAAATGATGGGCCAGGTTCTGGTCCAGGAGCCGGCAGGAGTGGGGGGCTCGCTCTCGTGGGGAGGAGCCTGTGGGAGGCGGGGCTTGCTCTCACAGGGAGGAGCCTGCAGGAGTGGGCGGGGCTAGCTGGGGGAGGAGCCTGAGGGGGCGGGGCTAGCTCTAATGGGGAGGAGCCTGCAGGAAGCGGAGGGAGGGGGGGGCGGCGGCGGTGAGTAGGGGGCGCTTTCTGCCCCGGGGAGGAGGTGTCCAGGCTGGGGCCGGGGTGGCGGGCAGCACCCCCATTCTGGAGGGAGGGGCAGAGCCTTGGTGAAGGCACAGGGCGGGAAGCTGCAGGGCCCAGAGCAGGGGCAGAAAATTCACCCGTCCAGCCCCGCGTGCGCTGGAGCCTCGAGGCCGTTACTCTGCCTGTGGTTGTGGGTCCCGACGGAAGTCAAAGGACTGAGGCCGCCGCTCTCGCTTGGGGGTGCGATCTCCTCCAGACCTTCCAGAGGCTTCTAGCCTGCTTTGGACCCGAGGAACGCAAGGACAGGAGCAAGATGGGGCCTCCAGCCGCTGGGTCCGGACACGGACCTGTGCAGCCGGACATTTGGGATTTGTCCGGACTCGGACACAGCGGGACATCTCAGTGGGTGTTTCCATTAAATGCCAGTAAGCTCTCGGCTGACAGGGCAATGACTTCAAATTGTAGGACATACATTATATTCAAGAGAATATCCCCTTACAGAGGGGCTCGCCTCCCGTGGCCTGTCGGGACCACAGGCCTGAGCGCCCTCCTGTGTGTGTCACAGGACGCGCAGGGACACCGCCCTCCGGGCTGCGGGAGGCCGTCCTGGCCCAGATGAGTTGGTGGTGTCTCCCGTTGGGGAACGGGAGGACAGTCCAGGCGAAGTCTGGCTCCAGACCCTCACCCTCACTCTCTCGGTGGAAGAAGGCCCGCCCCGAACACACCCCGCACTCCCAGGACTACCTGGTCAGATGCTGGGAATCCAGAAATAATTCAGGCCATTTCCTGCCTTTGGAGGCTGCTTGTCCTAGACCTTGACACACAGGGACTAGCCTAAGAAGTGCCATGACATGAGGTATGTGTGACTCTGTGTGGTCACAGAGGGCAAGGCAGGTGTCACAGGGAGACGAGGCTTTGGGTGAGTCCCATGTTCACCGGGAGCAGAGACCGGCCTGGAGCATTTCAGGGCAGTGGAGAACGAAGAGAAGGAAGGCATGTCTGTCCTCCAAGGGACATGGCAGTTGCCTAACCACAGTGGGTTGTGGTCTCTGTTCTCTAAGGCCTCTGGGAGACATTTCCTAGGGGTGGGTGTCTCTGGCTGGCTGGCTGATGGATTTCACTTGGAGCCTTCACTGGCTCCAAGATGGGCCAGTGACCCAGGCACTCCCTGAGACCCCAAGACCTCCAGGACTGCCCCCGGCCACCCTGGGCCGTGGGTGAGGAGCTAGGTTGTCGCTGGCTCCGACCCCTCCATCAAGTGTAGCCCCGTTTTGTGCCGGCACCCACTCCCTGCTGTGAGTCCGTGCAGAGGGGACGACGTGACTCCCTGTTGTGTCCCGGAGCTGGAGCGCCTCCCAGAGCAGGTGTCCAGTGAGAACAAAGAAAGGAATGAGGACAAGCATGGGGGCAGGCGGGCGGACGTCTTCTCCCCTCATCTAGGAGAGCAAAGAGCCTCTGTGTGGCCGACTGACCCCGCGGCCACAGCCCTGTTCTGGCCTCTGCGGCTGCGTAGCTTGGGGCCCGGGTCTGTGAGCCCACAACCCTGTGGGGCCTCTTTGCCGACCACCGTCACTGGTCCCTCCTCTCCCCTGTGCCGCGGCCACTGATTGCCATGGTTACCACACTAGCCTGGCAGTCTCCATGTGACATTTTGGGTTTATTTGCTAAATCTTTAAACCTTTGGGTTTAACCCCTCCTGCCCCAAAGAGGGCTTCCCTGCCCTGTGGCCCTCCCAGAGCCCACTGGGCCCGCCAGTGTTGTCTCAGACGCCGCTACTGACTTTCTGTCATGTCGCCTAGAAATGTCGCTCTGTCTCGGTGCCTCAACAGGGCGCATGCAGCGTCTGTCAGCAGGTTTGAAACCGTGGCCCTGGCGGAGCTCCGGTGATGCCAGCGGAGGCCTCTCGCGGGCTCCTCCAGAAGCTTCCTCAGCTCTAGGAGCCCGACACGGAGGGGGTGTCCTCTGCCCTGAACCCTTGTGGGGCCCTGTCTCTGTGTGGGGCTGTCCGGGTGGCCTTGCCCTTCTCCGGCCCCCCCGGCCTCTGTCCGGGAAGGGAGCTGACTCTCGCCTCAGAACAGCCTCCAACCTGAGACGGGGAAAATCGCAGACAGTTCTTTGTGGCTCGAACATCTTAGAGTTTAAAGGGGCTCCTGGGACGTCTCTTACAACTATGAACCGGCCCGACATCTAAAAGCTTTTAGGGTAATTAGAGTCAGTGACCAGCCTCCCTTCCCAGTGCCAACTCCCGGTCTCCTTCTCTGAGGATGGACGCCCAATTGCCCGAGGCCCCGGGGTGCCCAGCGACACAGCACATTTCATGTCCTGTGGGCCTGTGTGGGCCGCCCAGGACTTTCCCAGGGTTAATCTGTCCCATTTAGTATCATCATTGCTGCTGTCTTCACGCGACGCTCTTCTCTCCGACACGGCAGTTCTCCATCAGGCCTGGGCCCCCAAGGTTCCCTGGCCTGTGTCTTCTCCTAGCTGCCCCTGTGGCTGTCCCTGCTGTGCTGGTCACTGCGTGGGACATCGTGGGGTTGCCATGATTCTAAAGACAGCCAGCTCTCCGTGGATTGGGGGAGTGTCTCGTGTTCTAGACTGTTGTCATGCTGTGGACCACCGAGAAGATTGTGAGTGTTCTAGTGTGCCCAGAAAAAAGATGGTACAGTCGCCACTGGCCAAATTCTCCAACACCCAGTCACTGGGGGGGACAAGAGCCGGGCCTGGTTTATCTCTGAATTAAAGAAGTCGGGACAGCTGAGTCGAGCAGGGCTCTCTTGCCCTGACCGTGGTACGGCCACTGGCGTGGGGGTAGTGGTGGGGTGCCAGGGCTGTGGTCCGCAGGCCACATCGTGAGTCTGTCCCTTCAGCGTGCTTATAAAGCACGTGGTGAACCACACGTAACACAACATCAGCCATTTTGACAGAGTGGACAGCCTCGTCAGTGAATCCCGCACGCGACTGTGCAGCTGTCCCCGCCGTCCACCCCCAGAGCTGGCTTTGTCTTTTCCTATGTAACCTTACGCCACCGATGGCCCGTGGGCGTGGGCGCCCCCACCCCCCGCCCGCAAGGCCCTGGCTCCTGCCAGCTTGGCCTGTGCAGACGTGAACCTGCCTCTCCTGTCCCCAATCACAGCCCTGCCACGCCCTGACCCCCAGGTTAGATAGGGAAAGTGGTTTGTAATGTCACGGATGCCTGTGGCGTCCCCTCTGCTTGCTGATCTCCTGTGTTCAGGGCTGTGCATCTGTGACCTCAGGAAGGCCTCCTCACAGTCCCGGGAGGTGGGTTCTGTTACCGTCCCTGTTTGGGGGAAGCCAGCTGAGGCCTAGAGGCCAGCGACAGGCCCAGCGTTCTGTGGCAGGGAGGGGGAGGGCTGGAGCCGGGTCAGCCCTGCCCAGCCCTGTGAAGCCTCAGCGCCTCGGGGACAGAGCTCCAACCATGGACCCTGTCTCCTGTCTCCACTCCCACAGGGCCCAAAGGCAGCCCGGAATTTGGGCTGAGCCAGGGGGACTCTCCTCCAAAAATGGGCGCAAGTCACCATGACAAAGCCCAGGGTGGGACGGTGACCAGAATAGACCAGGCAGCAACTTCTGGTCCCTCTGCCCTGGCTGCCCCTCTAGCAGGGACCCCAGCCTCTGCTCAGCTCCATGGGGGCCCCTCTGCCTGTTAGAAACTCCTTCCTTCTCCTAGTTTCCCTGGGGTCCTCCCTTTGGGTCCAAGGCCAGAGCAAGATGAGGCCGGGCATGTTCAGGACAGCAATAGCTGTCTGACTTGGGGCCTGGCCTCCCGTCCCACTCCTGCCAGGATGCAGCCTTCCTGGCTGGCTGGCCAGGCCCCCTCCTGGGTCTTGTTCTTTCCTGCCCCTGCCTTCCCAGGGCCCAAGAGCCAAGGCCTGCCTGGAGTGCAGCCGGCCTTCCCCTTAGATGCTGAGCCTCGGCCTGTCGGCGGCCTGGGCTGGGGACCAGGCTTCAGTGGCTTCCTCTTTCCCACCCATACCTCCTGTCCTTCTGGCTGTCCCATGGTAAGGGTCAGCAGCCTCACCCCCTAGCCTCCCCGGATGGACTTGCCAGGGTCTTCTCCTCCCCAGATGAAACATCCCCGACCTCCCCGGCGTGATTAGCAGCCCTGTCTGCCTTGCCCCCCTGCTCCCCGCTCAGCCCACTTGGTCTGCACCTGCCAAGGCCTGCGAGCCGGTCAGTACGGAGCACCATGCACCTGCTTTCGTGCTCTGTTCCCGCAGCCAAGGACAGTTGGCGCCGTCGCCTTGCTTCCAGCTTGGTTGTGGACACAGAATCTCGTGCTTATGAAAGCACGTCTGTCGCAGAGGGGCCAGGCCTCCGGCTCCGCGTCCCTGACCTGGTCTCCCACCCTTGCTTGCATAGCTGGCGTTTTGGGGGGGAAGCCTCGTCTTTGGTTTGCCTATTTGGCAGTCCCCCACTTGCTCAGCTTGACCCTCTCACCTGTCCGGGCCCTGTCTGCGTGCTGGGGGTCCTCTTTGCCTCCTGTCCTCCTGCGTTTGACATAATCGCTTCATCCAAACCGTTGATAGAAACCTGGAGCCAGAAACGGCGTCTGGGGAGAGACCCTTCCTTTCAGTGGGTTAAAGACAGAAGGAATGGACAGACGGGAATTCAAGGATTCGCGGATCTTTCTTGTCCCAAGCGTTTTGTGGCCTCTCCTTCGGCTGTGGCTTTGTGTTCCCCCCAAGCCCACCCTCCCAGAAGAAGATCTGCTCTGCATTCCTGGAGCCACACTCCCTGCCGGGGAGGAGCTGTGAGCCGCGGGGCCGCCGCCGCCTGTGGACCCGCCCGCCCGCAGGACAGGGTCAGCACGGCGCCGCCCGCTAGGCTTCACAGTAGCGTGTTTCCACGACAGTCCCGAAGCCGCTCCCGGCCACAGCCACCGGCCCGGCATGACTGCTGACCTGTGGCGCTGCAGGCCGCAGCCCCACGCCAGCATCCGTGGCCGGCCACGGCACGGCCACCCGTTCTGACCAGGCGCAGGACGGCCGCGGTCGCTGGACCGTGCTCCACGAGGCCGCTCTGAGGGCCTGTGTTCTGCGGTCGCCACCTCAGGCCCCGCCCTGCCCTGGCCTCAGTTCCCTCCTTTGTGCAGCTGGGGTGAGGCTCCTCCTGGCCCTCTCTGGTGCCTCTTGCCGGAATGTGCTAGAAACCTTGTTGGTTTGAGAGCAAAGAGAAATGATCACCACTGTGTGTGGAACTGCGGGGAGGGGTGGGCAGGGCGCTGTCTTCCTGCTGCTGTTAGCGACAGCAACCGTTGTCTGCCGCCTGGAGGACGGACAAAAGGTGATTATTTCATTTGATTCTGAGCTATTGAAGGTCTGTTCTGAGCCAGGCACCGTGGGGACGGCAAGGTCCCTGCCCTAAACGGGCTTGTGATCTAACGGGGAGATAAGCCCTCAAGTCCCACCACTGCCTTGGCCACCAAGCGCTGGGATGACGCAGGTGGCAGGTGTGGTGGCACAGCACGGACCCCGGCTGCCATGCAGGCCGGTTGGGATGGGCCTCCAGCGCTGGGCAGAGCTCCTGGGCTCAGGTGGGACGAGGGGGCTTTAGGGAAGGGGTGTGCTCGGGCAGGAGTGGAGCAGGGAATGGGGGGATGGGTGCCACACGGCCGTGGTGAGAAGTGGGGGTTCAGGGGGCTGGCGAGCAGACTGGGGGCAGCCCGTCACCCGCATGTAGAGAGGCACAGCCCCGTCTGCCAGAAGGGGCTCAGGGATGGGGAAGCAGGGAGCTCAGCCCCAGCCACACTAGCAAAGCGTTTTGTGGGTGACCGGGAGGCCTCACTCTCAATGCTGAGACCCGTGGGTGTGGGAAGAGCCCCAGCCCCAAGCCAGCACCAGTGCCGACCCACAGCCCAGCCCAGGTCAGAGGAAGTGGTGGCGGGTCTCCCTCCTCGGGGGGTCATTAGGGAGACAGAGGCAGATCCCCGGCATACTCCGGCTCCCCAGTGAGAGCCCTGGAAGCACGTCTGCCGGCCCCCGGGGTCCCCCCTGGCAGCTCAGCACCTCACTGGGAGCCGGGGCCTCTCGGAGCCTGTGCCGTCGGACCCTTGCAGACGTGGAGCGGGAACGGAGCTGGTGGGGCTTTACCAAAGGCTCAAGGGTTTTACAGTTTTGCTCTTCCCTGAGAATACACTATTCCACACGGCCTGGAGACCTAGTGGCCCAAGGCAGGGCGCCTGCGTCCTTGCGTTGTCCGCAGCGCTCCAACTATAGGCTTGGGGATGCGTGGTGGCCACAAGGCCACCCTCCCACAGTGTGGCGGGTTAGGCTCCTTTCCCCGCGGGGTCAGTGACATCACCCAAGCCTGGTGTGGGGGCTTCTCAATTTGTCATGGGCTGTGAAGGAGCGAATGCAGGGAGATGGCTTGTCCAGAAGCAGCTGCTGTGGGGCAGGAACCACCCGTGGCCCCTGCTGCTGTGGCTCTTGCTGCTCCCGGGGCTCCTGCTGCTGTGGCTCCTGCCGCTGGGGCTGGCCGCCAGGACACAGGCTTCCTTTCCTTCCTCCCCTTGGAGCTCCTGTGGGCACTGTCCACACCTGCCTGCTTCCAGTGCCGCCCTGTCCTGCAGCTCTACTGGCTGGCATGCTCCAGCCTTGCCCCCCTGTCCTATCTGAGCACGTGGTGTCTGTCGCCGTGGGCTGGCTTCGTGTGTGTGGCTTTCAAGTCAAACTGACAGGGCTGAGCTGTGCAGCCAGCACCGCCTGGCTCTGGAAACAGGACCAGGGGCACGCTGAGGGCAGGATCACGCAGGCAGAGGACATTCTGATCTGGGTGTCCCTTCAGGGTAAATTTAGTTCCCGGGGCCGGTGCCACATTCTCGTGTGGTGGGAGCTGTCCGGGTGGCAGGGCGGGATGGCGTCGTTCTGTCACCTGCCCAGTCTGTGCAGGGGCCACAGAGAGCCCAAGGCGTCTGACCGTCATGCAAGGTGCTAGGAAGCCACCTGCCTTGTCTCTGGAGGACTGGCCAGGCCCCCCGCCTGCTTGGGGCTGATGCATCCCGCTCTGGACCTGGGATGCGGAGGGGGGCAGCCCCCAGAGGACGGCCACGGGAGACGTGGTGACCGCAGCTAACGGTTCCCAGGCCGTGTTTGCAGACCTCATCTCATCTCATTTTTTTTTAAGATTTTATTTATTTATTTGACAGACAGAGGGATCACAAGTAGGCAGAGAAGCAGGCAGAGAGAGAGAGAGAAGCAGGCTCCCTGCTGAGCAGAGAGCCCGATGCGGGACTCGATCCCAGGACCCCGAGACCATGACCTGAGCCGAAGGCAGCGGCTTAACCCACTGAGCCACCCAGGCGCCCAAGACCTCAACTCATTTAACCTTGGCACGGCCTCTGGCTTCCCTGCACACATCTGCGGTCCGTCTCCTGCAGCTGCTGTGACTAATTAATATCCATTTAGTGGCTGAAAACAACACACATTTATTGTCACAAGGTTCTGGAGGTCCGGAGTCCTGAATGGGTCTCACTGGACTAAACCCGAGCGGTCACCCTGCGGCAAGACCTCTCGGACTCTGGGGGGCTCTGTCCCCTTGCCTGTCCCCACTCCCAGAAGCTGGCATCTTCCCCCGTTCTCACCTCGGTTCTCAGGCACTGAGCCCTCCTGCCTTTTGTGGAGGGACCATTGCACTGTGCCCCCCGGTAGGCCAGGGTTCTCTCGCCTTGCTCTACTGGGACCCAATCACTGAGCTATTCCTGCCTGCGTCCACAGTCCTCTTTGCTTGTAAGGTGAACATATTCATAGGTTCTGGGGATTAGGATGTGGGCGTCTGGGGGCCACTGTCCCCCCCATTTGCAGATGAGGACTCTGTTAGATGGCCTGTCCCAAGTCGCGAGCCTAGAGTTGTATCTGGAGCCACACGGCCTGAGACCCGCCAGCTCTCACCGAGGTGCCCCAGAAAACCAGGGGCAACTCATTCCCCTGGGACGGGCCTGAATGGTGGGGGTGGGGGGGATGGAGGGAGTTTAACCGGTTAGGGTTAGGAGTCTCCACACAGCACTGGTCCCAGCAGGACAGCCGCTGCTCTGGTGAGTCACTCCATGCAGGCTCTGGACCAGGGGTCCTCACATTTGGCTGGATCACTCAGCAATCACCCTTTACTTATTTTATTTTATTTTATTTTTTGTAAGGATTGATTTATTTATTTAGAGACTGTGCGAAGAAGGGAGGGGCAGAGGGAGAGAAAATCCCAAGCAGACTCCCCCTTGAGCAGGGAGCGCCATATGGGGCCTGACCCTATGACCCCAAGAGCATGACCTCTGTGGAAACCAAGAGGCCAGGGCTTCAGCACCTGAGCCATCCGGGCACCCCAGGCACCACCCTTGAGAACAGTGCTGCGGCCCACGTCCCTCTGAGACCAGACCTAATTGCTCCAGGGAGGCACTGGGCATAGGCTTCCCAGGCTGCTGATTCTATTTTTTATTTTTTTTAAAGATTTTTAATTCATTCATTCGAGACACAGACAGGGATAGAGAGAGGCAGAAGGAGAAGCAGACTCCTCGCTGAGCTGGGAGCCTGACATGGGGCTCAATCCCGGATCTTCGGGATCATAACCTGAGCCAAAGGCAGACGCTTAGTAACTGAGCCCCCAGGTCCCCCTCCAGGTGACTCTAGACGTAGCAGGATGTGGGTCGCGGCTCCGAGCCAGTCCATGGCCTGCCTGCCCCACAGCTGCAGCCTCATGACCATGGGGACAGTCCCTCTTGCCCCAGACTGAGCTTCGTGGCCCTTGTCCTGAGTGGCCGTGTCTCCTCCTTTCCCCCTTGGAAATGGCTGTGCACAGAGGCCCCCCAGAGTGGGCCTGTTTGCCTCCTGCACCTCTCGGACCCTTGTCAGGGCTGTCCATGGGGCTGACTTGTATTAATTTCCCCTTTGCGTGTTATATTTCTCCGAAGGGTTTCTCCTATAAAATACAATAAACTGGTTTTTAAGACATCCTCACTGACGTGGAAATTTGGACTTTGAAGCCGATGGCCAGGAAGAATTCTTAAGACATCTTTGGTGCAGAAAGGTGGTTTTATTGAAGCAGGGGGACAGGCCCGTGGACGGGGGGAATCCGCGCCCGCGCCGTGAGGAGCGGCCCATTATGTACTTTCAAGCTGGGAGGGGGTTAGGGAGAGGGTCCGCCTCCCAGGTGTTTCGGAAACAAGGTTTCCAGGATCCCGAGGGGCTAGCTCTTGTTGGGAAAGGTCATTTATTACTGTTTAGTAAAATCTCAGTCGAGAGTCCCTCAGATGCGTCTCCGTGGGTCCTGTGCTTGGAGGAGGGATTGCCCACGTGTATCTCGGCAGTGGGGGTGGGGAGGGACGCAGGGGGGCGGGGAGCGGTAAAGGAGGTTTCCAGAGGAATCTCTGTTATGTTACCACGGACTTAAAGGTCCGAGCAGTTGGGCTAAGGTCTCCTTTGCCCTCAGCAAAGTCCAGCACAAGGCAGCTGAGTCCCTGGAGGAAGGTCACTCTGCCTGTTTCACGGTCTTGGCAGTGGGCGGTGAGATTTTCTGTCCCCCGCGCTTGGGGGGACAGGCAGCGTGTGTGGGGTCTGACTGCAGTCGGGCTCCGGAGCCCGGCGGCCGAACTGTGGGTCCCAGCCGTGCCAGCTCCTGCCCGTGACCTTGGGGTGAGGGTCTGCCTCTCTCAGCAGCCTCACCTTCGCGACAGGGATCATCACGGTGCCCGGGGGGTGCCGCTGGGACTGTGTAAACGGGATGAGAGCGTCGGGCCACGGTAGGACTGTGAGTCTTGCTCGTATCCCTCTTCTCGGCTGAGCGCCGCTGGCCTCCCCATACCCAGTTGCCTCCTCGGTGCCAGGACGGGAACAGGGACGGTGGGCTCCCCGCCCCGAACAGCGTATGGTCTCTGGAGGGAGTGAGGGGCGCTGTGGAGGGGAAGGGGGGACACGTGGGCACCTAAGTGCAGCGCAGTGGTTAGGGCCTGAACCCAGAACTGTCCTGGGGTCATAAAGAGGGGGACGCCCATGCCGTGGGGAGCCAGGGACCGTGGAGGGGAAGGTGGGTCCCAAAGCACAAGTGAAATCCTGACTGGTTTCCCGTCTGCTCGCCTGGCGCATTCTGTAGCGGTGGGTTCGGTGGGTTCGCGGAAGCGGGCTGCGGCTGCTGGCGAGGGTGTCCATATCTCTCCGGCTGAAGGTGCCCACACGCAGGCTCAGGGGTGGGCTCCCTGCGAGGATGGGCGCACAGCCCCCTTGCAGCACCCCCGCTGGCCGCTGGAGTCCGGGGCCTCCGCTGGGCGAGGGGCAGTTGCAGCAAAGAGCAGACAGGGCAGTGGGTGCGGCGCCGCTGGGGACAGGGACGGCCATGCCCGTGGGGCGTTCGGTGGCAGTGAGGTTCCTGGGAGGCCGCTTGAGGGAGGTGTCCCTCCGTCCCCCTGACCCCGCGGACCCAGTGCTTGGCGTCCGCTCACGCTGCCAGCAGCTGCAGCACATCTGCCAGCTGTGGGAACAGCTGTTGCCGCTGCTGGCCGTGCTCCCCGCTGGCGTGCTTCCCAGCCCACTAGCTTGGACACGTCTAACAGGACTCAACACTCCTTGGGTTCAAGCTGTGAAACGCGCCCCGAGAAGGAAGCGGCTGTCGGCCCCAGAGGCCGGGGGTGGGGGGACGCTCGATAGGGCTGCAGGTTTCCTGGTCTTGAAGAAAATCCGCTGTGTGTGGATGGACAGAACCGGGTGCGGTGCTTCCAAGGGCCATCGTGGGAACCAATAAAGATGGCAGGTTGTTCCCAAAGTGTCAGGTGTCACTTCTGACCTGCAGCTCCCAGGGTCTCACTGTTGGAAACGTCCAGATGCCTGACTGTTCACCTGCACCCTGACCGGGCCTGTCGCCTCCCGTTGGCAGGTCCTGGGCCTGTTTGCCGGCCCCCAGCCCCCACCCCCCACTGTGCCTTGTAGGTGCACACTGATGTCCCCTCTTCTTCTGGCCAGAGCCTCTGGGAGTCTGCCCAGGGAAGGGGAGCCCCAGGGCACTTAGGAACAAGATCACAGGGCCCCGCCTGAGACCAAAGCCCAGTCCCACAGCTGGAGTGGAGGCGACCCAGGGCTCCATCCCCCAGTGAGGCACCCTTGGTGTGGCCCCGGCGAGCCTAGCGGCTCTGCACCTGCCACGTGCAGCAGGAAGGGCCCTCACAGACAGGGGCAGGCTCTCCTGACTGGCAGCAGAGCTGCTCCCAGGAGGGAGGCCGCCTCCCCCGTCTCTGCGGGGCCACCAGAAGCAGGAGCAACAGA
This sequence comes from Pteronura brasiliensis, assembly GCA_004024605.1. Classification (NCBI taxonomy): domain Eukaryota; kingdom Metazoa; phylum Chordata; class Mammalia; order Carnivora; family Mustelidae; genus Pteronura; species Pteronura brasiliensis. The sequence continues at coordinate 30,998 of PJEN01001994.1, forward strand.
GATGGTGGGGCCGCGGCTGGAGTCTGCCTGTGGCACGGGGGCAGAACGGGTTTCCTCGGGTCGAATCAGAGGCCCGGCTCCGGCTGGAGGGTTTTCGTCGGTGGAGCCCGTTTTCTCTGTCACCATCCAGGTGCTGTCTTGCCTCCTGTGCCGGGGTTATAAATACTCGTCTGCCACCGGCAGTCTCCCGGAAATACCTTCGGTGACATCTAGGTGAAGCCCCTTCCCCAAGCGTGGACAGCGGGCCCTGTGGCCACTCACCACAGACTGGCTCTTACCGCCCCGTCCCCATGATTACGAGCCCTCCTCCCAGCCAGAGCGAGGCCTCCACCCCTGTGCCGACCCGGCCAGGCCGGGCTGAGCCCCCGGTGGCTCGGGAGGCGGGAGGCAGGAGGCGGGAGGCGAGGATGGATGCAGGGATGCTCTGCCAGGCTCTGGCCCAGGCTGTGAGAGGAGCGCGGCCAAGGCTGTTGGCTCGTCCCAGCAGTGCCCGCAAGCGGCTGGGCAGGTGCGGATCTGGAAGCCACAAGGGGCAGGGGCAAAGGCTGGGCTCTGCTCTCCTCCCTGCTCTGGAGGGAGGGCCGCTCCTTGCAGAGGCTGCCCTGGGGCGGAGGGCTCAGGTCACACCTCCTCATGCAGTGGAGGAGGGTCATCTGGGCTACCCTCCTGGGAGCCTCCACCTCGGGTCCTGCGTGGGGTGGGGGGCTGTGAGCCGCTGTGCGTCCGGCACCCCTCCCGGCCCCTGCGTTTGCTCCGGTGCGTTCGCAGGCAAGTGCATTTAAAAATAAGTCACGGAAGGGACATTTGTTTGAAGCGTGAGAGATGTCCCTCAGAAAGCGGTTTTGTTCTCCCGTACAGAAGACAAGAAATAGCTCCCTGGTCAAAGGACATTTCTGGTCAGCTCTGCGTTCAGGGGCGGGCGCCGGTGTCCTCTGTCCTTTCGGCTGGGCCAGGGGAGGAATGACCGAGCCCTTCAGAGCCCCTCGGGCCGGGCTTTCTCATTGATCTATTTCCCTCGCATGAATGGGCTCCCCAGAAGCGGCACAGAGCTTGCCCGTGTCGTGGGCAGAACAGAATGGAAAGTGGCTCTGGGGGTGTCTCGGGATGGTAAGTGCCGCTGTGCTGACTCTTCATTTCAGGACACAAAGGGCCCCGCTCCCTTTTTCCCAGGAGGAGTGGTTTTCTGTCGTCAGGGACGACACTCTTATTTCAGAGTGAGCTGGGTGGACGGCTCTGTAAGAGCGCAGCCGACGGTCTGGTTGGGGGTGCAGACTCCAGATACCCCAGCACTCAGAGCCAGTTCAAATCCAGCAGCACAGGGTTTCTGGGGACCTTCCCGGGGGTCCTGCCCTCGGCTGCCTGGGGCAGGTCGGGAGCCGCTTGCTGTCAGCCCTGGGCTCCCTGTCCCCAGGGCACCTGGGTGCTCCCTCCTCTGACTGGCTGGTCCACAGGGGCTGTCCACATCAGGGCCTGACCAGGACGGGACAAACGCCTGGCCCCACTGGGCATTCACCCAGTGATGAGTAGTGACCTTGAGCCTTTGACTCTGTCTCAGAGAACGGGCCAGGCCATCTGCTGACAGAGCTCAGACTGGAGAGCCCTCGCCTCTTCTCATCCCCATTGGATGGGACTCACCTGCCACCATGGGTGGAGTCCACGGGTGCCCTGTGTGTGTGAGACCATAAGCTAGTGGGACAGAGACACTGGCTCCGGGGCTCACGGACTTCAGCACCCCGTCTGCTCGGCCTTGGGGAGTTGAGGGGGTGGGGAGGGGGACCCCAGGGTTTGCGCTCAGGCTCTGCCCCTTCCTACCTCAATGGCCTCAGGCTCTGTGGCCCCCCATTCCGGCCCCTCCCTTGCTGGCCCCTCCCCCTCCCCCTCGAGGGGCCTGGGGGCTGGAGCTGCAGCTGGAAGGTGTGCAGGCAGGTCCCCCCGGGGCTGTGTCAGCTCTCCCCACTCTGCCATTCCCTCGCAGGGACGACGCTTCCACAGTGGTGGCTCCCGGACTGGCCGAGGCTTCGTGCCTTGGTTTTCACGTGGAGTGAACCCTGAGGAGCAGGCAGGAGGCTGGTGTCTGGCGTCCGGCGTCGGGCCCACCAGGGTCTTCAGCCGGGGAGGCAGCCTGGCAAAGGCTCGGCCTTAGTTCCTGCTCTGTCACTGCTTCTGGGGATCGTCAGTGCCCCCCATCTGGGAACGGGGAAAATGACACCGCCCAGCTAGGTCCATGCCGGCTTCCCTCCCCCTTCCTCCCTCCCCACTTCCTCAGCTCCTCCCTTCCTTCCTGGGGTTTCCAGCCACTTCCAAGGCTGGTAAGACTCTGCCAGGCCTGATGCCAGGCGGCCAGGCCGATGGGGCAGGGGAGTGGGGCTGGGGCAGCTGCTAGCTGTTCACACGCCCACCTCCCCCCTGCAGTGGTACTTGGGCCTCCGGCGCCTCTTGCACGGTGGTTGTGGAGCTGAGGGTCACACGTGGGCTCCAGTACTGGGGTGGTTTTTCCTGTGGTCCTGTCTGGCCCAGAGTCTGGCCAGAGAATCCTGGAGAGGGCCTCAGCGGCCATCTTCAGACCACGCGCCTCACCGAACGGGGGAGACTGAGGCCTCTGGGGGAGGCCACTCACCCAAGTCCACACAGTGAGTTACAGACTGTTCCAGGCCAGATCTGGGTTTCTGCTGCAAATGCTCAGCCATCTGGGTGTCCTGGTTTCCTAGTGTCCAGGCGTCCAGATGTCCAGGTGTCTGGGTGTCCAGGTGTCTGGGTTGGACTGACCACCATCCCCTCGGCAGCCGCCAAGCCGGGCGCTGTGCCCTGTTCAGGTCACTCAGCACAAGTGTAAAGGACGCTGCTCATTTCCGGGCCCTGGGGCTACAGTCATGACATGACAGATCCCAGCGTTTCGGGCCTGAGGGGAGGGACAGGGACAGGCTCTCGTGCGAGTCAGGTGAGCCACTGTAAATTCCCACGAGGACAGTGGACAGAACTGGGCAGTGATGGGGGCCTCGGGGTGGGCTTCCCGGAGAACCTCCTTTCCCAGGCCCGGCCATGCAGCCGCTCTGGAGACCGAGGCTCGGAGGGACTCGTTAACGTCCCCAGATCACACAGCTGGTTCCTAGAGGAGCCGGACTGGCGCCCTGCTCGGCCAGTCTCCAGGGTCCCACTTCTCCCCATCCCCCTCCTCGACAGTCCCCAGGAATCAGCACGACCCTGCCCCAGCGTGCGTGGTCACATGGTGACCATTGGAGCACTGAGAGACCCCACGGCGAAGCCGTCTCTGCCTCCTGTCCTTGGGGAAGGGGTGAGGTGGGCATGCCAGGGCCTCCCTTCCTCCTCTTGGGACAGGCCCCAGGGGTCGGGGGTGGCCCCGTCCAAAGAGCAGCTGCTCGGGGCTGCCCCGGGCTCCTCAGGAAGCAGAGTGGCTCGTGGGGCCGTGCACTGCGGGATGACACGCCGGACCCCGACTCCCAGTGGCCGTTGCCATTTCCCGGTTCGGTCACTGTTTGGGCTCCTCCGGCTTCATGTGTAGAGCATTTTTGTTCATCATGGAAGCCAGCCACAGTCAGAGGAGCCGCAGCCCGCCCTCCGCATGCCCCACGTCCTGCCCTTGTTGACGGGCGTCGGGAGCAGGTGCACGCCCGGTGGTCAGCATGGCGTCCGTGGACCCGAAGGCCGCATTCCCCTCCCTCCCGGCGCCCAGCCTCAGCCCCTGCGCAGCCCCCCGCTTTACGGACATGACAGTTTCTGAAACACGACTGTCTCCCACACAGCCAATTCGTCCCCCGCTCCCTGTGAGCCTTTGCGGACAGGAGGACCGTAGCCCGGGCGCGCACGCGCCTCAGGGTTTCACTCCGGTGGGAGTTCTGTCTAAACACCTCGGTGTGCACGGGTGTGCTGCCCAGTGTTGGTGGGGGCCGGCAGGCGGAGGACAGAGACGTGAGGGAGGCCAGCTCTGCCCTCCGCCAGCCCGCACACGGGGGAGGGATGATGCTCGGACTGTAATTCAGGGGGGATGGACAGATGGTGAAGAGCCCTGGAGACCAGAATTCAGGTTTGTGGGGAAGGGCCAAGAATTCAGATACGAGGCGGAGACCCGCGGGCTCTCGAGAGTTTGGGAGCTGTCTGGTGTTGCCGAGCGTGTATCTCCTGGGACAGGACATCTCTCGCTGCGGCATTCACGGTCCCCACCCACCTCCCCTCACCAGACCTCACGTGGCTTGTCTCTGGCCAGCTCCCCGCCTCCTGGCCCTCCCTCACGGCCTCACCCCACCTCCAGTGCTGCTGAGGAATCCAAGAGACACACACGCCTGTCCTGGTCTGAACTTTCAGCGGCCCCGCTCCGTCCTGCAGCGAGGCGTCCGCTCCCCCCAGCTCCGACATCGCACCTGTGCTGGCGCCCAGCCCCCAGCTCCCTGCACCTGCCTCCAGGCCTTGGCTCGGGCCACCCCTCCCCACCACTGCCCGCTACAGCTCCCATTCCAGCCTCCCCTGTCCAGGTGGAGAGCCCCCCAGCGTGGCGCACACAGAGCTACCTCGGGGATAATTGACTCCTTGTTCATGTGACTGTCATCTCTGGGGATCTCTTGGGGGCCTTCCAGGCTCCCGCATCCCTGAGCCCACCCCTGCCATGCCTTATCCAGCGGATGAGAGAATTATCTACCACTTCCACGCTCCTTCGACGTCAGCTGGGGAGGTCCCACCGCTGAGCCCCAACCTCAAAGAAACCTTCTCTTTATAGTGCGGCCAGCGGGCAGGGCTGCGTCGCTGTCCCTGGAGCCGGACCCTGCTGTGCGCTCTTTCTTACGTGTTCTTGTGCGTTCAGAAAGGGCTTTCTGTCAGGTGCTCAGCCCGAGGCAGCCAGGATCCTTCTCGGAGGCCAGTTGAGTGGATGAGACCCGCACGGGGAGGGCTGGGGCCTCCAGATCACGGAGGTGCCCTGATGTCCGAGCCTCTGTGACCAACATCCACACAGGTCCTCAGGCCATGGAGACAGGCCCCGGTCACAGCCAGATGCCTTTCACACAGACTCCACAAGTGTCCCCAAGACACACACGTGACCCAAGGGGGCAACTACCTCAGTCACCTAAGGGAGAGCAGGGAAGGGCCACCAGGAGCCCAGGAGGGACCCGGCTAACGGGTCGTAAGCCGAGGGAACAGCAGGCGAGGAGGCCATGTGTCGGGAAGGAGAGCGCGCCAGCCCGAAGGTGGCCAGTGTGGCTGAAGTGGGGAGTGAGGAGGGGTCGTGACCCACAGAGGGGCTGCGGAGAGGGGGGGCCAACCCTGGGGGCCTGCAAGCCCCAAGCAGACAGATGACAGGTCTTCATCCGCACAACAGAGAGCCCAGAGCAGAACGGCGGGTCTGTCTGCAGCTCTGGGGACAAGGCCTCCTGTACGTCCTTGGTGGGCAGCGGTGGGTCCCCCAGGGCTGAGCTGGGGGTCGTGTGCAGGCTTGCCTGGTAACCAGGGTCTCTGGCAGCCCCTGACTAAGGCTGAAGTCACTGCTCTGGGCCATCTTACAGGTAATTTATGCGGGAATTTTGTCTTCTCCTTGTGCCCCACCCCGAACGGCTTGGGTCATGGTTCCCAAGCTCTTGAATAAGTTACAAGACTTAATACTGATTCGATGCTTCCTTTCTTTATTCTAAGAATCATTCAGGACTCACTGCAAGTGTGGGGTTTAGCAGCTATCATTAATGGTAATCCTTTCATGTGGCTTATGCCTTTCAAATGGGGTCTGTCCGCTGCCGCCCTCCCGGGCTGCCTTTCTGGTCCCACACCCCCACAGCCCTCCCCCGCACTCCGCGTGTGAACTTGGCCATGTCACCCCCCTCTCTAAGGAGCAGGCGTCCGGCCCCTCCGGCCGTGGGGCAGGTGCGCGGTTACCCAGGCCCGGGCCTCAGCTGTGGGCGGAGACAATGAGGCCCTTGCCAGCCGCCGAAAAGCTCCGTGGTTTTGCAGCTTCACTCCCCGTTTCCTGGTTTGCACGTCTGCCACCTCGCTTGGCACGTGGCTCACTGCAGCTTTTAAAGAGCCCTCGTTTCTGGATTGAACTGTCCGTACCCCCTTGAACGGGCAGACCCGCTTCTAGGTGCTCTAGCCGAGTGCGTTCCTGTGTGGGGTGTTTTGGGGTTGGGGCCTCCTGCTCCTTCGGCAGAGCCAAGGGCCCCGCTCGGGGAACCCCCTTGACCTGGCTGGACACGCAGGAGGTGAGGACGTCTCCGAAGACCTGCTGCAGGAGGGGACTGTGCACAGAGGCTTTTAGTTTTGCCAACATCTTCAGGGACAGAAATACCTCACAACTTTACCTGGATCAGAGGCAATGAAAGGTCCGTCCGTCTGAATAGACTGGAAAGGACTTTCTTTCCCAGATGGACAGGTCGGGATTCTATTTAGAAAATACTTCCCTGGGGGGAATTTCTCTAATGTCCTTCCGTCCCCTCCCTCAGCAAGGTTTGGCCATCTCTGGAGCCAGAATTCCTCTTGCTGTAGTGAGAGCCTCTTAGGGACCAGTTAAGCTGGAATAAAGGACGGTTATAACAAAACATGCAAATTTCCTTTCCTTTTAAAGAGAGCTCGGTCTCCTGGATGTCACCAGAGTAAGGCTATCTGTTGGTTATTGTGGCTCTGGGATTGTAATTGGGAAGGACGCTTGCAGGGATCCCTGTGAAACTCTTCTGTGCTCTGTGTGGGCAGGGCAGGTCCTGCCGGTTTCCTGTGGAATATTCTGGTTCCTATTGTTAGCCTGTGTTTATAGACGGGGCTCCACGAAGAGCACCCCTCCTCCTGTGGCTGGATGAAAGGCCATTTCACGCGACGGCCTGGTAAGGGAGGAGGATCTGGCTCTAGAAACAAGGCTGACCCCCGGCAGAGGGACTCCCGGTAGCAACACCGGGGAGCTCCCTTTCTGGATCCCCACAGTGGAGACAGGACTTTTGCTCCTCTGTCCATAGCCGCCCTCAGGCGGCCACGGCCCTGCGCGGCTTCCTTCCGCTGCCACTTGGAGGTCCCTGCGATCCCGTCCCCTGCGCCCCCCGCCCCCGGCCCCGCGGAAGGGTGCTTTCACGGACAGGGTGCTCTTGGACGGGTTGGCGGTTTTCCAAGGCGCTGGCACGGTGCCCGGAGGAGTGCGAGTCCCCTTCTGCAGCAGGTCTGTCCCTCCTGCTGGGTTCCCGCAAACAGCAGAGCAGTTTAAAACCCTCAGGTAGCTTGTAACCATTAGTTTGGCAACGGGGGACACGACACTCACGGGAGAGGCTTGCTTCGCTCTCAAGTTACTTGCAAACTCCGGTCCGAGCGCCGGCTGCCTCTGGACAGTCCAGGGAAGGACAGGCCATCCGCTGTCCCCCCAGCACCGCCGGCCTAATCGGTCGGCCGCCTCCCCCGGGCCCAGCGCTTCGGTTCTGTCTTGACGCCTGGGGTGGCTGTTTCCTCAGCAGGGTGGGGGCTTCTAGAAGAGCCAGCGCCCCCCAGAGGTCACGGGCAGACGGCTGGGGAGCCCCCGTCGCACCTGCCACAGGAAGGGACAGACGTGACCCCACTCTGCCCGGACTCTTTTTAAAGTTGCAATAAAATACACGACAGGACATCCACCGTGTCGCCCTCTTCAAGGGCTCACGTCAGGGTACCCAACATGCTCCCGCCGTCGGCCTCCAGAACCCGTCACCGCGCGGGCCCGAAACCCCATCCTGCTGAGCCCGGACCCTCCGTTCCTCCTGCCCCCGCCCTGCGGCTGCCCCTGCTCTGTCTCTGCGGGGCTAGTGACGTGACGGGCCTCCTGCATGGCTTGGGCTCTTCCTGACGGTGACCGGTTATTTCGGGCGCTGTGATGTCCTCGACGCTCGTGCCTGTCGCAGCGAAGCTAGAAGGTCCTCTTCCTCAGGCCCGAGCGACAGCCCCGTGGCGACCTCTGCCGCACTCTGTGGTTCCTGTCACTCATCGGTAATGGGCACTGGGGCCGCTGTTTCCGCCTTCAGTGATGGTGACTAAGACCAGGGCGCAGGGAGCCCAGGGGTGCAAACCCCTCTGAGATTCTGCTTTCCAGACGAGGCGTCCTTCACCCGGTGCCCCCGAGCTCCCAGGGAGGCTCGCCGCGGGTGGTGCATCACGCGGGAGGGCAGGTCAGAGCCCTCCTCACGCTGTCTTGGGGCCAGAGGGCTCGTCTAGAAGGTAACAACGGCACCTGCTTCCACCCCCCGAGGCACCGCACACCCGGAGCCCTCCAGCAGTGGGCACAGGGGTGGCCGCAGGGGCGCAGGGGAGGGCAGGGGCGGGGGCGGGGCGCAGGGGTAGGGCAGAGGCACGGGAGCCAGTCCTCCACAACTGTCCTCGCCGCCCTTTACCCCCCGGGGGACTTTGGCAGCTCACTGGCTGCTCAGAGGCTCAGCCATCCTAGGGTGTAGGATGGCCACAGCCCCCCGGGGTGGCTTCGAGAGCCGCGCTTGCGGAGCAGGGAGTTGGAAGCTGCGACAGGCTGAATGCGGGACCCCAGGTACCCGGGCACAGTCCCTGGAGTTGGCGAGTCTCACCTTCCACGGCAAAAGGGACTGAGCAGGTCCCGCTCAGATCTCGACACAGGGGGTAGTGCTGGATTTTCCGGGTGGCCCTAACCGTGGTCACACGTGTCCTTATGGAAGCGAGTCAGAGAGGAAGCGCGAGGTGTGGGAACTCACCGGGAAGCCAACGGCGGGAGGGGCAGGAAAGGGTGCGGGCCCCGGCAGGAGCCAGCCCTGCCCACGGCCTGGGCTTCGGTCCAGTGCGGCTGATGTCAGACTTCTGGCCTCCGACACCACAGGAGCAGAGCTCGTGTGGTTTCACGTCACGGGTTTTGTGCAGACTTGTTAGGGCTGCCATGGAAGGCTGGCACACACGGACTCTGGAGCCAGACGGCGGGGCCTGGGCTGGCCTCCTCCCTGCCCAGCTGCGTGACCTTGGGTGACCATGGGCGAGTCACTAACTCACCCTGCCTCTGCCTCCTCATCTTTAAACTTGATAATTATAGGGCCCCACATCGGGGTGTTTTGGGGACTGAAGGAGTCTGTCCTTGTGGGTGAGACCTGTGGCTGCCACCTGGTGAGGGCAGCGGGCTGCTTGTTCCAGAATTTCCTCCACAGCCCCGGGATGTGGCTGCTGATGGGAGCCGGCGCCCCAGGCTGCCGCAGCCTGGCCCCCACTCCAGGGTGCCCCTGCTGAGGAAGGTGTGGGTGCGCGGCTGTCCGGGGCCGCGGAATAGCGGGCCCCTGGTCTCTGGAGACACCCCTGCACCCCACACTTCCAAGTGTGCCTTGAAACAGGAACAAGAGTCTGGTGGAAAACTACCTCTCTGAGACCAGCAGGTTTCTTTTCCTTAGGGTTTCTCAGAACCTTTAATATGCAAACAAGCCCAGTGAACCTCCAGGAGAATTTCCAAACAGGGACCCCAGCAGCCCCTTTTCATGGGTAACACCCAGCAGAACCCTCTTCAGAGCAAGTCTGGAAGCGAGGGCAGCCCTGCAGGTGGGCGGAGGGAGGAAGGGCCATTGGAGAGGGAGTGGCAGAGTCCTGTTGGCTTGACCTGCGAACAGTCTAGAAAACACCGCCTCGGCTATTGTCTCTACCCAACCCCCAGACAGAAAGGGTATGGGTAGACCCCTGTCTTCAGGGCCTGGGGCCAGCACGCAAGCCCCCAGCTCTGGGTCCCTACGATCCCCAGCTCTTGCCTTGCCCTGAGGACTCTCTGGGGTCACCCCAGCCCTCAGGCGGGAGCCCCGCCAGCCCTACCCCTGCCTCAGGTGCGCGTACAGGCAGCTGTGCTCTGCCCACCGGAGGACAGCTGGGGACAGCAGGCTCAGGTGGAGAATTCGGGGTCCTGGACATCTGAAGGGCAGCCTCCGAGGTGGGAGGGCACGGCTCCGTGGCCTGGAGGAGTTCTGGAGCATGGCCTTCTATTTGGGAGACCAGGAGCAGGAGCCCCAGGGGTGTGGGTCCACGCCGAGCAAACAGTGGCCGCCCTCCGCCCTCCGCTCGCTGCTCGGCTGGCCGCGTCCACAACCCCGTCCTTGCTTATGCCTGCAGATGTCCAAGCTCCCAGCCAGGCAGGAATGTACGTCCTCGTCCCCACCGCGCCCCGTGGGGTCTGGTGCTATGCCTGGCACGTGGTGGCCAAGTCCCCAGTGAGGCTTCACCCCAGCAGCCACCTTGGTGACTGTGGCTCCTGGGCCTTTCCCCGCCCCTCCCTCCTAAATGCAGGAACAGCGAGCGAGACGGCGAGGAAGGCCACCTCCTCCCCAGGGAGCCCAGGCCTCTGGCCACGTGGGGTGGGCAGGCAGGGGGGCTGTGGGCGAACGTGGCCTTCCCTGCCTGCGTGAATGTTCATAAGCGGGAGCCTGGAGGGAGTGCTTGTGGAATTCCTTTCTGCGGGGGGGCTAGGCTGGGGGGCTACGGCCAGTGATGACGTTGGCCTGGGGGAGGCCTGTTGAGGCGAGCCTGGCTTTGTTCCTAGCCTCCTGGGCCTCAAAGCTCTCTGTGGAAGACGACGGGGAGGGAAGGCTCGGGAGAGCTGTGTGCCTCCAACGACCACGGAATGTCCCCGTGGGACTCAGCTGGTAGCGTCCCCAGGACAGTTTTTCAGAAAAAATACTTCGTTGGGTTTCCAGGATTACAAAAGCAACATGCGTGCATTTTCACACGAGTGTGCTCTTGCTGTTACAGGGAAGTAGCCAGCCGCTGCCCTGGTCTTAGCCGCGTCCTCGGCGTGCCGGTGGGGACCAGATGGCCCGAGGGTGCGTGCTGCCTTGCTGTGTGTGTCTTTGTGCGCGGACAGGCACGGCTTTGGCTTCTGTGCGGTGCTGGTCGCTTTTTTTTTTTTTTTTGAAGATTTTATTTATTTATCTGACAGACAGAGATCACAAGTAGGCAGAGGGGTGGGGGGAAGCAGGCTCCCCACTGAGCAGGGAGCCTGATGTGGGACTCGATCCCAGGACCCTGGGATCATGACCTGAGCTGAAGGCAGACGCTTAGCGACTGAGGCACCCAGGCGTCCCCTCTGTTTGTCTTTTAAAAAAAAAAAGAGGAATCGCACTATGCCCGCCACATGGCAGTTTTCACTCTTCAGGCGATATTGTATCACGAGTATTTTGGAAGTCGACACCCCAAGGTCCAGGCCTTTCTTAAAACCAGCAGCCGCGAGTCCCACACGGAGCTCCGCGTCTTATCCAGCGGCTTCCCTCTGATGCGTGTTCCATTGTTTCCACACTGGCTTTCTTCTTCTCTCCTTTAATTATTAGCAGTTGTTATTAGTAATTCTCTTTTAAATACTCTGGTAGCTTTACCTTGTGCGTACGTTACAAGAGACGATTCTGCCTAGGACAATCATAGAAATGGTGAGCAATTAAAATGTTTTTGGTTTTTTTTTAAATAGTCACAATGAATTGTCTTAAGACCTTAACCTGTCCCACTCTCAGAGAATATGCCACCATTTGCACTGTCACTGGGACGGCCCCGTTTCTGGAGCCCGGGAGCCTGCTGTGGCCCTGCCCCGCCCCGAGGCCTCCTGTCCTCCAGGATCCTGTTGGGAGCCCAGGCAGCAGGGCCAGGCCTCTGGTGCGGCGGCTCCGGTGGGGACCAACTCTCTTAATAGATGAGAGCACGGACTGTGGGCTCAAGTCCTGCCTCCACCCTTCACTGGCTGCTCAGTCTTGGGGACGTCAATCCTGTAAATGGGAGGCCACAGTAAGGACCGAGACAGACTTGGGTCAAGCCCAGCTGCCCCCTCCGCCCGGCAGGATGGCCCCCTGAGTGGAGGGCTCAGCGGTTCCCAAGCCGATGGGCATGTCAGTCAGTTGGGGGACAGAAATTCCCACCACCCCGAACGCCTGGTCCCAACCTGGTTCCTCAGCTCCCCCAGCTGCTGAAAGATCCAGAAGCTTCTTTGTTTTTAGCAAACATGCTGCCGTGGTGAGCAGGCCCGGTGAGGGCACCGCCTCTCCACATGCTTGGTGGGATGGGTTCCCACGGCAAAAGCAAATGGAAACAATCAGAAGCCCCTGTACGGAAAACAGTCCTTCTCACCCCAGATGCTGCGGGTGCTCAGGAACCTTCTCGCCCCCTGACTTGCCAGAGGCGCCCGCTGCCTGGGCCGCGTGGGCAAACCCCGGGGGCCACCCCCTGAGACCCCTCGCAGGGCCTGGCTTGGGACACAGGGCTTGGGGTTGTCCACACCCGCTGTGGGGCCCAGATCTGCTCCTTGTGAACTGTGCAGCTCGAACAAGTTACTTCATCGCCTGCAGCCTCAGTTTCCCTATCTGTATAATGGGAATGATGACACTTATCCCCAAGCCCTGCTCAGGGCTAAATGAGGGGGTGTCCAAATGCAGGGAGGTTGGAGCACATAGTGTCCAGTGTGATGGGGGATGGAGATGGCCAGCACTCCGCTGCTCCCTCCCCACGTACTCCGGAGCTAGGGTGAGCACTCTGGGCTTTCCTGGCTGCTCTCTGGGCCCGTCTGTGGCGGCCTGGGGCACAGGGCTGGGGGAGTCCCAGGGAGGACATCTGACTCTGCCTATGGAAGGGGAAACTTTGATCTGGGTCCTCAGGGGCGAGAGGGGCTCCCCGGGGAGGATGGGAACAGGAGGGCACTGCTCATACGGAACTCAGAGGGACACGAGTTCTGTGATCATGAGGGACCAGGGTTGGCTGGAAGGAGATGCCACGTGGGGCCACGTGGGGAAGGTCCCCTTTGCCACGTACACCTGGGAGGTTGGCTTGGGTCCTGACCACTCTGGGGAGCCACCGGAAGGCTCTCCCAGAAGGGCAGTGGCTCAGCCTGGCTCACCTTTCCCATCATCTGCTCTAGCAGCAGTGACGGTGGACGGGCCCAGGCCGCGGCTGTTCTGACCCAGGGCCGGGCCTCCTTGCTCTTGCTTCACGTGGAGTTAGGCGAACTCCCACCCCACACAAGGACATACCTGGTGTCTCTCCAAAGGTCTCTGGGACTCTTGGGGACTTCTGTCTCTCTCTCGGCTGCTCCTCGGGTACCAGACTCCTGCTCCTGCTGGATTCCACAGCCCGTCCTGCACTGGGGACCCCTGTGGGCACCGTTACCTCCTGGTTCTTCCCCATAGGACAGGCACGACCAACCACATGAACCCCTGACCCTTCCTGCCCCGGGCAGTGACAGCTGCTCCTGAGTGGGCCCTGTCCTCCCACCCAGCCCCCGGTGCTCCTCAGCCACCGCTGACCCTCTCCTCCTGACCCCCCACCCCGGCTCTCCTGTTCACTTCCGGGGCAGGTAATGTAAGCCCAGAGGAGGTCTGTTCTGAGCCCCCGCAGGTGGGCCTCAAGGAATCCTCTGCATCCGCAAGCATGCTGGCGGGGCCGGGGGCTCCTAACAAAGATGGTCTCTTCCCACTGGGCCTCCGCACCATCTGATCTGCACCCAGGAGGGGCTGAGCGCGGTCAAGGAAGGGGACAGGAGCATGTCTTGTGGAAATGCAAGCCCCTGTCCTAGCTCCCCAGCAGGAGACCGGTCTGGCCGGCCGGTCACCACGGGGCCGGGGGTTGGGGGTGGCAGATCCTGGCCTCTTGCGTACTGACCCTGCGCTCCAGGAAGTTTCTTCTGAAAGAAGTGGCCTTGAACTTTCTTTACAAGAAACAAAGTAGAACCCAGACCGGCTGGTCCCTAACCAAGAGGGCTCTGCCTGGCAGGCGGGCAGCTGACGGGGGGCGGGGGGACCCCGGGGGGCGGGTTCAGCCTCCGTGGCCTTTACTTTCTTCCTCCCTCCACGGGCACACTGCTGCTTCCTTACAGGAGACAGCAAGGCTGTGGATGACGGCCCGTGTGGACTCAGCGGTCGCAGCCTGTGGTTGGGCTCCTGGGTGATGAGAGCACACAGGAACATCACTAGGGGCTGTACCGGGTCCTCTCGGTCCCCATGCCAGAGCCCTAACCCTCAATACCGCTGTGTTTGGAGATGGGGTCTGCGGGAGGTCATTAAGGTTAAATGAGGTCTTAAGAGTGGCTTAGCAGATGGGACTGGCTCAGAAGAGGAGCCGGGGAAAGCAGTGTCTGCTTGGCCTCGGCCGCGTGTACGGAGGGGCACTGGCCAGAGCGTGGCTGTGCTGCCCCTCTGATCTGGGACCCCCGGCCTGTGGGGCCGTGACAGAGCCGCTCGGCCGTGTAGTCGCCTGGTGTGGTGCTCTGTTATGGCCACCCGGGCTGACGACCACACTCACAGATTCCACCCATGGGCAGTCTGTGTTCAGGGGTAGGCCTGGCGGGCATGGGCTGGCGGCCTTCCCGCCCCCGGAGACAGCTCCCCCGTGGCTTCTGGGCTCCCATCTGACACTGCCCTGGCTTATTTCCCACGTTGGCCTTCTTTCTTTTTTCTCTCAAACTCTCTCAGCCCCGCCATGCCCCAGGATCTTTGCACCTATTGTCCCTGCCTGGGATGCATGTCTTTGCAGGCTCACCTTTCACAGGTGTGCTCCTCAGGGAGCTGCCCTGGGCGGCCTGCCGGGGATGACACTCCTGCAGCTGGGCTGCTCTCATCGCCTCTGCCCTATCTTAGTCTCCTGGGACCTGGCATGGCACCCCGAAGTTCAGTGTTTACATGTTTATTATCTGTTTCGTCTCCACTGGAACGTAAACTCCCTAAGGAAAGAGGCCTTGTCTACTTGTTCCCACTCTATCCCTAGAGCTTGGCATGGAGGCGGTCACGTAACAGGGACAGCCCGTGCTGAACGAGTGAAGGAATGAGTGAGCCGACCAATGAGCTAATCTGGGTCAGTGTCACATCTGAGCATCAGCTTCTCGCGACTTGGACCCAAAGCACCTTGATGTCCAGCCCCATGCCTTATCCCTCCCTGCAACCAGAGGCCGGCTGGTCCCACCCATGGATTTCCAACAGAAAGGCTGTCAGGGGTGTATGGGGCCACCACGGAAGGCTAGGCTAGAGAGGCTGGTGAACGGTTGGCCTCCCACTGCTTCTCTCTACGCTTTGTGGAACAGCTCTGAGTTTATCCGTTCCCCATACCGGGCGCCTGTGAGAAGTCCCATTAGAAGACACGGCTCCACAGCTAGGAGAAAACAGAAAGTCACCAACGGACCCACCCTTCCGCACTTCAGATGGGAAGTCTGAGGACCAGAGAGGGACAGGGACTCGCCCACATGTGGACGGTCAGTGACAAAATGCCATCCCCAGTGGTGTCACGGCCAGGGATCAAGGAATTCTTGTTATGTGCGTGAAACATGCTTGCTTTCTCAAATGACCACTGACTTTCATTCTCTGAGATGGGGACCCTGGTCCCCAGCAGTCCCAAACCAGCCTCAGGCTCAGAAGTCCCTGTGGCTCTCACGCGTGCCGCGGGAGCCGTGGGCTGACTCTGCCGGGCTGAGAGCTCCCATGGGACCCAGGGCACAGCACTTTCTGACAGGAGGGTTTCTTGGAAAGACACAGAGCTGGCGAGCGCACCCCATCCCGCTGAGGGTCTCCACGGCGGTGGAGTCATCAGACTTTCCCGGCAGCCCACGTACGTGCTGGCCTCGTTCAGAATTCCGTTTTGAACATCTCTGCTTTCCCCTCTTCCTCCCTTTCTTCAGCAGCAACATGGCACCTTCACTGACTGGGGATGTTGTGTTCACCCTCCCTGCAAACCCAGACGTGCGTTTCATCCCTGGCAATCAGCACTTGTCCTTGGGGAAACCTAATTAGGTATTACAGGACTTGTGACGTTTCCATGGAAACTCCCATAGTAATAGTGTACATGTGTAATATAATATATAAATAATTACTGGATTTTAAGAGAATATTTAATTTTTTTGCTTTTTTTCCGCATGTATATATTTTTTAAATGATGAAAATCTTCCCTGGAGGTTTTCTGCTGCAGAGAGAGAACAGTAGAGAACACAAAAGGCCTTTTCCACTTCCTCTCCTTTAATTTAAAAAAATTCCTAGTTGCATGAGAATTAAAGTTTTTCAGGTTAGTCAGAAAATGTCTGAGCAGGATCTCCCCTAACAGCCGAGAACATTCCGATGAAAGGTGTTGCTTATATAAAGAGCCTGAAAGGCCTCGGGCTTTCAAAATAGCACAGGGAAGCAGGCAAATCCAGTGAATCAACTCCAAACTCACTTTGCCTAAAAGGAAAAACCCCAAAAGGCTGGTTTCCCGTGTGGGAAAGGCAGGCATTCTGCCGTCAGGGTGACAGGAGAGCTCCGGTGCGGGCCCCCGCCTGCCTGTCCCAGCCGCATCGCCGACCCCTGTGGGCACCTGTCCTAAGGGGACCAGCTGGCCCTGGGCGGGGGCCGGTTCTGGGGACCGAGGCAGCACGCCCACTGCTAGACTACGGCTGGGCCGCCGGCGAGGGACCCGCTCTCTGTCGTGAGCCTCAGCTCCAACCTGACGATTTCTGGAGAATTCGTAAATAACGGAAGTCGGAGCTTTTCCGGTCCTCGGACGGGCCGTTCAATGGAAGAGCGCCACGTGGACCCCTTTGGTTGTTGCCACTCCTCGGCTAACCCCCAGATTTGCCAGCAAGACTCGGCACCCCCGAACTCGCTGCAGGTTTCCTCCGTGCACACCCAAAAATTCTGTCTTGCCTTTGTACTTGACTCTGTCTGCGGCTGACTCCCTCACGGGGGAGGAGCACTTTGCAGGCAAAGTGACGATGCGGCGTGGGGTCCGGCGCAGGCCCGTGAGATAGCATGTCTCCAGGGTGGGGCAGGGGTGGGGGGAGCTGGCGTGCCCTTGTCATGGTCCCGTCCCCAGACTGTTGCTCCGTGATGGCAGCCAGACTGTCCTGCCGGGACGGGGGAGCATGCAGGGGCAGGAGGGGGCCAGCACCATGACACGCTGGAGGGAAGGGGGGGCACTCTTCCCACACGCCTGCTCCCTAAGTGCACGAGCCAGGTTTGTGGTATGTCCCTTTTGTGGCATAAGAAGGCGCCCCCAGATGGTGTCTTGAGACGACCCTCAATCCGTCATGATCTGTGGGTTGGCGATCTGGCCTGGTCTCCCCGGGGTCATGCTGCTGGCACGGGAGGCAGGTGGGGGCGACGGGGAAAACAGGGTGTCCAAGGCAGGCTCCACGGCATGGACCCTTCCTGACCCCTGCTATACCCCAAAGCCAGGCACGTGGCCGGGTTCAGATTGCAGGGGCCGAGAGGCGAACGGCCCCTCGCACTGGGAGGAGAGGCAAAGCACTGTGTGAAGGAGCAAGCCAGCGGGCTGGGGGCCGCCTGCACAAGTAGCCACACACGTGCGTGTGAGATGGGATCCCAGCCCTGCCTCGCCCCAGAAGCTTCCTGGGCGTGCCCTTGCCCTGCATCTCATGCCAGAGCTACGTGAGATCACCAGCTGGTTCCTGGACAAGGGTTGGACTCGTATTTAAGTCCCCACCGTGTCCCCACCGTGTCCCCCCGCCATGTTCTCACCTGGTCGGTTCTTTTCTATCGAGGAATAATCAACACATAAAACTGTAGACGTTGCAGTCTGCATTGTGGAATGACCGCCACAGTCCAGCTCGCGGACACCAGTCCCCACATCACTGCCTCCTCGGTGGGGGAGAGCACGGGACAGCCCCTTCTTTAGCTCACCTCCGGGGTCCCCGACTCAGGATGGCCTGACTCATGGGGCTCTGCTTCACGCGGCCACGAAAGGGCGTGCGCTCATTGGCGAGCATACTCTGAACTTCGGAGATGGGTCTTTTCTCCGGCTGGGGACACGTGAGATGGTCCTCGGTCACGGTGCGTGGCGGCCGCTGGGGCCGGGTGGGCACTCTGTCTCTGCACAGCCGAGGGCTCATCCCTTCCCCGGTGGCGTTCCCAGGGTGGGAGGCAGCCTGTGCTCCAGTGCGGAGTGGGCTTTGCGGGTGAGGCTGCAGACCGCAGCCAGCACTGGGGTTCTGAGCTCGGTTGGGGTCGGCCAGGCCGAGCCGCCGGGTGGGGCCGGGCAGGGACCCCACTGCAAGTCCAGGAGTGCCGGCCGTTGTCCCTTGCCAACTGTTCCGTAGAATGGAGTCGAGCTGACTTGGTTCTCCCTTCCCTCTAGTCCAAGCTTTGCGAAGGGACACATGGGACCTTTCTGTCATGTTAAATCCCCGTCCCACAGCTCTGGGCTGACCCTCACAGGCCGGAAAGCCTGAGGCAAGGGCGCCGCCGCGGCAGGAGAGGCCCGGGCCTGCGGGCCTGCCCTGCA
The DNA here is from genome assembly GCA_004024605.1 of Pteronura brasiliensis. Taxonomy (NCBI): domain Eukaryota; kingdom Metazoa; phylum Chordata; class Mammalia; order Carnivora; family Mustelidae; genus Pteronura; species Pteronura brasiliensis. Next base: position 49,157 of record PJEN01001994.1, read on the forward strand.
CCCTGCTCCCTCCGGCCGGCCAGACGCAACGGGCTGAGATCGCTCCTAGAGGCTTAGGAGGAAGAAAGTCCCAGCAACGGGGACCGTGGGGCCCCCCCGCCCCGGGAAACCAGTGTGAGGAACCACAGTAGGAGGAAACGCACTGGTTAGCGTGGGCCTCGGAGGTGGCTGCTCGGTGACTGCCCGTAGCCGAGATCTCCAGGGCTCCCTGGTGCCCCTGCCCCAGGCCAGGCCCCAACATCCCCTCGGCGTGCTTCCACCATTCTCAAACGGGGTGCTGCGGAACCCTGGCTGTGTGGCTGGGACCACACCTCAGGTGAGGACGGTCCTTTGCTGGACTTGCTTCCCCCTTCCGCTCACCCCTCTGGGCCAGCACTCTCAAGAGCCCTGTTCCGGAGTAGCTCCAGAACTTTCTAAGGCTTTATTTAGTCCGGCTGGAGCACCCCCTGGGAAAGGAGGTGCCGAGCCCGTGGCTAAGGTGAACCCTTAGGTACTTCGTTGGTCACAGGCTTAGCAATGAGTTTTCCGCAGGAATTCCCATCCCAGGTGGTCGACAAGGGGCCCAGGCTATCTGTCCTCTTTTTCACATAACATAATCATCTTGCTACACCCTGCTCAGCCGCTGGAGTCCTGTGCCTGCCCACAGTGCTCCCGCTGCCCTCCTGGGGCTGGAGAGGGAGGGCGCATGCCAGGAGTAGGTCCTGTCGCCGGAGAGCTCACGAGCCCCCTGGACACACAGGAGGGAGGCGCCAAGCCAGACTGTCTTCAGAGGAGACGGCATCTTGGGGACCATCTGGCCAGCGTCTGCCTCCTCAGAGGAGGAGACTGAGCCCAAGAGAGGGGCGCTCACCCCGCAGGCTCCCCCAGTAAGCCGCTGTCCCCCAGACACTAAACACACGTCTACCCAACACCTGCTCCAAGTGCAGAACGGGGCTGGGGACTGGCAGTGCCCCAGGGAACAAGGAGGACGCAGCCCCTGTCCCTCGGGAGGCCTGCGCTGGTGACTCCCAGTCCGGGAGACACTTCAGTCCACTGGGGAGCTCCAACAAAAATCCCAGTGCTGGTGCCTCCCACTCAGAGATCCGATCCGAGCGCTTCCACAAACTCTCCCAGTGGTTCTAGCGTCCCAGGGAGAGCCAGACAGGAAGCAAGTGCACCCCGAGCTCTGCCGTGAGTCAGGGACTCGCAGGAAGCTGAGTGAGAACACAGTGTGTAGGGGACCACCAGGTCGAGAGGCGGGGTCTGCTCCGGGACTCTACTGGGCATAAGGGGGTCCTCGTGTGGGACAGCAGTGCAGTCTCCTGGGCCACATCGGCTACCCTGCAGACCCCCAGCGCCCTGGCCTGGTGCCCCAGCTGGCAGAGGCTGTCTGTGGCCAGCTCTATCCCCCAGCCCACCCCAACACCCCCGCACACCGTGGTGATGAGTGCCCCCGGGCCATTTTGAGAGTGGCTGGTGAAGCACATTTCCTCCTGTCGTCTGCACTGCTGGCCCCAGTGCTTGTCCCACCAGGTCGGCAGGCTTGAAAGGAAGAGCTCCGTGGCAGAGAGGTGGAAATAGGCTCGGAGCAGCGTGCGGCCCACTGAAGTTTGCGCAGCTAAGAAGCGGACGTGGAGCCCTCCGTGTGGCTTGCCCGCTGTGCCCCATGGCCCCCCACCCCTCCTCCTGCACGAGGAAACCGAACCCGGCAGAGCACGCACAAGAGGCAGGGGTGTCTGTGCCCCCAGACCAGCCCCTTCCTGGCAAGCTGGGCAGAGCCGTGATGTGCTCTCTCGGAACACAGAGGGCTGCAGTCTCGCTCCCCATCAGGGAGTCACAGAGGTTCCTGCCCACGGGGACCCCGGTTACTATAGTAACCCGATGCAGTTCTTTATTATAGGGCGGATGGTTTTCATTTCCTGTTTGAAGAGTGTGGCCGGCAGTCACGTTGCCATGGCTTGGCCTGTTGGTGGCAGTTAGGAGCAGAGGGGACCCACTGAGCAGCCATTTAGGGCTTTTCTGTGTCTGCAGATGGTGGAAAGCTGTGTCTGGAAGGCTTCCCCCAAGCCCCGGCTCAGCTGCACTGGGGAAGGCGGGGGGGGGGCGGTGTGTGCTGGCTGGGCGCTGGGCTGATGAGTACCTCTCCTGGCTATGGGTCACACCTTCCTCACGAGCCCCGCTGAGCCCCACTGGCCCCACAGTGCCTTCTAATTCCCCTTGTGGAATAGCTCAGAGCTCTTCTGTTTAACCTGGACTCTCAGGTGGGACCTTCTTGAGGCCTGGGCCTGCCCGGTGTGTGGGCCCCATCATCGGCCGTGGCGGCCACACAGCACGGGCTCACCTTCCTGGCATGGCCGCAGGGGTCTCAGCTGCCAGGAGGGCGAGGGCGGTCTGTCGGCCCTGAGCGCGTCCACCTGTGGTGCTGAGGGCAGTCACGGTGAGGGCTTCTGGGACGCCAGGCGGGCTTCTGGCCCCCATGCCCACGGACCCAGGGCCGCGTCACAGGGCCAGCCTGCGGCACAGCGAGGTTCGATGACATACCCAGTCACAGCGCTCCTTCGCGTTGGGGTTGGGATCCTTCCCCAGGCAGCGTGGCTCCAGGGCCCTCATGGGGGACCCTCGGCGGCTGGGGCTCCTTCTCCGAAGCCCCCCGGGGGTTTGCTGGGTAGGAAGCTTGACTCGTTCACCTCCACACCCCCTCCAGGGCCGGGCAGGGGCCAGTTTGAGCGAGACCCGTGGCTCCTCCGGCACTTCCTGGAAGAGCTATTTTAGGCCACGGGCGGGGGAAGCGGTCCGGAGAGGCCAGCAGGCCCCAGCGCACAGGCGGGCCCCCCAGAGCGCCCCCAGACAAGCCGCCGCCCCTCTAACGGCCCTGTGCTCCCGCCAGCTCTTCGTGATCGACAACGGCGCGGATGACTGGCGCATCGCCATGACCTACGAGCGGATCCTGCACATCAGCCTGGAGATGCTGGTGTGCGCCATCCACCCCATCCCCGGCGAGTACAAGTTCTTCTGGACCGCCCGCCTGGCCTTCTCCTACGCGCCGTCGCGGGCGGAGGCCGATGTGGACATCATCCTGTCCATCCCCATGTTCCTGCGCCTCTACCTGATCGCGCGCGTCATGCTGCTGCACAGCAAGCTCTTCACCGACGCCTCGTCCCGCAGCATCGGTGCGCTCAACAAGATCAACTTCAACACGCGCTTCGTCATGAAGACGCTCATGACCATCTGCCCCGGCACGGTGCTGCTGGTCTTCAGCATCTCGCTGTGGATCATCGCCGCCTGGACCGTGCGCGTCTGCGAAAGGTAGGCGCGCTCCCGGGGGCTGGGGGCGGGGGCGCGCGCTCCCGGGGGGTGGGGCTGGGGGCGGGGGCGCGCGCTCCTGGGGGGTGGGGCTGGGGGCGGGGGCGCGCGCTCCTGGGGGGTGGGGCTGGGGGCGCACGCTCCTGGGGACTGGGGTGCACACGCACACGAGCAGGCTGGAGGACCAGCAGGTGCCCCCGCGCCCGGTTGGGGAGAGGAGATGGGGGGGTTCCGCCAGGTGAGCGGGGAGCCGGGCGCAGTCCAGGCCTCTGCAAACCGCTGGGCACACGTGCTCTGTGTCGTCGCTCACTCCTTCTCACGGCGACACTTGCCAATTCTGCATCATCCCTTCCCCTCACCAGCATCTTCAAGCCTTCGACAAGGCCTGCAGTAAGGAATCTGGTTTAGTTTGTTTAGTCCAGATAGTCTCATAAGTATTCACCCCAAAACCCTTTTCATTGTGCGCTATTGAGGGGTGGGTCCCTAGCGTGCGTTCCACACGCCAGCGGCATTGGTATCATTGGGAACTTGTCAGGACGTGGAACTCAGGCGTCATCCCAGAGCTACTGGTAGAATTTGCTAACAAGGTCATCTGGTGATCTGCGTGCAACTAAAATTTTGAGAAGCTCGATGCAGGAAGAGCATACTCTGGGAAACACCATTTCAGGAGCTGGTGCTAGGCAAGTGGGAGGGAGGACGTGGCCGTGGAGACCCACCCATACTGTGGAGCAGGGGCCCTTGAATTGCCCTCCCTGAGCCTCACAGCCCAGACGAGGCCCCTCCCTCCACCGCCCCCTCACGCTGCCCTTGGTGACTCCTGTCCCTCTCCAGCTAGCCCTGGGTATTCATTCTAATCTGATTTCCCATGTGGAGTCTGAACACATCTGTTAGAAACCTAGATTCTCTCCGGAAGTTGCTGTGAGGCCTCGAGCAAGTCCCTGAACCCATCTGGGGCTCAGGGTCCTTGTTTTGAAGTGATCTCTCGAGAAGGAAGGAGGAGAAGTTTGCTTGACAGGAGTTACTTTGATCACGTTGGGAGGCCGGGCAAGACCCTGGGCGGTTTGCACGGACCCGGCGGCGCCCCTCAGTCTGCTGACGGCCGTGCGGCCAGTCTTCCAGCACGCGTCCCGGCAGAGACAGAGCAAGAGAGAGAGGGTGGAGGAGAGTTAGCTGAGAACTTCTCACATGTGTGTGTTGAGCCAGATCCCCCTGTTTGGAGATGTTCTGTTTGCAAGTAAATGTCCAGCAGACACACAGTCAGATCAAGAGGGGTCCCTTCTGCAGCCACAAGGACCCCTAAGCAGGACAGGGTGGTCCCTGCGAGCCGGTGCAGGGTGGGGACACACTTCTTGTGTGCAAAGGCCCGGAGACTCGTGATGTCCTCCTCCTCGGAACCCCGCCTTGTGGCAGCTGAGCCCGAAGCATCTGCTCTTGGGGGGGTTTGGGGGGGCTTCATGAGCCTTTCCCGGGTGAAACCTGGTGCTTGGATTCTAGCCTGAAATCTCTTGATGTACTCCGGGCTGAGCAGCATTGTGCCGGTCACTGTACCTCTCTGGACCCCGGTTCTGTCCCTGCAAGCTGGGGTCATGGTCCCCGCCTTCCAGGCTTTGTTGCTGGAAAGAAGCAAGGGAGCGTGTGGGCCTGCCCGCTGCGGGGAGGTGAGATCGGCTGTGGTCACGGGGAGCTTGTGGTAACCATCAGGAATTCTGCGGCTCTTCGTGGAGGGGAACCAGCTGGTCCTTCCACAGGCAGGGCCCCGCCTCGCTGTTCTGCTTTCTGGTCGACTGGAGCCGAGTCTTCCAACAACCATGATCGAATTTGCAAATCCCTTAGGGTGTGTGGAATCTCCCGCGACTCACATCGCGCCCTCTTGGCGTCTACGCTCACGTCGCTGTCCGGGCGAGCCATGCACTGAGCGCAAAGTGTTTGCGAGTGCGTGTCATGGTTTACTGAAACTGCCACAAGGTGGGGACCATTTTTTACCCCAAAACAGGCGCGCTTCCAAGCGTGTAGTTTGCAAAGCGCTCCGTTGCCTTTCATTTGGCGTTGACCCTCCCGCCAAGGCCTCTGAGCGGAGGCTGGGTTGCCGCTCCCCGCAGCCCATCGGGCCTCTGCCCACAGTCCCAGCAGAGCCCGAGAGTCAACGAGCAAATCCCCATCCTAGTGCCGGTCCCCCTCGTCCTGTGGAAAGGCCCTTCGACCAAATGGCTTCCGTCCTGGCGGAACCCGAGGACGTCACAGACTCGGTGGGTGTCATTGTCCCGCCGGTCCTGGGTGGCGTGCCTTCTGAGGGTCACCTCTGTTGCCATCCGTCGGCCAGAGGTAGAGGCCCATGACTGTCCCCTCCTTAGAACTGTGGAAACACAAGCAGAGGCCCCAGGTCGCAGGGTCAGGAAGTGTGGAGTCAGTTTGAACCTGGAGCCTGTTTGTCCCCCAACCCCGGTGGACACTGGAACTCACAGGGTCGCTGTGGCCTGGACTCTCCCGGGGGCTCCCCGGCCGGCGAGTCTCACGGCCGCTCGGGCTGGCGCTTGGACCCAGGCCTCTGCTGTCTGTGCCCTTGCCCTTAATTGCTGTCTTTGGCGCTGACTCCATGGTAAATCCACACACGGCCGCCGTGTCCCCCCCCCACCGCATGCCCATTCTGGACCACTGGCCTTCCTGCAGGGGCTGGTGATGGCCGGGCCCCTCCCCGGAACCACCTGGCTGAAGGGAGCGGCCTCGGCCAGGTCAAGAACGGAGTCCGGGGCCACAGGCATCCAGGCCCGGTCCCTTGTGGGTGTGAAGGCCCAGGCCCCGGCCCCTCACTTCCTGCAGGACAGTCCCTACAGGGCCTTCCTGGCTCCAGGGCCCCTGAAGGGTCGCCCCAGGCTCCCTCTGGCTGCCTGGCGCTCCACCGTTCCCTCTGCGCCACCCCCCGGGACCCCCGGGGGCTGAGCTGAGAGCCGCCCAGTAAAGCTCCCGGGTGAGACTCTCAGGAGCGTGGCCTCCAGACCTGTGAAACGCGTGTAAGTAAGCGTGGTTCCTGCGGCTCAGGGAAGCACTTCTGCTACTGTGACCAAGCAGTTTCCTTTGGAATCCAGCGGGGAGGGTCCCCGTCCTTTCCCCGCACCCAGTATAGGGTGGGGGGCAGAGACCTCGACACAGGAGCCGCTTGAGCACAGGCTGGACAGAAACTGGATGCGGGGTTGCTCTGGGGGGACGGCAGGCCGGGCAGGGGGCGATGCGGGCAAGGGGGCCTGGGTGTGGCTTGGCGGACCCGAGGAAGGCTTTGGCATCCATGACGGCACAGAGAGTGTGTGACCTGCACAGGCCCACCTAGCAGCACAACGGGTTCTGGAACATTCCCGCCTGCTGATGCCCAGAGCTCGCTCCCGTGCGGGCGCCCTTCGCCAGCCTGGACTCCTCTCCGGTTGTGCACGTGCTTCTGAAGTTGCTATGGAGACCCCTCTCCAGCGAGACGCATTTTAAAAGGCATTTCTCATATCTTAGGTTGGCTTTTATGTGACAGTAAAGGTTTTTCACGTTTCCTCCTTCTGAGGAAGGAGAGGGAGTGAGCGGTCACGCGGTGCGTCTGCTCCGGGGAGGGCCCGGGCAGTGCAGGCTTGTTTCCCGGAGCCCAGAGTGGGTGTGCCTGCCCGTTGGCCCTCCGCGTTCTCGGGGATTCTCCTGGCCACACGGCCGCCTCCCACGGGCCTCCCAGAGCCCATCCGAGGAAGCCCCTCATTAACCCTGGTCACGCAGCGCCTCAGGCTGGCTGCGGAGAGCCCTGTCCCCGGGCGGCGGGCTGGGGAAGTGGGCTTTCCTGCCGGCTCCCAGACGAAGGCGTGTCTCCCCGCAGGAGAGGAGGAGGCCTCGCGGAACAAGAAAGCGTGCTGGCTTGTGATCCCAAGGCGCGTTTTGTAAAGCACCTCCAGCCTGTTTTAACGGGATCGCTTCAGACTCCCGGCCCGCGGCTCCGAGCTCCGCACACAGCCCGCCCGCCAGCAGGCCTCTGAGGCGATGGTGTGAATTTTCGTCAATTTCTACATATCGGTATTTTCCTGAGAAACCGGGTTCTGGAGGCCCTGCCCCCGGAACCGGAGGAAACGGCATCTGGCGCCTTCTTCCTCTTGCCCACAGCCACCTTTCCTGTTCCAGCATCAGCAGAGGCCTCCTTCCTCTCCCCTTGTGGCCCGCGTCCCGGGCGGCGGCCTCGCTCTGCTCCGCGCCATCCGGAGCCAGGAAGTGAGGAGAGCCCCCTCCTCTGCCTCTCCTCCCCCCACACCCTGGCCACCACTGGCAGGGGGGTGCGGCCCTAAGGAAAGAGTAGGGACGCAGTCTGCAGCGGGAGCCACGGTGTGGGGCTGACCCGAGCTCCCAGGCCGAGCCCACGTGGGTGGACGGAGCTGCGGGCAGGTCGCACGTTTGTCCTGGGCCCCTCTGGTCATAGGCACGGGCACACTGAGCTCCACTGGGACGGTGGGAGGGCGTGACCAGAGCTTCTAGTGACAGTTACTGTTATTACAAAACTTAAGATTTAAAACAAACCAAAAAACATTTATTTATTTATTTATTTGGGAGCGAGAGCGCTGGGAGGGGGAAAGGCAGAGGGAGAGGGAGACACGCAGCTTCCCCACCGAGTCTGGGGCCCCAGGAGCGGATCGATGAGGGGCTCCCTCTCGCGACCCTGCGGCCATGACCCGAGACGAAATCAAGAGTCAGGAGCTCAAGCCGCTGAGTGGCCCCGCGGGCGTCCCTCCGAACTGGGGCCCTCGTGCGTTTCCCACGCGAGTGGACAGCAGCGCGTGAGCGGCCGGCACTGAGCGCACACGGGGCAGGACGGCCGCTCAGCGTCCTCGTGCTAACAGGCGTGCGTGGAGCCCGAAGCCTGCCGACCGCTGCTCTGGGGTCCCCCAGCACCCGCTGGTGAGGACGGGGAAGGTACCCGCCACGCTGGGTGAAGCCTGCCCTCCAGCTGAAGGAAGGAGTCGTCACTAGCCCTGGCGGCAGGGGCAGCCGGGGATGCGGGTGCCAGGTCTGGGCAGGTCCCCCCCTAACGGTGCGGCATGGTGAGTTCCCGGCAGAGCGTGGGGGGAATCTGTCCCGGGACCCCAGGAACCAGACACATGAACTAAGAATGAGGAGAGTGATGGCAGATGTGGGACAGTGCGTTATCCGGAGATTGGGGGGTGGGGGGGCAACGCTAGAGGCTCTTCTGCCAGGGACGGACGAGGGAGCAGACATGAAAGTGAACCGTGTTTGTTCACAGAAACACAGAGTTCCAGAAAACTAAAACTGTTTTAGCACAAAGAAGATTCACTTTGGAGGCACTGAGTGTTTTAGAATGTGGACTGCGGAGGACGCACTTAAAAGTTCTCTCCGAATGTAGAGCAGGACACAGAGAGGAGAGGTGGACGACAGGTCAGACCCGGAGGCTCCAGAATCAAGGCTAAACCTGGGAATGAGAGGTATTTGGAGGAAGAAACTGGGCTGATCAGATAACAGCATAATCAAAGACAAACACCCAGAAAACTTTTCTGGAATTGGCAGCCGGGGTGGGGGGGGGCTGGCGATTAAGATTAGGCCGATGGAATCAGCGGTTCTCAGTCACACAGGGATGCAAAGTCACACCTAAACATCTCCTAATAGACTCTTTTTCTGGAAAATTTACTGAACCTAAAGGTTAAGCAAATCCTAGGACACAACAGGCAGCAGGAAGCAGACCTTCCTCAGGAACCGAAGTTGCAGACGTCAGTGTCACTCCTGTGGGAAAACAAGCACAAAACTCATCCTGAGAGTTTTGTGGGCTCAGAAGGTAAATGAGCTGCACATTTTGGGGAACGGATCACAGTTAAGGTCTTCATGCAATGGCGTGAAAGTGGGATGGGTGCGCAGCCAGGGAGACGTGAGATCCGGGTCCGCCGGCCACGACTGCAAAACCAAATTCTAATGTCAAACAAAACGTAGGCTCTGGAAAGAGCAGGTGTGTGATAAAAGATTCCATAACAATTAGAGAGTTGCAAAGCCCCAGATTAAAAAGTTGGGAGAAGGCTAAGAAAGTTTAGTAAAAGTATGCTAAAATCATCATGTTAGGTGGAAGAGAATGTTAAAAGCCTTATCAATTTTTTAAACCTACAGGCAACCAGGTAGAAGTTTTGAAGTGTGACGTTAGAATAAGTAGCAGCACCAGCAAGCTTTATTTCACTTAACCTGCACCTCAGCTCCGTGAGGTGGGGGGCCACTGTGATCTCCACTTCCCGTGGGAGGGAACTGAGGCAGGGAGAGGTCAAAGCAGCAGGCCAGGTCCCAGAGCTGGGGACTGACAGACCCGAGACCCCAGAACTCCTGCCCGAGAGCCCCACTTTTGCCTACATTGAGAATGTGCACTGTCCACATCCCTAGGGGAGATACACAGCGGCAGAGACAGAAAGACAAAAGAAGTAGGAAAAATGTTAAAACACAGAAGACATGAAAGAAGATGAGAAAAAACAAACTTGGAATTTACAACAGTCGACATAATTGAGTTTTCCTCCCTTGTTAGAAGGCAGTGTCTCTCAGGATGGGATTTAAAAGCAAAATTTGATTTCATGCTGTTTACAGAAGAGGTTCCTAAAGTGGAAAGACCTAGAAAAATAAATGAATAGCAGAGATTTATTAGGGAAATACAAACGGCAATTGACTAGAAGTCCTTGTTTTAAACCAACTTGAATTCAAAGCAAAAAGCATTAAATGGCCCAGAAGAACCATTTAATATGGATAAAAGTACCATACACAGTGAGCTGTGAACTTTTATGCAAAAATAAATAAGGAGCTCGAGACCTGAATTGTTAACTGTTTTAATAATTGATAAATATTGAACTTTGTAGCCCATAAACAAATAATATATCTTCTTTTTTAGCATTCATGAAACAGTCACAAAAATCAATCAACTTCTCGGCCACACATTTCAGAATATCAGAAAATATCTTCAGACATATTTTCTAACCACAAGGCCATAAAAATTCAATTAAAAGGAAACTTTAGGGGACCTTTTAAAGCAAGCTCCTCAGCTACACTTGTCCAAAAAAGAATTATTCAAAACCACCATTAAAGACGATTTTAAAAATTATAATGACTCTGTGTATCCAAACTGATAGTGTGACCTAAGTAACACACAGGAAAATATCCTGAAAGTTCTTTATTTAAAAAAAAAGTCAGCATGAAAATAAATAGAATAAATTGAAATTCACTAGGAGAACAAAATTATAAGACAGGAGTTAATAAAGTGAAAAACAGAATCCATACATCCAAGTGATATCAGCTTCCAATAAATTTAATCAAGAAAAAGCTATGGGACACCTGGGTGGCTCAGTCTGTTAAGCCTCTGCCTTCCGCTCAGGTCATGATCCCAGGGTCCTGGGATCGAGTCCTACTTCGGGATCTGCACAGTGGGGAGCCTGCTTCTCCCTCTGCCTGCTGCTCCCCGTGCTTGTGCTCTCTCTCTGACAAGGAAATAAAAAATCTTTTAAAAAAAAGCTAGAAAACACAAAATTAGGAATTTTAAGGGGGGGAGTAAGTACTGATTCTGAGGATGTTTTAGTAAATGACAGCAGCTCCACTGTTTTGAGAGGGAAGACCACTGAGGGGGACTTTGCTGGATGGTAAAATGTATTATAAAACTAAAGTAATTAAGTCCCTGGGGCATTACTGAAAAAATCAGTAATAAGAGATGCATGAATCCTAATGGAAAAGCCCCCAATTAGCCCTACTGCGTAAGCACCCAGCGACGAGCAGGAAACGCAGTGGAGAAGCCGTGGGTTCGCGGCAAACGTTCCCGCGGAGACTGAGGGTCAGAGACTTGGATGAAAAGTCAGGTCCGAGCCGCCTGCCACCAGCTACCGGCGAAGCCCCGCTGGGTTAGAGGCAGACGGGACCGCGGCCGCCCCAGCGAGCCCCGGAAAGCCGCGACCGTTTCCTCCGTCCTGCGACGGGAAGGAGCGCGGAGGCCCGGGGGCCGCGCAGGAGGCGACGGTCGCTCGCGCCCGGGACCACCCTCCACCCCGTCCTCCAGGAGACACACGGGTTCCAAGAAAGCGAACGTTACCGCAGGGAAAACGCGCGCAGCAGACGCGGTGGGAGCGACCGTCCCCGCTGGCGAGGCCGTCGGTTAAATAGAGACAAAAGGCCGCACGGGACACGGGAGCCCTGGAAGCAGCACGGACGGCCTCGCCGGTCCCCGGGCCGCGGCGAGGACCACGTGCGGCCTCCGCTCCGGGCGGGACCCGGACGCACGCGGGGCCGCTCGCGGGAGAAAGCGGCGGCTGCTGACCCCGCGGTCGCCCCTCCCGCCGGGGACAGGAGGAGGGGCCGCCCCAGGGCGACCGGCGGACCCGGGCCTTCGCGAGTCCGCACCGTCAGCCCGCGGCGCTCCGGGACGCTCTTCCGCTGCGACCATCGAGGGCCGTGGAGGCCCCTCCGCCCGCGCCCCGCCCGCGGCTGCGGAACCAGACGCCGAACGGGGCGTCACCCGCGCCCACGGGACGCGCAGGGGGGAGCGCGAGCGTCGGAAGCCCGAGGCGGGACAGGCATGGACGGTGTTCGGAGGAGCAGGACCGACGCGGACCCGCCGTCGCCCAGTCAAAACCCGCGCGGACGCGTCGGCAAAGCTCGGAAACGCGCGTCCTGCGCGTCTGCGGGATGTTACGCGCGGTTCCCCCCGACGTTCCGCTGTGTTTCCTGAAAACGCTCGACTTGACGGGCCCGCGTTTAGTCTTTAATGGAAAGAGGCGGCAGGTGCTTTTCCTCCCGCCGCAAAACCGCTGTCGGTCCCGCGCAGGACCCGCCGTTTCCGCCCGCAGAGCCCGGAAAGCGAGGTCGCGGCGCTCCGTAACGTTTCTCGGTCGGCGGCCCTGGCGGCCCAGGAGGCCTCCGTGAACCGGCGAGTCCTCTCCCCCGGGGGTGCGCGCTAGCCACCCCCCCACGGCGGGACGCGGGGCGTTCCTGGGAGGACTAGAGCCCGTGTCCGCGCAGGTGGAGTCTGCAGGTGCGCTGTGACCCGACGCACGGCTGCGGGGTCTTCAGCACCGGCCGGGGCCGGCCGGACACTCGCCAGTGTGGACCGGTGGTTCCGTGGCGACGAGCTGCTGCCGGGAGCGCGGACAGGTGGGGGCCGGAGGGTGGGGGCCGCAGGGCCGGGTGGGGGGACGTTTCCGTGCGCTGCGGGATGCAGGGTGCGCGGTGAGGTGGCGCCCGCCGTTGGATGGTCAGCAGGGACTTGGGGCCGGGCCTCTGCTCCGGGGCTGCCTCCCTTTCCCGGCCCCAGCAGCCCACCTTCGTGTGTCAGGCGCTCGTGGGACGCTGCCCTATCTTTACTCCTCGACAGCCCACTTTCTGTCTTGCCTCTGCTCTCCGACACTTAAGCATGAAAAGGCTTTGTGGCCGGGGTACCTGTGCTTTTATATTAAACAACAGTACGTTACTTGTGCGGTGGTGGATGGCACCTCTCAGGAGAGTGAAGACCTGGGGAGATGACAACAGTCTGTAAAGTCAGCGCGTCCCGAAGCGCGGAGTTTGGAACGCGGGTGCAAAGTTGCCAATTTTTCCAGCCAAGCCAATCCCCAAATCACTCCAGCCTGGGTCGCACTACACCCTGGGTTTCCCTGACCTCTCTGCTGGGAAGGCTCAGGGGCTGTTTGGGACGGGAGTTTGCCTTCCGAAGACCAGTGTAAAAGCCAGCCTCCTCTCTCCGGCCGGGAAGGACATGCAGGCCCCCACACCCTGCATCTCTGAGAGAGGAGGCCCTAGGGAGCTGGCCTGAATGACCATCGTCCCAATTCTGCCCTGAGTAGCACACAGCTGGGCTGTGGGGTTGGAGGGAAGCTGCAGGACTCTTACAGGGAGGCCTAAGGGCCTCCAGCTTCACTCTTACCCCCTGGGCCCGTGGAGGAGGCCACAGGACCACAAGGCCTCTGAGTGAGCGAAGGTCAGGAAAGGGAGGGGTTCCTGGAGGCCACGTCAGCCACGGCTAGGTGGGGGCTGGCATTAGTCAAGACAGGAAAACTGCATTCTTCCAGCTTTTCCACTTCAGGTTGTTCTGTCTGTCCTCGGTGACCCCACTGTGCCCTGCATCTCTAGGGCAGGTGCCCACCAGCAAGGGACGGGGCCTCAGCCACAGGCCTCCGAGCATTCGGTGGCCCAGGATGGGTCAGTGTGCTCTCCCCACCACCCCCGCACCACCACCCACACTGCCGTGGAGCCCTGTGCCCCCCCCCACCGCCTCCGGGTACTTTTTCACGGGATTTCCTCCTTCCATTTAATGCAGACCCACCATCCCCTGAGACCTGGCCACAGGCCCTCAGAGGCTGAGCTGGGAAGGAATAGGACAAGAACACATTCTACTCTAAATGACACCTCCCTGCACACACTCCCCTCTGCGGGCTCCCTCCTCATCCCTGCACTGCCTGAGCCACATCCAACGAGAACCCACAAACCCTAACACCTGGTCGTGCTGCTCTCCCAAGAGGCCCCTGGGAGCTGCCCTCCAGCAAGGCCTGGCAGGCTGCACGGTGCACTGGCTGCCCCACGAAAGGAGGGGCACAAAGCCTAGGGAGAAAAACTCCTTTTGGAAATTTTAAACCTGCTTCAGCTGAGCCCACAGACAGCAGTGTGAAGGCATAGAGGCTGAGTCAGAGACGGATGTGGCCTGAACTTGGGGCGAAGGACAGTCTGGGTCCTGGTCGTACGTGTACTTAACGTGACCAGAGTCAGCTTCGACTGGACACGCCCTGGGACGGGGAGCTCACCACCTCCAAAGACAGCTCTGACCTACAAGTACCTTCCTAATGTTGGTTAAAATTAAACTCCTAGTGGTTTGTGACTTGGGTCCCAGCTGTTTTTTTGCATCAACACAAAAGAAAGTCAAGCAACACAGGTTGGTGGTTAAACCATCCCCATCTGGGCAGATGTGGTCTTGGGCCTTGCTGGGGTGGGCTCTTAGTGGCGGGAAACCCTGTGGGTAAGCTAGCCTTAGGACATCTGGGAAACGGGAGAACTTGCAGAAAGCCCCCTCGCAGAGAGTACAGTGCTTAGCACAGTGTGAACTCCGAGGGAAGCAGGCTGGTGTCCCCTCTCCCACTGGGGGCCCTAAATACCGAGAACTTGTCTAATCCTCTTGAAATAAATGGTGTCTGCTCCTTGGACAGGTCCTCCCAGGGCTCTGTTCCCATCAGACTGCTCTTTCCTGTTCATCCTCCTTCCGGGTCATCTGTGTCCCCACCAAGTGGGGAACCCAGACTGAATCCAGTGACCCATGTGTTAGGCAACCTCCCATCTTTTTTAAAAAGATTTTGTTTATTTGAGAGAGAGAATGAGCCAGGCAAGGGGAAGCAAAAGAGGGAGGAGCAGCCTCCACTGAGCAGGGAGCCTGAGGTGGGGCTCGAACCGAGGACCCCGAGATCATGACCTGAGCTGAAGGCAGACGCTCGACTGACTGAGCCACCCGGGCATGCCATTATTCTCCCTTTAACGCAGCATGAGAGCCGCCCATGGGAAGGGCCCAGGCCCCCAGAGCAGGCTCTCTGGGCTGGAAACTGTGGAGGGAGACCCAGGGTGGCTCATCCCTGCTCAGGGCTTGCACTTTTGACAGCCCCGCTGCCTGGCGTGGCCCACCACGGGACAGGAGCCACGGGTGAGGTCAATGCCAGAAGGCTCTCGATGTCCAGATGCTCGTGTCCTGCTCCCGGCTTCAGCAAGGGCTGGGGGTCTAGCCTGGGGGTCCACCTCTCTGCCTCGGCTCTCCCTTGGATAAATGCAATAGTTTATCCAGCCAACGGCCTGAGCACTGGGTGCTGAGCTCTCCTCCCAGGCTCTTGGGACCATCTTTCCAGTTCGTCCTCCACCCACCCACTCTGTCCCTGAACTGGGCTTGCTACGTCTCTGCCACCCCCAGCGAGCCCACCCCCTGGCTCACACATGTGCAGTGCCTCCCAAGGCCCTCCACTGAGTGGTGATACTCTATTGTGAACAGTTTGCTAAATAGTAATGACATTAATCACAGTGAGTCCAGCTGCTCACCAGGCACTGTGTTAGGGGTTAAATACACTCAGAAAATAAGACAGGGCTCCTTCCTCGTGGAGAGTCTATTGGGAAAACTGATAGGAACCAATAAGCGATTGCAGGTTTCTCCTGCATACTGCAAAGGAGTTAAACACAAGGTTGCAATGACCTTTTTTGGTAAGCAGTGGGGTTGGAGAGTGAGCCTACTCAGCTGGGACCTCCCTGGAAAGTCATTCTAGGGAAGGTGTTTGTCCACTGGGACCTGAGGAGCCATTTATGGACCATGGGGGTGAGCTTTCCAAGAGGAGGGAATGGCATGTGCAAAGGCCCTGGGGTGGCGAAGAGTGCAGAGTGTGGAGTCACCTGAGGGACAGGAAAAGGACCAGTGTGTGGCTGTGGCAAGGCCTGGGCCACAGAGAGGGCGGGAGTCCTGTGGTGGTAGGGGTGGGGGACCGGGTGTGTTAAGGGGTCATAGCCAAGGGCTCTGGGAGCTTCTGAAAATGCTTAGCTAGAAGGTCTGGCTTATTCTAAGAGTGGCACCTCTAGGCAGAAAACCCGCTGGGGAAGAGGCCCCGAGGAGAAGAGCTCCACGCAGTCGCGGCGGGGAGAGGAGGCAGGTGAGCGCTCCAGGACCTCCTGACTGTGTCATGGCGAATCACAGGCATTTTCTCATGCTGTCTCGGACTTCAAGTCTCCATTCAGAATCATCAGGCTGCCTCTAATTTCTCTCTGCTAGTCTGTGTTTGTCTCCTTTTTCTCAAGAGCTTTCTCAGTTAGTGCTAGCTTTTGGCAGCAAGGGGCAGGAAATCCAAAATAACAGAAGTCTCTTCGTTATGCAGAGGAGGACTGGACAGGGTCAGTCAGAGCCAGTAGCCATGCTCCAGAGCATCAGGGACCCAGGCTCCTTCTCTCTTGTTGCCCTGCCCGCCTTGGGTCATGGTTCTTCCTCAGAGCTCAAGAAGGCTGCAGGAGCTCCAGCCATCCCATCTACCGCCTACGCTGCAGGAGGGAGGAAGGGACAAAATCAGAGTGCTTTCTCTTTAAAGACATTTCCTGGAAGTAACACAGGTCATTTTCATTTGCCTTCACTGGTCAGTTGCCCGGATGGAAAATAGTCTGTGTTATGAATCACCGTTGCTCGTTCCTGGGGTCTTTTACTGCTGAAGACGGGGAGGAGGGCCGTTGGGCCATTAGTATCTCTTACGCTGGAAACCGTCCACCGGCCCTGCCCTCATGCCGCCCTCCCTACAGCTCTACTCAGGCGCGGAGCCCTGCCGTTCTTATTCTGTGAGATCCTTGTGCAGCGTCTTCTCCAGCCCGTCCCTGAGGCAGGGCTCTGCCGTCGCAGGCGGGACTGTCAGAGTAAGTGCTCTGGCTTCAGACCGTACTCCCCTGGGTAGGTCCTGTTACCCCTAGAAACTTCTATCGCTCCCCCTCGGAGATGAGTCCACGCCCCCCACGTCTGCGGCAGGGCCCTGGGCAGTCTGGCCCTCGTCCGCCCTTGACAAAACCGGCGTGGTTCCGTTTCATAACGTTAGTGACGCTCGCAGCAGCCCCTCGCGATGCTAAACGCACGGCTCCTCATGTGCAGGACAGACGGCGGCGGCCCCCGAGCCAGAGAGCCCAGACTTGCAGCCGGACTTGACCGTGAACCGCGCTGTGGGGCCACTGGCGAGTCACTTCCCCTCCGTTAACTAAGACAAGTGCCTGGGCCTGGAGCTGGATCCTGACAAGCAAGGGGTCCTTTCTGTCCCTGGGTCTCATGCTTCCGGCCTGTGGGTTGGAACTGCAGCCGCCCCCGCCCCAGAGGGTTATGGAGCGTGAAAGCTGGGGAGGCCGAAAACTCCAGGTCTCAGCGGCCCTGGGAGGGGAGCGGGTCCCCATTTCAGGGGGTAGGGCCTGGCAGCTCAACGAGGCTCCGTGACCCGTCCTGTCCCTCGACTTGCGTGGTGGTGGAGACCTGGGACCTTGGGGTCCTGAGGGCCTGCTGCACGGCTCTCGGGTGTTAGTGCAATTAGGGGCTTGTCTGCTGTGACCACGTTGGGGCCAAGGGAGAAAGAGCAAAATGTGAGAGAAAATGTAGGCTCTTTCTCAGTTTGGGCTGTGAAGTCGCTTTGGAGTTTGCGTGAGGGCGCGCGCTCCGGGACCTGGACGAGGTGCGGCTGGTGCTCCCGGAGCGCTGGTTGCTCGTGGGAAGCCGCGTCCTGTTGGCAGGCCCGGGGAGTGCGGCCCGTCGCCTCGAGTGCCGCACGTCAGCTTGGGGGGTGGGGGGCGCCGGAGACCGGCTGACATTTTCTGAGAACGTGTGTGTCAGAATTGATAAAGCAAACACTTACGTCGTCGCACTTCCGGAGTTCAGTAAACGTGCGAGTAGTTAACCGGGTGGAGATTTATAATCATTTTGTCAACTGAACACACAAAACCACCCCCACTTAGTTACCAGCATCCTTAGTTTGTTTTGTTCCTGCTTATAATTTAAACCGTGGCTTTTATTTAGGGATAAACGTGTCTTGAGGCTTTTCATTAGTTTAGAAATTAGACGGTACCGTCCCGAGGTTGCCGGACTGTTCCTGTGGCGGCACCGGGCCAGCTTTGGGGCTACGGGGCGGGGGGGACGGAGCCCCCGTTCCCAGGTGCTGGCTCCTCGCAGCCGGCACCCTGTTCGAGGCCGGCTGGAAGCTTCTGTAGTGCTTTCTCTGGCGCGGAAGGAAGGACGGCCCAGGGCCCTGCCAGGCCTTGCACCATTGTGTCCTTGTGTGTGTGACACCATTGTGTCTTCGTGTGAGGTTCTCACTCTGTGGCTCTCCCCGGGCAGGAGGTGAGTGTGTAAGAGAGTGCCCCGTGGGAGGAGAGGAAGGAAGGACAGCTGTCCCGTTGTCACAGCTGGGGCTGGCTCCTGTGTCCTCCTGGCCTCCCTCCGGGTCCCTTGGTGGCTGGGCAGCCACAGCCTGGCCCTCCCTGACCCACTCGGGACTCCAAGGCTCCAGAGCCCAAGGCCACTCCAGCTAACAAGCGAACAAACCTGTTTGGGGGAGCGGGTGACAAGAGGACAGTGCCGACCCTCGTTTGGGGACAGTTGTGTCTCCCGGAGAGTCTGTGGGGTGTCGGGCCATCGCCCAGGGTGCGTGGATTAGAAACGCTCACCAGGTAGACACAGAAGCCGGTGGGGGGGTGGGGGTTTGGCCGCAGGAACCACCCCCATCAGCAGCCCCGGGATCTGATCCCAAAATAGCCAGATAGAGGAGGCCTTCCCTCTCCTCCTGTCTCTGCTCGTCCCAGCGAGGCAGCTTCTCCTGCTGCTGCCGCCTCCGCGCCGCGTCCAGAGCAGGGTCAGAGGTGGGTTGGAGTTTCCCGCCGGCTTGTTGCCCGGCAACGCAGGAGGAGCGGCTTCTGCCATCCCTCACGGGAAAGGAGCCGCCAGCCGGCCAGTGCGGGGTGGGGGGGGGACCGGGGGCCTCACTGGGCTGGGGGGGGAGCAGCCGGGCTGGCCTGAGGCTCAGCCTCTCCCGCCCTCCCGCAGGAGGTGCGCTCAGGGGTGGAAGGTGTCGGTGAGGCGTGAGCTGCTCCAGGCCGCGCTGCAGCTCCAGGGCAGGGTGGGGGGCTCAGGATCAAGGCCACCCGGACTGACTGCGTCCTCTCCCTCACAGGACGCCAAAGGCCACCTGTCTCTGAAAATACCTGGCATTTGGTGCGCGCGGTGCCCGGCTACAAGCTCCCCAGAGCCTGGGAGGAGGGGGTGCGGGGGGCAGAGTGTGATCAAAGACCCCCCGACCGTAGAGCCAGAAGGGGCTGTGCAGCTCGCTCAGCCGCGTTCTCCCGTGTGACGGATGAGGACACCCGGTCCCAGAGGAGAGAAGTGAGCGGCCCAGAGCTTGCCCACAGCAAGTCGGAGAGAATCTGGGCCCCAGCCGGGGGTCGTTCTCCTGGGGCCGACCACGGGCACACGTGGCAGGTGCCCCGGGCAGAAGGAGGCAGCGGGTGGCGAGGGTCCCCGGGCTCCCTCGCCCCTTCTGGCCCCCAGCTCTTCACATGAAAGGAGTGAGGTTTGCCGTGGGAGAGGTGACCCCGGGCCTCCGTGACTCACAGGGACAGAGACGACCCGACAGGCAAAGCGCCTCCTGCCCAGGTCCTCCCCGTGAGTCCCTGTCTCTCCCTTCCTGAGAGAGTCCTGCGGCTCTGGGCTAACAGGCCCCAGGAGAAGCCCATTCCGTGACACCGGTCACCAAGACTGCCAAGAGTCGGCGTCTTCCCAAACGTGGCCCGTTAGCCGCGGGGCTGGGGGCCGCAGCTCTCCGTCCCATGTGCGCTCTGGACCGAGGCGGCGCCCTCACAGCCTGCAGCCCCGGGGCCGAGGCCCCCTCAGTTCACAAAAGAGCAGACGGACGACCAGAGGGTCATCCCCTCTGTTACTGTGGGAGGGGAGGTGGGGCCCACCCGGGGTCGGGCGCGTGCCAGCTGTCTCCACTCCTCTGAGTCCACATGATTTCTGATGTGTTCCAGGACTTTCCATCTAACCGTGTCAGCCGAGGTCTGGGTGGTTTTGCTGAGGCACAGATGGGCTTGGACCGGCCCCTGAGATCTAGCCTCCCCCAGACTGGTCACTCTTGTAGCCAGAGGCCACCACCAGAAGTACAAGCGCATGTGCCACCAGCATGCCCTGGCTAGTGGAAAGAGGTTAGAGACTGCCACACTACACACATCAGCAGCCGGCGGCCTGGAGAGTCCTGCAGCCCTGCCCCCTCCTCCTCTGGGTACCGGCTCTTCTCCATGGCAGGGGAGGCTATCCAGGCAGAGCTCCCACGCCCTGCCCCGGAAGCCCCACAGCTCTGGGCATCAGCAACAAGGCAGCTTCTTCCCAGGGCACTTCTTCATCCTCTTCCTCTTTGTTCTTGGTCCCCGGTGGGCCCCACCTCCCCTCCCACAGTAACACTGCCCAGGCAAGACAGCAGCTCTGCGCCCTCCTCAACAGTTGCTCGCCTGGGGAGCTGCCTGCCTTTAATTCTTTTTGGAAAGCATAACTGAGAGGAGAAACACACCCTTCTTTCTTTTGAGGCTCCAACCAGGACCACCGCCTACACAGCATTGCCCTCCAGGGGGCAGCATTCACACTGAAGTCTCCGTGAACGGCACTCCCTGGAGTTGCCCAGTGTGCAACCTGTCCTGCTGAACAGGGCAGCCTTGGCTCTGGCTTGCTCCCTCGTGAGGCTGGCTCATTGTGATACAGATCCAGGATCAGGTACCCACAAAAGGCTGAGTCTCTCCGATCTCTCCGGTCAACCTCTCTGGGCCTTCACTGCCTCCAAGGCCTGATATGGTTGAGGATGGGGCTGCGGAGTCAGCTGGAGCCCAGCTCACACTTTGGCTCTGCGTGGTAGGTGTTTTATTCTGTGCAAGTTCCCTAATATGACTGACCCTGAGTTTCCAATTCAAGAAAACAGGAAATGACGTTAGGAATCTCATTATTGTGAAGATTAACCGAGATAACGCACATAAAGGTTGGCCCACTGTTGCCCCTGGCCGGCAGCTAACAAACAGTCATGATTATTGTTGTCTTGTAAAGTAGAGCTACATCTCCAGGCCTCCCCACCGCACAGAGAGGGTTCCAGAAATAAACTGAGATGAGAAACAGACCGTCTCTACGGTCTTGGAGGAAAGGCTTTACAAGAGTCCCGGCCACTGGGATTCCTGTCTCTGTACATGAAAAACTAACAGCTTCCAAGTCAGTGACTGATGGTGGTTGGTTGTCGGGAAGAGCCTCATCCAGGAGCAAAACAGCTCACGTGTGGCAGACCGGGTGGGCAGTGCCGAATGAAAACCAGGGGCAGCGGCCGGCCGGAGAGAAAGCAGAGGCCCGGAGAGGGGAGGGAGGTGAGACCGGTTTTCCCGTGGGCTGGCGCCGGGCCAAGCAGAAGGGCGAGCCCCGGAGAAGGCGAAGGGGCAGCATCAGACCCCGTGGTGGGAGGGGTCACGGAGGGAAAGAGAGAAGGGGTGAGGGAGAAAAGACCGCGCAGCAGAGGCTCCAGAAGGAACAGTGGATCTGGGGCGGGGGTGGAGAGGCTGGGGTGGGGGCACGGGGGACCTGCCATGCAGGCCCGAGGTGCTCACGGCTCCCGGGCTCCACTCATGGGACCCCGGGCCAGTGGCTTGGAGAGCACCTCTTCATCCGCCTGCCTCTCCTCCACCTGGGTGTCCCCTCCCCGCCTCTCCCTGCTCTTCCTGACTGGCCGGCATGCCCTGTTCTCAGAGAGTCCCCGCCAGGTGCTGCGGGCCGCTCCTGGGCACTCCTATCTCAAGTGAACTTGGCCTTTTTTGCTTTCGTGTTGCCTGGCGTCAGCATCCCTCCCAGGAAGGTACGGTCCATGAGGTAGCGGCCAAGCCCCGCGCGCCGCCCGGCTGCTCACAGCTGTCGACTTGCAGGGGCGCGTTCAGCAGCCCTAGACACATGCCGCCCGAGCCGGGCCCACGACTGACTCTCAGCAGCCCCTGGGAGGGGCTCATGTCACGGCCAAAAGGACGGAGGTGTGGAGGGGCCCGTGGCGTTGGCGGGGGACAGCTCACAGCCAGCGGGGCTGGGTCGCGCCCCGTGTCCTCTCCGTGCCACCTCCAAATGCCGCAGGAGAAACGTCTCCCAAGCTACAGCGCTTCTCCAAACAGGTTGTTTTTCTCCGTTTTCATGCATTTTTATGAAACATCTCCAAATTAGGAAACATGGAAATATTTTTTAATAAGAAGAAAGAAAACATCGCACAGAGACACTGACTCAGACGGGTTTGCCAGGTGAGCCATCCCGTGCTCCATCCAGGAGCCGCTCAGAGAGGTCGCCGCGCTCCGCCGGAGAAGCTGGGGAACTCCTCAGCAGAACAAAGGGAGGCAGAGCCCAGGAAGAGGGCAGCGTCCACGGAGAGGAGCCAAACTTGGCGTCCCTGCTCGGGTGTCCCCTCGCGGCCTGTTGAGAGAGGCACCCAGAGGTGGGACGCCAGCCCAGCCCTCTGGCCTGTGTCCTCCACATTTGGCAAAAGCCTTCGGAGAAAACCACCAGGGGACAGGTGCGTGTCCTCACATCTGCGAGGAAAGTCCACACCGAGCTACGTCGACAGAAGGGCAAGGGGCCACGTCCGCTGGGTGGGGAGTCGCAGCTGGCTGGTTGGCGACTTCGTGCTTTTTGGTTGGGGGGGTTCTCCCCTTTTAAAACTAACTGGAGACCCTGCACCCACGCCAGCAGCTCTTGGGGCTGCAAGTAAGAGATTAGACTCGCCTTGGAAAGATCCGGGGCTATTGCCTTGATTACCAGGCAGAAGGAAGCATCACTCTTTTCCTAAATTCAAAGCCTACTCTTCAGAACTAGGCCACTGGCTCTCGCGACAAAGCTGAGAGGTCTCAGTGCTCACCCCGGCCTGGCATCCCAGCTGGTGGCTGAGCCGGCAGCCAGGGTCCCCGAGGCCGTTCATCTCACACTTCAAGATGTGTGTAGGGGAAATTGTTTTTTTTTTTTTAAATAATAAGTCATGCTTTTTATGGCCTTTTTTAGTTTATAAAGTATTTTCTCATATACTCCCATATATCATCACATGTATCAGTCATTTATAGTTTGATTCCAAGCATCAGGGTTTTTTGTTTTGTTTTGTTTTGGTTTTTTTAAGATTTTATTTGTTTGACAGAGAGAGAGAGATCACAAGTAGGCAGAGCGGCAGGCAGAGAGAGAGAGGGAAACAGGCTCCCCGCTGAGCAGAGAGCCCGATACAGGGCTTGATCCCAGGACCCTGAGACCATGACCTGAGCCGAAGGCAGAGGCTTTAACCCACTGAGCCACCCAGGCACCCCAAGGGGAAATTGTTTTTAAGAAAAATGTGAATTCACCTGCAGCCCAGCACACGGCCCGCCAAGCACTCACCGCCCGGCTGACCCCTGCGTCGGGGCTCTCCCACCCCACTAGTGGCTCCCAGAACCCCCTCGGGATTCCAGACTGGGCAGCGATTCCCCCGAAGCTGCGGTCACACCCCCAGCCTTCTGAGGGCGTGCGCGACTAGCTGAGGGGACTGGCGGCCTGGACAAACGCAGGGGCAGGGCCGGGAGTGAAACCCAGGACTCACGAGAGCGCCTCGTGGGAGCCAGAGCTTGTCTGGTTGCAAGGAGGGCCTGGTCCCTCCCATAGGGCCTGAACAGGTGCCCATCACCTCGTCCCACCCGCCCCGGCTCACTGCTCACGCTCTTCTCCAGGAAGCTGCTGTGACCAGTCACTCTCCTGAGCTTGTCATGGCTTCAGGATAAAGTTGGGGCAAGAGGCCTGGTCCTGCAACCTGGTCCTGCTGGCTTGTGATGACGACAAGGGATCCTCTATTCATTCATTCACTAACCAGCACTGACTGAGCGCTGGAAACACAGCAGCAAACCAAGTACCGAGCGAGGCTTACGTTCTAATGGGGGCCGGACAGTCAGTAAACACAGAACTAGCCCAGAGCCTGTTCCGGGGGGTGCACGGCTGAGTCCCAGGGGGGCGGGGCCGGGGGGAGCCCAGGGGAGAGGGGCCTTGGCGGGAGGGATTGGGAGAGGGTCTCTGGGTAAGAGGGGTGCAGGTGGGATGGGGGAGCAAGTTCCAGGGGAGGGGTCTGTTTGGAGGGTTGCGAGTGGGAGGGGCCCAGGGGGAGAAGCCCCAGTGCGAGGGGCGAAAAGGCGGTGATGCTCGAGGACAGGCAGTCACACCGGGTGTGTGTCCGTCTGAGGCTGGCAGAGCCCTTCCGCCCCGATTGCTCCCTACAGCCTCGTGACCTGGTCAGGGGAGACGGGACACTCCGCACCCCTAAAGAGGAAACACTCCGAGACGGTGAAGTGCTTTGTTCCAGGTCGCAAACCCGTTAGGACTGGGAGGGCAGGCTTTGGCTCCCGAAAGCGCGCTGGCTCTGCTGCGGCAAGGCCGGGCCTGCACGAGGTGGTGGTCGCCAACCGTGCCGGTGCGGCCGGCGCCGGGCGCTGCTCCACTCAGCCAGCCCCAGCAGTGCCCTGGGCCTGGTCCGCAGTTCTCCCCTTTTACCGACAGCAAAACTGAGGACAAGGTCATGCAGATACTAAGAAGCAAACCCAGATTTGAACCTACACAGTCTGGCCCTCCAGCCCCTGCATTCCGACCATGACACCTGACAGCCTGGGGTGTCGCACACCGTGCAGGCAGGGCGTGGACAGGGCCAACACTGGGCGGTCCAGGGCTAGGGGCAAAGAGCTGACTGTGGCTGGGAGGGGCAGCGAGGTTTGAGCTGGGTCTTGAAGATCCCTTAGAAGGGTCAGTGAGGAAAGTGGCCGGCGTGATGGGAGCAAGAAAAGGGGTTTGCCCAAGGTGAGCATGCGGCATAGAGTGCCGAACAGGAGGCCAGGAAAAGGATCCAAGAAGGACGGTCAGACAGGAGGAAACCAGGACAGCCGGCTCCCGACAGTGCCAAAGGAGTGGGGTTCTGAGAAGGGAGGCGGCTGCGGTATCAAAGCCCACCAGGAGGTCTAGTCGAGGATCCAAGGGGTCCCTATTACTGGAATTTTTATTGGAGAACTTAAGTACAGGGTCCACAGCTCGGGGGGCGGCTCCGACTGTGTGAAGCTGGACCATGACTGGAAGGTGAGGACAAGGCAGTGCACTTGGCTTGATCCCTAAAAGTCTCCAGCAAACAAACCAGACCCAGGATGAATGGCCATGAAATCACTAAGATCCATGTGGAAAGTCAGGTCACAGCTACTGACAAGGAGCTGAGTTCTCTTTAATGGCGAGAACGGACTCCAAGTCCAAGGAACCCGGCAGACGACAGAACTTTACCTGCTGGACAGAGATCCGCTGAAACGTGCTTCGCTGAATCTCTGAAGCAAGCATCGCCTTCCCGTAGGGACAGAAAAAGCGACAAGAGGCCACAGTCACTCTACAGATACTTACTGAGCACCTGTTCCACTTTAGGTTCTGGGAAGATATGTAGAAAAGGCTACAGAGGGGAGTATAAAGGAACCACAGGGGTTGACATGCAGGCTAATGGAACAGAAGAGAGAGCCCAGAAATTGTGTCACTTCTGTGTAAATAAAATCCACAGGGCAGGGGTGGGGGTGGGGGGACACTGCTCGTTGTACGGGCCGAGGATGACTGGTTACCCGCTTGAGGGAAAGGAAGGCATATCCCTACCTCACACCGTACACAAAATCACTTCTTGGTGAATTAAACACTTAAATGTGAAAGGCAACATTTAGAAACATTTGAAAGTCTCATATCTGCAGGCAGGCAAGTGTTTCTTTAAAAATAATATGTCTCTGGTTACGAGTGACCGGGATGACGAATTCAGCCGCAGAAGAACTTAAAATGTCTATTCATCAAATATACTACAAAGAAAATAAAAAGACAGGCACAACCTGGAAAAAGAATTTTCAACACAAAAACTGACGAAGTTCTTATCTAGAGTATAAAAAGGACTCTTAAAACCAATAAGAAAAAGAGACAAAAACAAAGCAAAGGAAAAATGGACAAAAGTCAGGAACGGTACTTCAGAGAAGAGAAGCAAGACCATCCACATATGAAGGGTCCTCAAGCTTTCGTCAGAGAAACGCCGTAAAACGGGAGCGTTTACCCGCGGGTTTGGCCAAACGTGTCCGGTGACAGATGGTGGTGAGTGTTGGTGACGACATGGAGCGACGACATGGAGCGACAGGAACTGTAGTCCCCTGCTGGCGGCAGCCGGGCTGCGGGCCCCTCCCCAGGCTCTGGAGAGGGGCTCTGCCTCGGGGCTCACTCGCGGGCTGGGGCCGGGCCAGGGCCGCTCGCCACCTGGGCCTCTCCAGGGGTCAGTCAGGCAGGGTACGTGGCTTCTCCCAAGCTAGAGATCACCCGAGACGGGGGCTGCCATGTTCTTACGGCGGGACTTCAGAGGTGACAGCCCATCACCTCCACCACGTGTTAGAAACAAGCCGCCAGGTCCGGCCTGCACTCAGGAGGGCGGGTTTACAGACGCATGTGCGGGAGGAGGAAGAGGACTGCTGGTGACCCGGCTCCTGGAGTGTGGCTTCATTTTTATGGCACTCGGGGACAAACCAAGCACCACCAGACGCCATTCAGGCGTGCCCACCTGTGTGGGGAGGCCGTGGGGAGCGTGAGCTCGGGGACACGGAGTCCGGGTGGAGGAGAGAGCGCCGCGGGCCCTTCCGTGGGCGGCTGGCGTGGGAGCTCGGGCGGCCACGCGTCTTCGTGTCTATGCTTCATAACTGAGTTTTACGTGACGTGCACTTTTGGTTTTTTTCTCCTCGGCTTGGTTTGACGTCGGCTGTCACAGAAGTTCCTTGAGGTTGCACTGCAGAGTCCGTGGCTCCATGCCCGTTCCTCCCCCTGCCCTTCTCCAGAGGGAGCTCTCCGCTGCCTCCTGCTCAGTGCGGCCCCTGGTGACCTCCCTGTGTCTAAGTGACACGCGTGTGCTGCTGGTTTTCAAAACTTCTGTTTTGGTGCCATCGGTCGCTTCCCACATGGGAGGTGAGGATGTGGCTCCCTGCCCGCCCCTACCCCCAGGCCTCCTGCTGCTATCACCAGCCTCCCCTATCCCTGGCTGGCCGTCACCTCCCACCACCGTGTGCTCGACTCTGTTCATCTCTGTGCCTGCGGGAGAGAACGGGGACCCTGTCCTGCGGATCTCGTTTGCTCCCGACAAAGCCCTGCGTCAGCTCATGTGCTCTATGCTTCCGTGCACTTGTCCCTAATTCAGCTCCATGTTCTGGCCGTGGTCCAACCTGTTCTCAGGACTTTCAGGCATATTCAATTTTCTATCAATTTTGTCTTCTTGGAGAAATGTCCCCCAGGTCCTCTGACCTGCTCTAGCCTGGCACTTGGCCGACATCCAAGGACCACTGGGTCCTGTCCCCCTGGTTCCCATCTCCTTGGGCTCGTGTACCCTGGGCCACTGCCCCCCCTAGCCCCATCCCCCTGGGCCCTCCCCCTCCCTCAGTCCCTCACCTGACCTCCCTCCCTTCTCCTTTCTCTCTCCTCCCTCCCTCGCTGGCTCAGGAAGCCCCACAGCACCTCTCCTTCCCCCTGGTGTTCTGAAATTTCACGGTAATGTGCCTCAGTGTGAGTCTTTTCATCCACTGCACTGGGGACAGGGGGCCCTTGATCTAGAAACTTATGTCCTTTAGTTCTGGAAATTTTTGTTAATGATTTCTTTAATGATTACTTCTCTCCTCCTCCTCCTTTTTTCCAGTTCTCTTTCTGAAACCATTGTCATTTGAATTGGTAGATGGGTTCAGTGATATGCTCATGTTTTCTTCTCTGCCTTTTGGGAGACCCCTCCATTGACCCCCAGTCCTTCCAGAAAGACCCCCTTGTCCGGCATCACCTCGCATCTCCTGGGGCCAGTGTTGTCTCTCTCACAGTGTTGGTTCTGGACAGGGTCACACCATGTTCTGCTCCCTGCCAACGGTCTGCACGGGATCTGGAGCCCATTTCTTTGTTTAACTGACTCGGTCTGCGTCTTTCCCATTAGAGACTCTCCGCAGGTCTCTGGGACCCCAAGTCTTCCAAGTGTCACAGGATCACCTGTACCTATCATTTGTTTTGTAATATTAAAAAATGAAAAAATGAAAGATGAGAAATTAACAACTATAGTAACTATCCTCAAGAAGAAAGACACCTTTTCCTCCCTGGTCCTTAAAGAAAAAGATGGTTCTCTGAAAAATTCTCTGTTGAAGAAAATGGCATGACGTGAACTGTGATTTGTGGCACGTGGAAACCACTGTAAAATTGTCAGTAGTTCTGGAAACAGCTTCTCCTCTCCAGTCCCACAGCCGTCCGTCCCCAGCCTGCGCCACAGCCCGTCACCTCACCTCCCGCGCCGTGAGCCCCGCGCCTCCGTCCCCACGATGCGGGACAGCAGGTGTCTTCGTGCCCACCTCCCCAGAGGCGACAGCCCTCGGGTCTGAGAAGTGAGCAGTGAGTGGCATCCCCGAGAACCGCTTTTATCCCCACGCTCATGATGACCGCCGGCGAGGTTGTGCGTGTGAACGAGAGAGAAGTTCCTGGAAAGGGATTCCCAGCGATGAAACAGTAAATGGGGCGTCAGGGTGACAACAAGACGCCTGCCTGTTGCCGACGCCCCCTCTGAGCTCTTCTTTCTTTCTCTCGGAGGCCACTCACGTGGGGCCGCTGAGCCCCAGAGACACTAGGTTAAGCCTCGGGTTTGCAAGGAGAGGGACACTGTGCGGACCGCGTGCAGTGGGACCAGGAACGTGGGCAGAGACAGGCTACGGGTTTGTCCCGGAGCCGTGGTTGGCGGCCGCCTGGGTCCCCTGCGGCTCCCCGTCACTTCTCAGGCACCTGCAGACGTTCCAGCAGGTCCGTGTGGGGCCCGCCCGCCATCACCACTACTGCAGGCGGCTGGGACGAGCCTTCCCCGATACCCAGTGTCCCGTGTCCCTTCTGTGTCACGAATCGGCAGTGGCTCCTTCCTCCCCGTATCAGGCAGCTCTGCAAGCGCGGACGCCTCTTCGCTCCCCGGTCGGCGCCCGCCTCCTCTGTCTCTCAGTAGATGCTTCCTGGACGGAGGCACCTGCCCTCGACAGCGACTGGACGGCCCACGTGCTGGGGCTGGCTCTGGGCGGGCGGTGGGGCGCTGTGCAGGTGAGGCCCCGGGGGGTCCAGTCCTAGCAGCAGATAAGTTTGGTCACTTATCCGCAGGCTGGAGCCCCTTGAAGGGGAACTGGGGCTTGAAGCCGGGTGAGCAGAGCCGAAGGCCATAGGCTCACGTCCTCTCTGTCCGTGCCCCAACCTTGCCGTCCGCAGACCTGACGGGAGACGTCTTCAGGATGAGCAGGTGACCCAAATTTGTGTCCGTGTTGCAGGCTTGCCGCGTGGGGCTGTCTCTGCGTGCGCCCCCACAGTCCGCCTGCCCCTGAGTCTGGCCACTTCACAGACCCCAAAGCCCACCCCTCCCCCGTAGGATTCCACACGGCAGCTCGGTGCGGGTCCCAGAGCGGGGGTCTGCCCCCACGCCCTCCTCGCCCCAGAGCAGCACACAGGAATGGAAGGGACAGGGCCGAGGGGAGGGGAGGGGTGGCACCTGGCACGGGAGCAGGGCACCCTCTGTCTTGGGGATCCAGGTGGCAGCACCAGCTGGTACCACTCCTGCGGGGCGTGACGGGCACACGCAGGAGGAGGAGGCAGCCAACCAGGGGAGGGCAGGTGGGGCGGCCTCCAGAGGGCGGATGGGCGTCCTGGAGACCAGGGCGTGCATGCCCTGCGCGGATGGCTTCGAAAGGCTAATGCACACGTCTCTGCTTGCTGGTCCAGGCGTCGGGCTGGGGCTGCACAGCCCATCACCGGTGCTCGCCCTGGAATCGGTGTGGGCTGGTGGGTGACGAAGGCTGTCACCTGCACCTCCCGCCTGGCGCCTTCCACCTGCTTCGCACCTGGCTGCCTCCCCTCTGTGGTGTGGGGTCAGGCGGATCCTGTTAGCGAACATTCAGAGAAGGGACCCACCTTCATCTGCCCTGCCGACCCGGGGGGCCAACCCCGCCCACCTGCCACACGCAAGCCCAGCCGCGGGCTTTCACGAGGGCGTTCCCTCTGCCCGAGACCCCACCTCCCAGCTGCCTGGCAACCAGCCTCCATCTAGGCTGCCCAGGCTGCCCGCACTCGCATCGAGGGCACTGCCCTTTCCTGCTGGAGAGGTGCCTTGCCCACCCGCTTCTGCACATGTCTGCCTCCTCAGCAGCCCTCACCGAGCTGCGAGCCCCAGGGGCAGGGGTTGTATCTGGATGGCAGCATTGGCACGGAGCCTGGCACTCAGCGGGCTAGGTGTCTGGGGGTGAGAGGAGGCAGGGAAAGGACACCCTGGGCAGTGAACGGGGGCAGTACCGTTCCGGTGGGTGCCTCCCCAGGCGGGGCAGCCCAGAGCCCCGTCCAGCTCAGCAGGGAGATGCCAGCGCCCCCACAAACGGCCCAAGAGCCCCATGGCGACAGCCTCCCTCTCCGCCCTGGGCAGGTGCCCCTTCTCTGGGATCCCTCAGCATTCTTACAGGAAACTGCTAGATGTGTTGGTGACTTATTTTTTGCATTCTCCGTTCTGGGGCCCGTGACTTGTCACATCTACACACACTCAGGCGGTCGCTAGGAAAAGAACTTTATTCCCACATGATTTCATCCAGAGCTGTTTGAGCAGCGCTGAGAGGGTGTCCGCGGCACGGAGCTCCTCTGGGGCAAGCTGGCGGTGGGCGGGGGGCCCGGGCTGCATCAGCCACTGGGTGGGCAGAGTCGTGGCGCCTTCAGTCCCTGGCACCTGCCGTCTCTACCTTGGCAAAGACCCGTTTCCTTCCCAGTCCGGGCGTGCCCACAGCCGATACCCCAGGGCCCGCGGTTCTGTCCACTGAGCCTGTCTCTCCCTCGGCAGGTACCATGACCAGCAGGATGTGACCAGTAACTTCCTCGGTGCCATGTGGCTCATCTCCATCACGTTCCTGTCCATCGGCTACGGGGACATGGTGCCCCACACATACTGTGGGAAAGGCGTCTGTCTGCTCACCGGCATCATGGTGAGTACCTCCCCCACCCGGCTCGCCCACCCGGCTCGCCCACCCGGCTCCCGCTCCCTGCCGGGCCTCACGGACCAGAGCCTTCCCGGCAGCTCACGGGGGTCGCCGGCCGGTTCTGCACGCTTGCACCGCGGTGGGGAGAGCAGGTGCTTCTCCCGGGTGTGCCTTCCTTTCCTGAAACAGGAATCCTCCCCGGGTCTGGATAGTTAATGGCTTCTTCAGGGCCCCCCAAAACAAGCTGGGCAACACTGGCCTGTCTGACCCTGCACCCCCACCTCCCCTCCCCCGCCTGTGTAAGGTCCCCACAGTAAGCCTCAGGGCTTGCACTGGCCTGTCCCCCTCCTGCCCTGGGGCCCCACAGACTTAGGTCTGAGAAAGCTAAGCTGGACGTCCCGGCAGGGGTGATGAGCAGGGCCCTGGGCCTGGAGCCGCTGGTAGAGCGGGGACGGAAGGCCTGCCCTCTGCTTCCGACGGGCTGCCTGGCGGTGAGGGTGGGCGCCAACGCCGTCTCCAGCGAGGAGCCATGGGCTGCCGCACCCACCGCCTCTCCTGCGCCGGCCCGATGACACGAGGCTGGGCCTTGCTGTCCGTATGACAGCCACCCTCCTGGGGACCCCGAGGCCCAGAGGAGAACATCCTCAGTGAAGCCAGGGGTGGCTGGGGTAGGGTGTGGGGGTGCACAGGCCCTCCGCTCAGCTCTAGGTACCCCGTGGGTGTCACAGTCCCCCCAGGGGAGTCCCTCCACCACCCGCACACTTGGGTGAAAGCCTTTGCTGTTGGTGCCCCTCAGGTTTTCCCTCGGGGAGGGAACCGTTCCTTTCCGCAGCAAAACGGGCACTAAATTCTACCTTGAGGGGCTTGTCCCCCGCCCTACCCCTGCAGCCCGGGGCCCTTCTGGCTCTGACCTTGGGGACAAGGCCGGAGTGTGGGTCCCTCAGAGCAGAGGAGGCCCTAGGGTCGGGGCCAGAGCAGGAGGGCCCAGCCCTGCCGTCTCCTGCTGGGACACAGCTGTGCCTTCTGCCCCCTGACAGCCCCCCACGAAGCCAGCGGGGCTGGGAGCAGCAGCCAAGCGGTGGGCGGTGGGGCCGGGACGTCCTGGGTGAGTGGAAGGCCTCAGCACAAAGGCTTCCATCTGTCAGGAGCGTCAGGAGCAGCCTGTCTGGCAGGGCTCCAGCAGCCACCAGGAACCGGGCAATGACCCTTCCAGAAAGTCGTGAAATGCTGCCCCGAGGCCAAAGCCCGCCTGTCTCAGCGGCTCCCGGGCAGGCTCTGTGGCTGGGGCGGCTCTCAGGCCGGACGGTGGATGAGCCCCGCGGGGAGCACAACCCCTCGGCTCCGAGCTGCACCCCTGTGTCTGCCCCGTCTCTGGTCTCTGGGCCTGTGCTCTGACAGAGCCTCGGGCAGGCAGGACCGGCCCCACGCCTGCTCCCTGGGGGTGGTCGCAGCATGGGGTTTGCACCTGCTCCCCCGGTGGCCAGGGCTGTTCTCCCGGCGTGAGCTGTGACCACAGCGAGAGGTCGCACCCCGAGAGGCCTACCCCCTCCGCGCTAAGGACACAGCACAGGCCCTTCGTCTTCTCTTTTGCCTAAAATGCGCACCTCACCTCTCCATGTTCAGGGGCCGCGTGTTCACTGTCGGTGTTTTCACCCACATCCGGGTGCGCGATCCCCTCAGGGCGGCCCCAGTGAAGAACCTGGTGGCGTCTGCTTCCTCGCTCCCTCTCTCTCTCTTTCTTTCTTTCAGGATTTTATCTATTTATTTGACAGCGAGAGGGAACACAAGCAGGGGGAGTGGGAGAGGGAGAAGCAGGCTTCCCGATGAGCAGGGAGCGGGATGCGGGGCTCGATCCCAGGGCCCCAGGTCCGTGACTTGAGCCGAAGGCAGCGCCCCTGGTGGCATTTTTCTAACAAACGCAACTCTTCTCGCTGAGTCATTCTTGCCTGGGTTTCGGGGAGCCGCCCTCCCCCCGCCCCCTCCCCCGCCTCCCGCCGCCGCCCCTCGGAGCTCACAGCCGAGCGCCACTCCAGGTAGGGCTCCCGGTGCGGTTGCCATGGACACCGCGGCCGACTGGGCTGCCCGCGGGGAGGGAAGGGTCTGTGTGCGGGGCTGTAAATAGTCTTAATCATTGTTTTCTCCCGGCAGTCCCAGAAACGGTGTAATTATCAACCATTAGGCAGGGTTTGTGATTGTCTGAGCAACTTGACATTGTTGGCCCAGACCTGGTGTGTCCGAGGGGCTTCGGCCACAGAAGCCGATTGGTCAAAACACGCATCTTTCCCTGAAGAATGTCATGACGACGGCGACAGAGAAAGCTGTGGATACTCAGCCTCCAGAGAGGGACGTGGCCACACCCTTCGGCCGGGGAGGTTTTCCTGCTCCGCATCTGGGGGGTCATGGGGTCTCCAGGACCACCTGCTGGGAGCCCCATGTCAGGACGGCTAAGCCACACTCGCTCCACGGACCCTCCCTGAGCTAGGGACAAACAGACAAGAGCTGCGGGCTGTGTGCGGGGGGAGCCCGAGCCCCCTACCCGCCGCCCCCCACCGCGGCCTCAGGAGAGATGCTCTCTGGGCCGCAAAGGGAACGTGGGGGCAGGTTCTGAGTCACTGTTCGGAGGCTCAGCAGGACGTGTGCTTCCAGGCAGGGTGAGAAGACCAGCTTCTCCCTGAAACACCTGCTTTCAGACCAGTCCTTACGTGGAGCCTGTGGGAGAAACAGAATCCTGCGTGAAACCCAGGCCCCATCTCGGATGCCGGAGAGGAGGGAGGACTGGTGGGGAGGGTCACGCCTACAGAGGCCACTCCTTCCTCCACCCACCCCCATGCTCCTGCTCCTGGAGAACCCAGTCGAGGGGGACCCCACCCGTCCTGGCCAGAGAAGACCCAGGAGCCCAGCTGCTGTGGACTGTGACTCAGGACTGGGCACATTTGAAGGCAAAAGTCCGAGTCATGGAAGTCATGCCAGTAGCTGCTTACCCTCCTCTGTCCTGCGCCGGCTGGCAGGAGCGCGCCAAGGTCTGTGTGCCCGGCTCCTACAGCCTCCCCAGGCCGGGATGCACCCTCCCCACAGGGGTCCCCCCGACCCCGAGGAACACAGGTGACCAACAGACCACTTACAAGAGAGCGCAGGAGGAGGGGCGGGCTCCGGTAACGTGCCCAGCAGAGAGCCAAAATGGACATGACCTTCTTTTTTCTTTTTTGAAGACTTATTTATTTATTTTAGTGAGAGAGGGAAGCAGAGAGTCTCCAGCAGACTCCCGGGGAGCACGGAGCCCGGCTGGGGCTTGTTCTCACCACCTGAGATCAGGAGCCGAAATCAAGCTGTTCAACCAGCGGAGCCGCCAGGCGCCCCTGGACCATTACCCTCTGACTCAGCTCCTGCTTCCCTGTTCCTCCTACCTTCCTGGCTCAACCCTATCACCCAGCCTTTCCCTCCTCCCCGGCTCCAGTCCGGCTGGAGTGTCCCCTGTCTGGTGTCTGCTCCAGCGCGCTCCCTGTACCCCTCCCTGCTCCTGTCTCCCCGTCTCTCTCACACACTGTGCAGAGGACCCGCAATCTGACTGCAGCCACTCACCGCTTGCTGGAGGTTGCCCAGGTCTGACCCCGTCTTCACAAGGTCGCTTCTTAATGGAAATGACCAAGTGAGGCTTCATTATGGGCGACTTCCCAAATTACATCCAGCCGATGGATTTTCTAAAAGAAAAATAAAGTTGAGAGTATTCCTTGTATCTGTTCAGGTTAGACTTTACGGTTAAGAACCCAGTGCCCCCCAGAGAATTAGCCACGAGGGAGTCTTGGCATCTTTAAGTCGAAGGAAATTGGAAACATAATCCTGTCCACCCTCCCGTCTCCATGCAGAAATTTATCTTAATCATACAAATAGGTGGTTCCTTCGTTGAAACATCAGCTTCCAGTTAGAGGCCCCCTGCACTCGCCAGCTGGGCTGGGAGCCACAGCAGGGGCCAGGGACCCTCTCCAGGACCCTGGAGGTCCAGGCTGGTGAGTGACTGCTTGTTTGATGGGGTCCCCAGAGCGGTGTGACGAGTGGGGGGCTCCTCCTCAGCGCCTCTGCCCCCCCCCCGGCTTGTAGGGGCGACTGAAGTGAGCTCTGCTTTCCTGGCCCCAGGGGAGGCAGGGGAGACACCTCATTTTTAACACTATGATGCGTCCCTCTGTTTGGGCTTGGAACTCCCCACGGAGGAGAGGGACTGTCCTCCATCTGGTTGAGGGGAGTGTAGTGCTCCCCTTCCCCCTGGAACAGGGCCTCTAAGCCATATGCTGCTTTCGGAGGCCTAAGTCAGTGACAGCTATGGCCCAGGCTGTCCAGTGTCCCCATGCAGATCTCCTGAGAGTTGGGCATGGTTTTCCGCAAGACGAAGATGCCAGGAAAACACAGCTGTCCCCAAGCAAGCAAGAAGGCAGAGGGCAGAGAGGGGCCGCTGACGCAGACACAGTCCTTTCCAGCTTGCTGTGCTGGGAGTGGGTGGTGGACCCCAGTACCGGGAAGCGGGAGATCATTCGGAGGGCTGGCTGAGGAGCTGGGGGAGGGCGCACCCCCTTCAGCCAGAGCCTCACACGGGCCAGTCTCGCCTGCGGCCACCCGCTCTCCCCCAGGGCAGACCGTGTTCCTTTGAAAACATGCGTCTGGGTGGGTCGCTAAGCCCCTCTGGTAGGCTGAGGCCTGGTTGGCTGGCGTCTGCGAGACCGATGAGCTGGAAATGTCGTGGACGAAGCCCTTGCGTCCCGGGACCTCCACGGGCTAAGCCAGGCTCGCAGTAACCACAGTCTGAGTTTGGCCTCTAGACGGTCAGTCTTTCCTCTCTTCCCATGAGGGCGGGCAGAGCAGTCCAGGCCAGTGTGCAGGGCTGAGCAGGGGCAGGGCAGGGGCAAGGGCAGGGGCGAGGCATGGCAGCGGTGGGGCAGGGGCGAAGTAGGGGCAGAGCAAGGTAAGGTCAGGGGCACAGCAGGGGGAGGCAGGGAGATGGCAGAGGCAGGGCAGGGGCGAGGCAAGGGTGACAGAGGGCAGGACTGACTGCTGCCCCTGCGAAGGGATGAGTGTTGGGGGGACCTCTGGGCCTGAGCTCGTGGGCGGTGGGGTCCAGGACGGGCATTCGGCTCATGTCTGGGGCAGTCAGGCTAGTGCCCTGAGGGCCCACGGAGGGGTTTCTGTGGGACCCCGTGTGCCCCACAGGATAAGAACATGGTGGGGGGTACGTCCTGAGGGCTGCGGCAGGCTCCCCTGAGCCAGGGTCTGGGCGGGAGCTGTGTGTTCCCACAGTGTCTGCGGCGAGTGTCCTGGAAGGTCCCCGGGTCACAGCCAAGTGCAGGGCAAGCCCCGTCCCAGAGCTCGCACAGTCAAGCCAACCTGTTCCCCCAGGGGTGCAGCCCGGGGTGCGGTGTGGGGTGCGGTGTGGGTTCAGTGTGGCTGCGGTGTGGCTGCGGTGTGGGGTGTACGGCTGGAGCTCTGTCGCCGGACTCTGGTGTCAGCACGGCCTTCAGTCTTCCCGGCCCCCTTATCTGGAGCCAGTGGTGGGCTTGGACGAGCAGGAGGGAGATGGGGCCTGGTGTCGGGATCCTTTGCCCCCGTGAATGTCTGCTGTTTAAATTCCCCTAACTCTAAGTCCCCACCCACCCCCGCCACTAGCAGCTGGAGGGGCCTCCGAAGAGGTCAGCCCCGAGGCTCAGCTGGGAGCAGGTCAGGCTCCTCCTCGGGCACAGCAGTCCGGGCCCGACCGGCCAGAGACCCCAAGCACCCCCACGCTCCTGG
Source organism: Pteronura brasiliensis (assembly GCA_004024605.1). Lineage (NCBI taxonomy): Eukaryota > Metazoa > Chordata > Mammalia > Carnivora > Mustelidae > Pteronura > Pteronura brasiliensis. Next base: position 85,748 of record PJEN01001994.1, read on the forward strand.
AAGCCCACGGTGGGCCCGGCAGCGGGCGGGGGGCACCGTCTTCCACCTGCGGCCGCGCCATCACGTGCTCTCCCCACTTCTGCCCCCCACAGGGTGCGGGCTGCACCGCCCTGGTGGTGGCCGTGGTGGCCCGCAAGCTGGAGCTCACCAAGGCCGAGAAGCACGTGCACAACTTCATGATGGACACGCAGCTCACCAAACGGGTAAGCACCGCTGTGCGCGCCTCGCCGGGGCCTCTGGCCGCGCCTCTCCATGGGGCCGGGCGCCTGGGCCCAGATACCTGCAAACGGCTTCCACGCAAGGGGCGTGCCGTGTCTCATTCCGGGCTCCCGTCTCCCACCAAATCACCACGCGGTTTGGACCACCTAAATGTTTTCCTGACAATGGAATTGCACGTCTGGTGGCGCGTCCACCGCCTCCGCTAACGGCCAGGAACCAGTCACCCGGCGGGAGACGGCGTTAGGAAGGGTCATGGAGTCCTGTCTCTCTTTTGTTTGTTTTTTAAGTGTATTTATTTAACTCCTCTCTACATCGAATGTGGGGCTCAAACTTGCGACCCCAAGATAAAGAGTCTTGTCCTCCTCTGACTGAGCCGGCCAGGACCGAGGGAGGGCGGTAGAGTGTTAGAAACGATATTATATCTAAATCCAATTGTTTTTAAAAAAATCTTTAAAGATGCTCATCCCAGCAGAGCCCCCATTTCTAAATGACGTTCATCGAAGTGTCCTCTGGTTCCCCTTGGGGGCTTCCGGGCAAAGCTTCTCCCTTGTGGTTGAGGACGCACAGGAGCGGAGGTCGGGAGCTGAAAGTCATGGCTGGACTGTCCAAGAAGGGAAAGAAACCGGTCCTTCCAGGACAACAGCCGGACGAGCCGGGCAGGGGCTGTTCCGTAATGACCGGGTCGATGGAGGATTCTCTAGAGCTGCAGGCCGGACAGAGGTCAGCTAGAGGATGTCGTGCAAAACTCCTCTTTCTGAGACGAGCATCGGAGCCTGTGCGGGGGGCTGGGCCGCTGTGGCCCGTCCTCCAGGTTCAGGACTGGAGTGGGTGAGGGGACCCCCAAGCGAGCAGGAGCCGGTCTGGGTTTTGAACGTCAGATAGGACACCGTGTGCAGCCTCCGCAGCCGGGAAAGCAGCATCAGTAGCAGAGTTGGAGGCGGGGTGAGAAGGGAGGCCTGGAGGCCAGCGCCATGGCCTCAGCCTCTGCACTTCTCAGCAGAGCTCCCCGCGGGGCTGAGTGTCGGGTCTTCGGTTCCATGTATCGGATCCTTCAAGGAGGCTCCCAGCTGTGCAGAGGTCCGGGCCCCGGCTGATGTCCAGCCGGGGCCCGGCTTGTCGGAGGTACAGCAGGAGCAAACGTCACGTCCAGGTGGCCCGGCGCGGGGCTGTTCGTGGCTTCCTGTGTGGGCCTCACCCGAAAGCCGGTGGCCCAGCGGGTCCCTTTGGCCCCACAATACGCACACGAGTCCGGCTCGGTGCAGACCACGTTACGTGTGACTGGCCCCGCCGTGCAGGGGTGATGGGGGAGAGGAGGGGTGCGAGCAGGTGCTTGTGCCTGCAGCACCTTCCTCAGACCAGGAGCCAGCGGCGCGGTCCGCGCATTCTGGTCCGCTTCAGGACATCGGCGCTGTCCCGGTGCTTCGTGCCGCCTGCGCTCCCTCGTGTCTCGCCCCGCGGGTCGGACGGGAGGGCGAGCCCAGCCAAGGAGAGCCCGCTCCCTCGCGCGGCGGGAAAGTGGACCGTCCGCCTGCGCCCGAGCGCGGAAGGACCGCACCGTGGCCGCGGACCCCACCCTTCAGATGTAATTCTGTAAATCCTCCTCAAGGCCTCTCAGTTTTGAAAATTAGGGCTGAAAACCAAATCAAGACATACGTGGGGCCCATCCGCCAGCGCCAGGTGCCTTTGAACTGAACGCATCTCGCTTTTCTGAGGACACTTCAGTCCACTGAAACGTCCCTTTAATGTCTAGAATCTTCTCCCGGGGGGCCGGCACCGCAAAGGGGCTGCTGCTGCAGAGCCAGGGTTCTTGGAGCCCGTGACACCGGCCGGCCTGGGGCTTCCAGAGGCTCCTCGCCCAAACCCTGCTGGAAGGAAGGTGCCGGTGAACTTGGCAAGCCCTGCCCTCCACTCCCCGCTCCCCGGGGCTGGCGGCGGCCGGGACATAATCAGAAACCTTCTCGAGGGCGGGCCACTCGTGCGTCCCACAGATAAAAGCCATCTACTACGACAAACACAGGCAAACCTAATTCTTCAAACACCTAAGCAAACAGAGAGAGAGAAGAGTTGTGATTTATTAGTCCTAAAAATAGGCAGACGGTTCTAGCTTACGTGTCCTGCCGGGCTTGCTGTCCCAGCACCGGCCTCACGGTGGCCCTGAGAGTCACTCCTGTGTGAGCGAGGACGGGGCAGGGCCAGCTGGGGGCACCAGGGAGGAGCTCAGGTCCTGGTTCTCCTGAGCCCACGGCCTTCTCGCCACTTGTGTAGCTGGTCGACTCTGGCCGCAATGAGATCCGGCACTTAGTGCGACCAGACCTTCCCGTGCTGACCTCCCAGGGTCGCTGCCACTGCCATTCCCAGACTATCATTTCTGGCTGCCCTCCGGGCTGGTAGATAACAGGTAAAGGCCGCACAGAGAGGCTGTAAGAAGGGTTCCAGCTCCCCGCTTTCCCCGACACGAGGCTGCGTGCGCCCGTGTCTCCGTTTTATGGAACTAGCCACGCCCATCATCGGATCACCTGCTGGACACCACCCTCTGCTCCGGGGACACCTAGATGGGCACCAGGCGGTTCCTGCCCTCAGAGCACACCCACTCTTCTAACCAGCGGGCAGGCTGCCCACGGATGCACGGCTTCCGCTGCGGCACAGACGGGAGATGTTCTGTTTGCCGTGTCGACTGTCCCCGCGGGACCTCGGGCAGGGCCACAGTGTGCCGCTGGCCGAACACTGCGTGCCCTTCCCCTGCCGTGGGGTTTCCTGAACTTTACCAACGTGCATTTCCCCACGAGGTCAATGAGTAAGACCAAAACCGAACTCCCGTCTTCCCTTCGCTACTTCCTTCTCCTGACTCCCCCAGTCTCCAGGCCTGGGCGCCCAACGGCACCTGGTAATCTTCTCTGCCCTGGTCCCCGGGGCCAAGCAGCTTCCTGGCCTGCTTCCACCTCGCCGTGGCCGTTCCTGCACGCCGGCTGCTCCAGGCCCGCTGCCCAGCACACTCAACTCTGCCCCAGGTGTCCCTGCGGGCCCCTCCGAGGCTCCCAGACTCAGCGATGAGCATGTCACCACCCTGTTCAGGACCTTAGTAACCCCCGGACCTACCGATTCACGCTAAAGGAACCTTTTCTTTCTTACGAGCAGATGCAGAAGTTCATCACAATCCTGCTGAAACGCCTTTTCTTCTAGCTGGATAATTCAACGGTTTTCTCCTCACAGGTCTTAATCTCTTAAGAATTTATCAAGTAGTTGACAGATCAGCTGTCAGTACTAACCCCCCAGAAAGGGCCTGTAAAACACCTCGGTCACACAGCCCTGTCCCAGACGGGTTTGGAAGAGGTTGACTTTACGGAGAGTCCTGCAGACACAGCTGCGGAGCCGGAAGGAGTTCGGGGGACGAGGCTCGCAGCCGGACCCCAGCTGGGGCGGCCAGCATGTGGCCTCCAGCCCCAACCCCGTGGGTTTTCCAGAGCAGTGGGTTCCTGGGGACATGGCGTGGGGGGTGGGGTCCCAGGCCTGCTGGGGCGAAGAGCGAGCCGGTTGGGCAGCTCACCCACAGAGCACCGTGCCGATGGCAACGCACAGCTGAACGCCGGCGGTCACCTTGCTGCGCAGGGCAAGGAGCTCCGAACCCCACGTCCCACGGCAAAGACACCGCCCTCCTGCCCTCCTCGCTCCCGGCCCCAAGCTCCCACCAGCCACGTGGCCCAGCCCAGTTCTGAGCCTGAGACCAGCAAGCAGAGAAGCCTGAGAAGGGGCACGGACAGGGCTGGACGGGCTGGAGAGAGGTGGGAGCGGAGAGGGGAGGGGAAGCCGCGGGAGGTCTCTGGGGGTCAAGGCGAGCGCACAGAGCAAGGACCCCTCCCCAGTCCTGTCCCTCACCAACGCCTTCAGTCAGGTGTTGAAGGAGGACTGATCCGCAGGTTCTCGGACATGACGCTCACCAGCTTTCGGGTCACCTAAACCCGATCCAGGGGCTCCCTGAACCCACTTCTGTCACCCCCACTTGCCAGGCCTGTTCTGTGTTCTCTCCCCTCCCCAGCCTCACCCCAGGGAGCTTTCTTCCCTGGAGGCTCATGGGGAGGTGTCCCTGAGGTTTCTGGAAGTGTCCGTCCTAGGCTGTCTCGTGTCCTCCTGCAGCTGGGAGTAAGCCTCGGGTCAGGAGCTCAGGGAACAGAGCATTTTCTCTGGCTGGGGTGGGGGGCGGGGAGGAAGGTCCCATCCCGTGGCGGGAGGACACCCGTGGAGCTGCCGGGAGTGGAAGAGCCCATGGCCAGTCTCTGTGCGCAGAGGGTCCCCGTGCGGTCACTGCTGTGTGCTGTCTCTTCGCCCGAAGCTCTCGGTCGTGATACTTACTACCTGAGCCCAGAGGTCACGGACAGCCCGGCCAGACGGTGAGCCCCTGAGAGCCGAGTGCTCCCGCCTCCGAGTGGGGTCTGCGTGCTCGGTGCTCCTTGCTGTGGGAAGGAGTGAGGAAGTGAACTGAGTCTCAGGGAGGCTGAGTGGCAGGACGGGAAGGGGCACAGCCCCTTGTGCGGGTTCTCTGGGGGCTGATGAGGCGCTGGACACAGCCTGGGGCACCGTGAGTGCTCAGGGTGGGCAGCCGCTACCACCGCTCGTGCCACCTCCCAATGCCGGGCCCAGCCTTGCGTGAAGGTCCCCAAGCCCGCGCTCTGGCCGCCCTCAGAGGAGACGCGCACATGGTTGGGGTCTAGAACGCCTGCACGTGTTTGGGGAACAGAAGAGCCAGCTCCCATGTGCAGGCAGGACTGTTGGACGGCAGCCAGCCTCCCTCAGCCCTGCGCGGCCCCTGGACCCTGGCCCCAGGAGCAGCTTGGGTGCCCCTGCCCGCCAGGAGCGCTGAGAGGGTGCCGAGCCCCCACAGGAGCTCAGCGGATGCCAGGAGGGACACGCGACCTCAGCTGCTCCTTCCCCACTGATGGTCAAGGTCGTCAGCCGCAGGACTCGGTTACGGCATTTCTGGCTGGTCGGTGGGGGGGCTCGGTGCCCTTAGAAGTTGTGTCCGTTTCTCTCGTGGGCATTGATTTACTTAGCCTTGTGCCAGGCTGTTTGCTGTCAGTCAACTTCAGTCTACACCGAGGCCGTCCTTTAATGCTGCTTCCCCGAGCACACGGGCCTCCCGTTCCCGCCCACTGTGCTGCCGCCCCAGCGGGCTGTGACCTCCTGGCCTCGCGCAGGCAGAAGAGAGTGGGGGGCCCGGGCTGCCCGCTCCGTGACACGGCCCCGCGGGGGCCCCGAGGGGTGAAAGAAAAGGCTAATGTTTCTCCGGTTCCTTGATCCTGGGAAACAGGAAACGGTGCTGCGGAGAGAGGGTGTCTCAGAGGGTCACTCTTCAGAGCACGCGGGAACCTTCTGTTCGTCGTGGCCCTGGCCCCTGTGGCCCCTGTGCACACCTCGCCGTCAGCCGGCCCCGTGACTCTGGCCCCAGGGACGGTGTCCGCCGCACGCCCTCCTCCTGGCTGGGCTCTGGGCTCGGTGACGCCGCCGGAGCCCGTGCGTGCTCGGTTCGGGTCAGCGCAGGCTTCGGGGCGTCCGTCTGCGTCTCGCTTTGCTCCTCCATAAAATGGGGGTCGTCCCAGGGACTGGCGGGTTTGTGGGGAGCAACCCCCATGCGCGGGAGGCGCTCAGACCTGTGCCGGGCCCGCGTCCGCGTCCCCATCCCTGCCTCCTGGGGGCTTCCCGCGCACCCAAGGGTGAGGCTCCACTTGGCCCACCTGATAGGGTGAAGCCTTTGTTCAGTGACTGGAAGAACGGGGTCGCCGCCGTGGCTTTGCCGCTCCAGCCGCTCCCCAGCAACACCCACGCAAGTGTCCACGGCCGTCTGCCCCGGCACTCCTGGCTCGGCCGGCCTCCCGGGCAGGACGCGTGGGGAGCGGGGGCTCTGCCGTCGTCCTCGCCATCAAGACAGGCTTTTTCTCCTATTTTTCTATGATGCCTGCCCTGACCTAAGCACCCAGGGAAAGTAAAGAATTCACCCGTCAGGAGAAGCCGGCGGAGGCACACAGTCTACAGAGAGAGCCGGGGCCGTGGGGGGCCTCCCATGCGCCCCCTCCCTTGTCCAGGAGGCTCCTGTCCACTCGGGCCCGGACAGACCCTGCGTCCGCTGCTCACCGGGGCGCTCCCTGTCTCTGGCGTCCGCTCCCCACCACCTGCTTCCTTCCAGGCGAGGAAGCACCAGAAGTGGGCAATTAAGTCATCGAAAACCATTTTCACAGTGGATTTTTACTGAACAAGAAAGCTGTGTTTGAGTCACTTAGACATTTCTGAGAAGACTGAGCTGTTCTTTCAAAAACATCACTTCAGCGCCAGGGAAAAGTATAATCCAGCTGCAGTAATACATTTTTAAAACGTACACACACAGAAGTGACCGGCCTGGACAACTGTGCCGCCCAGGCCTTCCCGCACGCCCCAGCACCCTCGCAGGGTCCCATCTGCTGTGTCGGTTGGAAGGAGAAGCCCCGGGCTCCCGGCTTCGTGAAGATCTTTCCTGGCTGCTGCCTCAGTTTCTTCCAGGCAGAGTGACGGACCCGCAGCCCCGGCCTGTGGGCCTGGCCCGTCTGCGCGGCTCACAGAAAGGGGAGCCTTTCCTCACAAAGCCGTGTAACTTGTTTCCTCTTGCTCTTGTTACTGTCTGTGTTTGGATTAAAATTTTGTCCCCTGCCGTCTGGATGCCATCGATGCGTCCGGCTCCGGGGAGAGCCGGTGGCATCCGCGGTGTCCACGTCAGCAGACGGCAGCCCCACGGGTCGGAGCGCGTGGCGGCCGCGCCCACGAGGAGCCCGGCTTGGTGAGGACGCGCCGCTGGCTTCGCAGCCAAGGATCTTCACTGAGTTTCAGATGCTGCTTTGAAATGGTGTCAGTTTTAAGCCAATTACATCTACGTGTAAAATTACAGTGTAAACAGTGTAAATGTTTTTGGCCATTTGGAAAAGGACACGATGGGCTGGCAGAGGCCTCCCGCTCCATTTCTGGGAAAGGCATTTCCTCAAAGAGACCTTTTAAAATCTCCAGCTGATGGGAAAGCCGTTCAGTGTCTGAACCCAGGAAAGGCACTGGGCGGTAAGAGGAAATGTCAGGTGGAGCGTGGGGCTCTGCTCGCCCACGGGGCGCCCGGCCCCCAGGGCTGGGGCCAGTCTGAAGTCATTAAGAAGGAAACAGCTCCGGCCCGCCCACTGTGTCCAGGACGGGAGTGCTAGGAGATGAACCGTGACCCTCCTTTCTAAGAGTTCGTGAATCAGGGAAGGGAACCACAGATCTGGGCTGAACTGTGTCCTCATAAGGTCGACGGTTTCAGCCGCAGCCAGAGACAGAGTGTGCGAAACCAGGAAACCACCTGCGACCCGCTTGCCTTATTTGTCTTCCCCAGATCAAGAACGCAGCAGCCAACGTCCTCCGGGAAACGTGGCTCATCTACAAGCACACGAAGCTGCTGAAGAAGATCGACCATGCCAAAGTCAGGAAGCACCAGCGCAAGTTCCTGCAGGCCATCCACCAGTGAGTAGGCGGGGCGCCGCCGGCCATGCCCAGCACCTCCTGACCCAGGGCGCGGGGGACACCTGTGCAGGGTGTCCGACAAGCCCCGGGGGCTGTGAGCCGCACCCAGATCGCTCTGTTTCTCTGTTTATGGCGGCCGCAGCCAGAGGGCCCAGCTATGGGGGGGAGAAGGGTACGAGCCTGCGGGGACACCCCCTGACATGCCCCCGGGGGCACCTGCGGTTAGCACTTTCCAGAACAGAGGCCCTTGACCGTGGGGTGGAGAAGGAGGGAGGAAGGTGGTATGGGGCGGGGGGCTTCAAGTGGCACCGAGCCAGGGAGGTGGCCTGGTAGTAGCGGCGAGGATAGCAGTCACTGCCTGGAGACAAGATCCGCTTTCCTGGGGACCCGGGAAACCCATGACTAAGGCCCCAAGACTGAGACCCCATGACCAAGACCGAAGCCCCGTGATCGAGGCCGGTGATCGAGGCCCGTGATCGAGGCCCCGTGATCGTGACCTTGACCCTGGGAATCGTGCTGTGCTCCAGAGTCAGGTGCATTGGTTCAGTTGTGGAATGTGTAGGTGAGGCTAAGCCGTCATGGGCTTAGGGGTGCAGCCTCACGTCTCCTCCGCAGACTGAGGAGCGTCAAGATGGAGCAGAGGAAGCTGAGCGACCAGGCCAACACGCTGGTAGACCTCTCCAAGGTGAGCGGCGGAGCCCAGAGTGTTCCCGGCTCTCGGCTCTCCCCGTGGCTGCAAGCACCAGCCACGTCCCAGCCACGCGGCGCTGAGCCGGGAGAGCAAGGACAGCCCCTCCTTGGGCGAAGCAGTCCAGGGTTGAGTTCCTGCCAGGGGTTCTACCGACGGGAAACCCAGCCATGGTCTGCCCATGCCCGTGGCCTGTCCGCGCCCGTGGGTGGGTCTGTCCACGCCCGTGGGTCTGTCCACGCCCACAGGTCTGTCCGTGCCCTTGGGTCTGTCCGCGTCCAAGGATGGGTCTGTCCGTGCCCATGAGTCTATCTGTGTGCCCGAGTCTGTCCACACCTGTGGGTGGGTCTGTCTGTGCCCGTGGGTCTGTCTGTGTCTGTGGGTCTGTCCACGCCCGTGGGTCTGTCTGTAGCCCCCTCATCTCGTGCTGTGCAATGACAATGCCCCAAAATGAGCTCGACTTGCAGGGACGCAACCTACCAGGCCCGCCTGGGGACATGGGGGCCACACTGCCCGGCATGTGGCGGTAACACCAGGTGGTTCAGTTTGCTGCCTCCTCTAATCCTTCCAGACCAGCTTTTCCGGCCCCCGGCTGGTGGTGGGGAGGGCATTACTTTACTTCTCAAGAGGCAGGTTCCCCCACGGTGAGCATAAAGGCCGGGTCAAACGCGAGAACCCTGGGAGCCCCAGGACTCAGCGCCCCACGGCCTTTCGGCCATTCCGCATTTCCGGTGCAGACTGGCCATAAATACCGTGAGCTCCATAAAGAAGCCTGCCTCTCCTCTCGCTAACACGGCAACCAAGAACGGAAGACCCCCGTGGGCTGAGCTGGGGCTGCTGCTCCCCTAGCACGGCCCCTCCCCTCACAGCCTCTCCGTAAAGATTGTACTTCAAGCGTTTGCCCAGGGCCAGGCTGGCAGAACATTCCGGCAATGTCAGTTATCATCATGGAACCCGTTCCCTGGGTGACCCAGAGCTACTCTCTTGGGCAAATTTGCAGCCTGTGGAAGGAGAGGCAGTTGCCGTCACCAGCCCACACGCAGGCGCCTTGCTTGGTGACGGGCTCAGGCCCGAGCCAGGGCCTCCCCAGCCAGGCGGGGGGACTGCGGGCAGGGACGGCGTGGACGCACAGCTCCGGGAGGCTCTCGGGCCTCTGTACTGATGGCCAGCTGCTGCCATGGAGCTGGGGCCCTAGAGCCTGGACGTGGGGGACGGCAGGGGACACTGGATGGGTGGGAAGCCTTAAGGGTCTCGGGCATCAGGAAGCACCAGAAGTAGGTTTATAAATGGAGGCATTTCTTAGAATGACAGAAGGAAGCCTCATTCCAGAGCCTCAGAGCAGTGGGCCAGACTCGAGGGGGGCCACGGAGAAGGGGCCACAGGCAACCCCCACGCTGGGGGAGGGGCTCACCCTCTCTTTCCTCTCCTGTGCAAGAGCCTGCTTCAGGTCTGTCCCTGCTGACCCCTCTGCACTGTGGCTTCTGTCTCCCGGGCAGACACGGGAGCCCCGTCCGGAGAACTCCTGCTCTTGCTCTGGCCGCTGGTGAGGACACAGTGGCTTCCTGGTGGTCTCGGCTCTAAACTCTGAGATGAGGTGACTGGCCAGCCCAGTCACGGGTCCGCACTCATACCAGCCAGCGGCAGCCAGGAGGAGGGCCGGGCAGGGCAAACCCGGAGGTTTGGGCAGCGCGAGGCAGGAGTTCTCAGCCTCCTGCACGCCTCAGACTTTCTCCCACAAGGAGCGGGCTCTCCCACCTCCCCACTCACCTGGCAGGACACACTGTCGCCGATGTTCTCCTGGGAACATCAGGCAAACCGACATCAAGCCGGCATCGCGTCAGTACCTCTCACAGCGCCTCCCGGAGATGCGGCCCCGGGAGCAGTGGGCCGGACGTCCCGGGAGCAGCGTGCCTCCGACAGCCGCCCTTGCACTTGCCAAGTCGGTCTCGGGGACTCACATGGGGACTGAAACCCCATTAGTGATCGGCAGTGAATTGCCTGGAAGAAGAGGTGTGTAGGGAAGGGCGAAGGGGGCCTCTGCAGGACTGCCGTGGGGACGGGGCAAGCCCAGATGGGGGTCTCTGCCTCCACCCGCTCGTTCCCTCCCGGGGACTCACCCAGGCCCCTGGCAGCAGCTCAGTGTATTTGGGTCCATGTGCCCCGTCCCCCCCACCCCGCACCTTGTCCCCAAGCAGCAGAGCGGGCGACATGGCTGTGTTCTGTCTGTGCTGTGTCCCCCAGGCCCGCCACCTTCCCACCCCTGCTCCTCAGTCCTCGCTAGGTCAGGAAAACGGTATACGGGCTCGAGATGCCATTTTCCAGAGGGAACAGCGACCTCACAGGGCAGTAGTGTGGGCAGGACTTGGGTCTTTTCGGGCTGGAGGCAGTTTCTCTCACTGGAACGTAAACAGAATTCCTAGCATCTGAGGCTCGAGGACCCAGTAAGAAGTGCCCGTGGAGGACCACTGTCAACGACACGGAGGTTTTGCAAGTGGTAGTTCTCATGATGAGCACTGACGAGGAGGCCAGGATCCAAAGGGACAAAGTGGCCGCCCTGAGGTCCGGCAGCCGAGACCCAGGGCCCAGGCCCCACGCAGGCACGGGAGGGAGTGGCCTGGACGACCCGGGAGCCGCCTGCGTCCGATGGCCGCCCTTGCACTTGCCGAGTCTGGTCTCCACCCGGGCGTCCTGCCCTGGCCCGGCTGCCTCCCTCCCACCTCTGTGGTGGCCCCGTCCCCACCCCTCTCCAGCCCTCATGCTTTGTCACCTTCTTAAACTCTGCCTTTCCCTCTCACCTCCATCCCTCCCCCTGTGGCCACAGCTTCAGAGGTTTCTGCATCTGGCTTGGAGTAACTTGGAGTTTTGGGCAAATAGGATCATGACGTGACTGGCAGGGGACCCTCAGCCCTGAGGGCCACACTACCTGGGAGGGGGCAGGGGGCACAGAGCAATGGCCTGCAGCCACAGGGAGTGGGAGACCCAGGGGCTGAGGGTTCGCGGGACAGTCACTTGTTAGCTGACAGGGAAGCATAGGTGACTGCTCTCGGGGCTGGTTATAACCAGAAAGTGGCCTGATGGGGGAGCCATCGGACCACAGGACAGCCTTGGGGGTGCACCTGCAGGAGGGACAGGTTGGAGCGCTGGTGGCCCGGTCGCCATTGAAGGAGCCGGGTTTGAGGGGTGTGGGAGGGCTCAGTGGGGCTTTTTGCTGGGGCGGTTGGGGCTCCCAGATCTGTGGTCGGGCAGCCGGAGGGAACGGTGCCCGGGCCTGAGCCCCCTCTGTCAGCTCTGCTCTGACCCAGTTTTACGACATAATTCTCAGAAGGCAAGTTCATTGGATTCCTTTTAAGAGTCCTTTGTGTCTCAGCACCCTGGGGGCTCCCCCATGGGCCCCCTGCCCACCTGGCCTCCCACAGGGTTCACTCCCAGGCAGTCCCGGGTGGGGGCCCCCGGGCTCTTCCTTCCTTCCCTTCAGCCACACAATCTCCTTGGTAAATGCTAAGAAACCTTCTAGGTACCTGGGAATACTTCGTGTTGTGACACGTCTGTCCCCATCAGTGGAATTCCTACATCGGGCCGAGGGTGGAAGGGACCCAGACCTGCCTCCCTCGCTCAACCATTTGTCCGAGGACCTCCTTCAGGGCCAGCCCCCACCCCCAGGCATGTCTCTGTATCTTTGTGCGTCTCTTAGTTGAGCATTTCCCACGAGCCAGGTGCTGTTTTAGGCCCTTGAGACACATCAGTGACACGGCCGGCAAAGGCCTGTCCCCTGAAGGAGGGTCCCTCCCAGAGGGTGACGGCAGCCTAGCCCAGGTGCTGCAGAACCTGGAGGTTCTGTCGCTCGTGCAACAGAGGGTGGGAGAAAAGGGGGCAAGCTGAGCGGGTTAGCAGGATCGGGAGTGGGCTGCCGTGTGGAGCAGGGCCAGGACTCGGGGAGACAGCAGTGAGGCGGGACGGTTACTGCTGGGCCCATTCGGGAATGAAGGAGACAGGACAGGGCGGGGGGTGGTCTGAACTGCAACAGACGGACAAAGGCCTCCGCCGGCCCACGGGAGCTCTGGGGGTGGACTGGCCCTTCGGGATGTCCCAGATAGGACAGCAGACCTCTCGTGGCCCAGGCAGTCGGGGGACTGCGACCCCACACGGCAGGTCCGTGTGGCTGCAGACCAGGCCGGCGGTGAGTCCGCGTCTGGCGTGTCTTCCGGCGGCCGTGCTGCCGACAGCCGACGGGCAATAGCGTCATGACTATGTGACGTTGTTACTCCTATTTTATAAGGAAGCCAAGGCCCAGTCTCGTCCTGGCATTGGCCCACGGCAAGTCCCCGCGCCGTCCACCGCCCAGCATGGCGCCCCCTGACCACGAGGCTCCCGCAGCCTCTGAGCCAAGAGGTCAGTTCGCAAGGACGCGGGGACCAGCGAGACTTGCCCGTCTTCTTCCCCGGGACACGCCCCCCCCCCCCCCCCCCCCCCCCCCCCCCCCCCCCCCCCCCCCCCCGCGCCGTCCTGCCTTCCCGCCCGCAGTGCGGGTCTTCTTGTGCGCGGGCCGGGCCGCACGTGCTGGTGTGGACGTGGCTCCTGCTGTGATCTGGGAGCACGTCCTTTCTCCAGCCGCGGGGCCGCCTGCGATGACCACGGTGTCCCGTCCCCCGTCTCCCCGTCCAGATGCAGAGCGTCATGTACGACCTGATCACGGAGCTCAATGACCGGAGCGAGGACCTGGAGAAGCAGATCGGCAGCCTGGAGTCCAAGCTGGAGCACCTGGCCGCCGGCTTCGGCTCCCTGCCCCTGGTCATCGCCGACGCCCTGCGCCAGCAGCAGCAGCTCCTGTCCGCCCTTGCCGAGGCCCGGGCCGGCCCCGCGGGTGCCACCCGCACGCCCCCGCCCTCCGACAGCCCCCTCGGGGTCAGCTCCACCTCCTTCCCAACCCCGTACACGAGCTCAAGCAGTTGCTAGATAAACCCCCTCCAGAAGCATTACCCATAGGTCTTAAGATGCAAATCAACTCTCTCCTGGTCACTTGGCCATCCAGGACCCACCGGACCAGGGACCGTCAAGCGGAGAGACCGAGCTAATTACCCGACTCGTGTCCATTCAGCGTGCTTGGTTCGATATGCCTTGAAACCGGAAATCTAATCTCTGTTTAGGTGCCTCCGCTTGGGAGCAGGAAGAGGAAGTGGCAGGACCGGGCCCCAGGCGGCGCCCTGGCTGCAGGGCTGGGGCGGAACAGAAATCCACGCTCCATCTCAGGTCTCGGGGGAGGGGCGGGGGAGGGGGGGTGCAGCAGGGCGGCCGTCGGAGGAGCCCAGGACAGGGTCCCTCGGGGGTGGTGTCAGGCTTGGGCGGGGGTCCCTCACCACTGGGGTCCTGAGCACACCCCTCTCCACGCCTTTTGTCTCAGAAAGCTTCTGGACGACAAAAGGCAGGGAGAGCCCCACAACCTGCAGAAACAGATGTTCTTTCCTCCCATACTTTAACCAGTCATAAAACCCAATTTAGACTAAAAAAGAGAGAGAGAGAGAGAGAGGGAGAAATAAAAAGCCAGATTTTGCTGTGTGTCTACAAGTGTGTGCACGCACACCCCCTACACTCAACGCAGGCCTGGCCTGGCTTGAGCCCGACCCAAAGAGACGGGGACCTGACACCTTGCCCCGCACACAGCAGGCACCAGACGCATGTGGAGTTGCCTTGAATCCGAGTGTGGGTGCCTTCAGCTCAGGTAGTCTGCTGGCGTCGGGCACATTCTGGGCTTCCCTGAAGACGGGGAGCCCTTCAGACACGGCCCAGGCGCCCGGCCTGGACGCACACCGGCCTTGCTGGGTTTGAGACGAATGCTGGCCACACTTGCCAGCTTCTGGAGAGAGAAGCACCTTCTGAAAATAACAGCCTGTGCCGAATTTTCTCCTTATATCCAAACTGCTGTGTTCCGGGGGAGCAGGTGACCTGCGTGCGTCCATGTGGGGAGGGGGCGTGCGCACACAGGTGCAGCCCCGGGAGACCCCCTAGAGGAGGTGCGGGGCCTCCGCTCAGCCTCGCGCACCTGGAAGCACTGCTGCTGCCCCAGGGCTTAGGAGCGCAGAGCTGGGACCCGTGGTGGTGAGAGGCCACATGGCCCCTCCTCCTGACCCGAGACCCAAATGAGAGATGCTGGGAACCAGGGAGCTCGTAGGAAGGCTTGTGGGTTAGGGGAGGGGCCACAGATCTGTCAGCAACCCGTTCCTACTGTATTTTGTTCATCTTGGTGCAGAATGCATTCAAATTTGTCTCAAACTCCAAGAAACTTGAGAAACGCCCTGGTCCAGCACCGTGACCGGTGTCGGGGGGAGGCGTGTGGACGCCGTCTTTCACGTCTATACGTGACCACTTGCAGCGTTCATGGGTCTCACCGCTCTTCTTGTGAGGGCTTCGCTGCAGCGAGTGGGGCCGGACGAGCCGGTGGAAACGTCACGTCTGTTTCGGGGAAAGTACCAGGGTGTCTGCTGTGTGTGGTGCTTCTGGGGGCTTTGCTGTGCATGGGACACTGTCACATCCCTGACATCAGAGCTGGGCCAGGTCCTCTAGGGACGGGGAGGATTGCTAGGCTGCTAAAGGTAGATGAGTCCGGAGCCCAGCTTCTACTCCCAGAAGATCTGGTCTCTTGCTAAACTTCCTCTTTTCTCTCTTTCCTGCTTTTGTCCCGGCATGGTCTTGCCCTCATCTCGGTGACGCCCGGGAGTGTTTCCACCGGCTGCTTTGCAGAGCCACACTTGCTGCTGGCTCTTTATTTTGTTACTTGTTCTTCTAATGATTGATTATCGGAAAGATCTCCTCCTCTTTTATGTCCCAAGAATGGTGCTCCCGTTCCAGTAACAGCGCAGCCAAAACTGCAAACAGATGATGTCCATGCAGATGAGATTAGCACACGGCGTCCTTGTGGCCAGAGTTCTATCTCACAAGGTGGAGACCGTGGCAGGCGGTACTGATCCACGGCCCTCCCCCACTCCCCTCTGCTCGCCCTCTCCATCCTGCTGGAATTGTGACAGTGCACACGTGTGTGCACATTCACACGTCTAGGGATTTAGTCTTGATCTCGAATGAATGACACGCAAAGGTCACCGCCAGCCCCACCCAGATTGCCATTGACCCGCCCGGGTCTGCGGAGCATTCTGTAAGCCCTCCTCCCGACTGTGCCCCTCAGTGAAGCCTGAAGACCAGGCCAGCAGCCGTGGTGAAGGGGGGTGCTGGACTCGTCCCCAGCAGCAGCGGCCCCGGCATCCCAGGAACACGTGGGCATCTGTAGCATGACTTGGCCTATTGGTAGCGCCATAGCTGGGTGTGGTTCCTTTCCTTGGCAAAAGAACGATGATGGTATCTGCTTCTTGACCTCGGGATGGTGACTGGGGGCTGCTCTCTGAACCCGTGTTTCAGCTGCATGTGGGGAAGTTCTCCATCCTCCGGGAACAAGGTCAATCCCGGTGACCTCAGCACTGATTGCCCGAAGTGTAGTCCCTCCAGGTGTCCTCCCCTTGGCCCACCTTTTGACAAATCCCACTGTGCCTCAGCGTCACGGTCAGACGGGGAAAGGCGTCAGGTGCCTTCTGGTTCCTTATTCTCAAGTTCAGGGACAGAGGGCTACTCGATGATGAGGGTTTCATTAGCTACTCGAGAATCGGCTGTATGTAAGAACCATTCATTACAATGACCTCTCTCTCACACTCAACCGAGGGTGTTCTGCCCACTCCTTTAAGGCTGCCCTGCCAGCAGAGCCCCACTGGGACTTTTCTGATACCTTAGTGACAGGGAGAGAACCCTAATAGTCCCAAAAATGTCTGGACACTTGAATGAAAACCATAGAGCCACCATCATTGCGTAAGCCA
The DNA here is from genome assembly GCA_004024605.1 of Pteronura brasiliensis. Lineage (NCBI taxonomy): Eukaryota > Metazoa > Chordata > Mammalia > Carnivora > Mustelidae > Pteronura > Pteronura brasiliensis. The sequence goes on from PJEN01001994.1 coordinate 102,014, forward strand.
TACTCTAGCCTCATGTACTACAAAGTCAGGGACGCACTGTGATCCTTTAAGACCACGGGTCTCCATGGAATTTTAGGACATGGCATCAGTTGGTAAATTATGCCAGACTAGGGACTCCCTCCTCCTTACACTGAAGTCCAAATACAAATCTGCACCTTTGGGTCAAAAGGCCACCGCTGTCCCATCATCATCAATAAATTGTCATAAAGTGTCTGAGCTGCCCTTGCTCTGTCCCTAATGTGCAGCTTCATGACGTCACCTCTCTCCAAATGCTTCATGAGATGCAGGGGCGTGGGGGGTGGGGAGGCCCCAGGTCACCACCGACTTCCGGCCTCAGCAAGTGCCCCGGGGGCCTGGGGAACGCAGGCGCCGGCAAACTCCCAGCGAGCACCTGCGGCTCTCTGCGTCTGTTAAAGGCCGAGAGGGAACAGCGGTGAAGAAATCATGACTTTAATATATTTGAGGATTCCCCCCTTAGATTCTCAGTGATTTCTGTGTGAGTGAAGGAAGGAAACAGGAAGAAAGAGATAGAAAATCAGAGGAAGTAAGCTCTAAAGCCAGACCCACATCTTGGGCCGAATAACGTGACCACCTCATGCCTCAGTTTCTTTGTGCGTAACAGGAAGACAAGAGTCACGGGCTTGGGTACGACGTACTCGGTAGATTTTAGGGGAGACGATAGCAGCTGGGCTGTTCCCATCCCGCCTCCTCTCAGGTGTTGCCTCGGAGTTGACAGAAAGTAATTAGCAGTGTCGGCTGCGTAGTGACTGGCGCATGGGACCTCTGTCCCCGTTGGGGGGTCCCTCCAGCCACAGCGCACCCCAGATTAGGAACAGGAGGTGTTCCTCGCACCACTGAGGCGCTGGGAAGTCATTGCTCCGCCGCCGGTCTCCTGCTGGTCGAGTCACTGCTTTCAAACCCTCAGCTCCGCCCCGTCCACGCAGTCATTCTGCTTCCCTGAAGGTGGCGTCAGAGCAGAGCAAGGCTCCGCTGGCGGCCGCCCCCGTGGGCTCGGGCTCCGGGCGGCACTGGGTATCAGTACGGTAGACAGCCGTCTGGGGGCCTCCCGGTCGGCGGGGGCAGTTCCCCCAGAGTCGGCCGCCGTGGCCACGGCCTGCACCCAATCCCTTCTTCCTCGGCTGCCGCCAAAGGAAGCACGGCGTGGGAAAGGGGCCACTGCCCAACCGAGAAAGGGGTGTCCCCGGGACTGCGGCATGGACTGCGGGCCCCTGGCCGTGGAATGTAGGCGAGCGCCCATCATCCCGAAAGCTTCTGTCAGGGCGCGCAGGTAGATGTCCGGAGGAAGCGCCGGGACAGACGGGTCACAGGCAGATTCTGTCCCGAGAGAGGGAGTCGTTTCATGGGCGCTCGGCCCGGCGTCTGGTAAACACCCTCAGAGAAAACCAGTCGCCCTGGGCTGTTCTTCTTACATCAGTGCTGGAAATGCCCAGACACGAACTGGAGTTTCTTCTGAACAAAACCATTCACAAAGCGTCCGCGGACGACGTCCGAATCCAGGTGCCAAGTGCCGGGTGAAGAGTAGTTTACGCGCCAAGATGCACATTCTGGAAGCTGCGTCTTGGGCCTGGACCGTGTGCTGGAACAGAAGCGCTGTGACCAGCCAAGCTGATGGAGGGAAAGCACAAAACTCAGCACCCACCTGTAGTCAGGATCCCCAAAGAAATGCTGAATTTATAGCCAAAAAAAAAAAAGGGAAAGAAATCAGTGACAAATCAAATACGGATCTGCCTAGAGCGGCCAGCATCAGGGTCCGAGGGAGGACTGGGAATAAATGACGCCCCCCAGCTGGGTCCCGCGGTCCCGCCCAGGACCAGTCCGCCTGCATCGGACATCTTCATGGCGCAACGACTCGAGGTGGTCCCAGCCTCCTTGTCCCGCGCCAGGTGGAGGAGAGCAAGAGCGAGAGCGCATCTCCGTGGCGGACTCGGGAACGGGAGCCGTCGTGGTCAGCACCGTGTGAGCTCCAATATGAATTTGCATCTTGCCTCTGTACTGCTTGCTATTTTTTAACAATAGGAGAAAGCATAACAGTTTATTTTAAATATGAAATATATTGCTATATTATAAAATATATTGTAACTTTCAATGACCGTTCTGTACCCGCCTGGTCTGCAGGAGCCCAGGGTCGCTCGCTGCCCCCCGACTGTTTCTGAGTACATATCGCTGCGAGCGGCGGCCAGATGCCCAGACCTGGGGCTCAGCCTCCAGCGTGGCCGCGTCCTCATGTCCTCAGACCGGCCCAGTAGAGACGTTGTTCTCTAACAACGTTGTTCCAAACTTAGAGGAATCGTGGTCTCTGAAACTCCACCAAGCCATTTCAGAGGGGATTTTAAAAGCCATGACTCCCTTAGGGGCTGCGCCAAGCCAGCCCGATCCATGGACGGGGTTCCCCGTGGAAATGCCAGGGTCCCCTCGCGCAAGTGATAGGAGCCTCAGAGCCAGCTGCCCGGGCTCTCCTTTGGGAATGTCAGGATCGGGCATTAGGAAGTCTCATTCTTGGGTGACACAAAGGACTCAAACTTCTAAGTGGCCTGTGCTTCTCTCTGCCAGAGTCAAGGAGCGTCCCTCAGGCAGGGAGACCCCAGTGAGCCGATGAGCTCCTCCCGCCTGGCCTGAGCCCGGAGGAAGCAGGCTTCCCCGTGCGCGCCCCCGCACTCCTACTGGGGAGCACAGCTCCTGGGGACGTGACGGAGGAAGCAGGACACCCCCAGCAAGACCTGGCACAGCGCTGGGCTTCCCTTCCTGCCCCAGAGCGGTCAGGTAGCCAGAGGAAGGGAGCTGCCTCCTGTCGAGGCGCAGGTCTGGGCGACACTCCCACCGAGCAGCCCCCGAGCTCCGCGCACTCCGCACGCCGCATCTCAATGGCAGGTGAGACACGTGGAGAATTGCTCACGTCCCTCCTCTGAGGGGCAGAGGGCCTATTTCCAGACGAAAGCAGGGTGTGTTTAGTTACAGAACAAGGGTTTTCTAGAATCAGTGTTATCACTCTGGGCTGATACCGCCCCGGGTGGGGAAGGGGCACCGAGAAGCATCAGGGCCCCTGAGGCCGCGTCTCTCCCCTTCTCACACCGAACACGCGCCCAGCTAGTGCGGCACAGACAGCAGGTCTCTCGGGGGGGAGCCCGCGGTCCTGTCAAACGCTGCTGCTGGTCCTCTGAGGGAAAAGCACACGAGCACCCAGCTCCAGGCCGTGTGCACAGCCGAGCTCACTTCCACACACAGTTTCTTCTTCGTGAGCAAAGTGCTCTCGGTGTCTGCTACTCCCCGATTCCGGGGGGGGCCGGGTTCCAGTGAAGCCACCAGAACTCGAGGGCACCTGTTTTGAGGAGGTCACTCACTCGCTGGGTAATGGAAATTAGTTTATTCTCAATTTGATAATCAGCCGATGAATGCCCTGGTGGTAACTGATTTGTCTCCTAGTACTTTTCTGCTACTAAATAGAACTGTCTCTTTTAGCTTTTTCTTCTAGCGCTTCTCAGACTAAGACTTTCATTTAGAGACAGCAAATATGTTCTGACCACCCCCCCCCCCGAAGTTATTATTCAGTCTAGATCAAGAAAGCCAATGCAAATTCCTGCTCTGGGGAAAGCAGACCTCTGGACGGTCATTTGGATATGTGGCCACGTGTGGACCCTGGCTTTTCAAAGTGGGGTCTGCAGACCAGCAGCTGGGAACTCAGAAGGGCAAACTCTTGGGCCCCATGCCAGACCTGCTTAATCCAATTTGGCATTTTAACAAGATCCTCAAGTCATCTGTACACACATTAAATATTGAAGCGCTCAGGCCTCACCACACAGCAACAGTAACCAGCATCATTAATAGCTGGGAAAGGAAACCATTTGCGCCTTGACCCTCATTTACAGAATTACTTGACAGAGGGAAGTCCTGTATAATCATAAGGATAAAAACAAACGCATCGTACAGTTCCATTCCAGGTCGTATAATGTGCCTGGCGCACCAAACGGGCAGCCTCCTCCCGGTCTGATTTTTAAAGGGCTTGCTTTGTAGCCTTGACGCACTTCGAAGTCCCTTTCCGGGTTTCTGCTTTTAGCCTACACGGGGAGGGCCATCGGAGTATCAGGCAGCCCCCAGGGCAGGCCCCTCTGGAAGGGTCCCCGGTCTGGGCTCGGCACAGTACCGAAAAGCTGTATCCGGGCTCCTTCCTTGAGCAAGTCGGCATCCCCCACCCCCGGGCCCTGCCGCGCGAGGCCTGTCCTCCCCCCCAAGGAAACCCAGCAAGAAAAGTTAGTTCCACCATCTAGACCCATCCCGAAGCTCTTTTCGAAGCAGTTCTCCTAACCGGTAGCCCAACCAGAGACACTCCAAGGTGAGCAAGGGAAAATGTGGCTTGTGGCACTCGCGTCGTCATCGATATGTACCCAGAAACGGTCCTGTTCTGAACTAATGGCTTTAACCTGTTCATTGTAAAAAGTGCCTTGGACTTCGATGTAAAGAGGTCAGCATAAATGTGTGTGACATATGTAGGCAGACCCTTACACGTTTGCCCGCACGTAGGTGCACACACGCACCCGCACATCCGTTCGCGACGCACACGCTCACGACGCCCCGCGACATGTCGTATCGCTGCTCGCAGCCCCGTTTCCTTTGTCTGGTCCTGTGTCATTCGTTAAGTGCCACCTTTACACAGAGAGGTTCTGTTCAGGACACTGATGTATTTTTTTGTTTGTTTTTTACTTTTTATTAAAAAGGTAAAAGATATTAAAAAAAAAAAAAAAGTCAAGTGCCTGAAGGTTTTGGATGGAATTGTGCTCAATTTTCTCAGGTCACCGAAGAGGAAGCTGATCTGTCCTTTGGAAAACCCTTTCCTGTCGCAGTGACTTTTGCTTTCCCCTCGGTGGGACTTGATAAACACCAACGGGGGATTCGGTGATTCGGCCCTTTCGTGTGGTTCACTCTGCGGTCTCCGCAGGCAGCGGCAACAGCGGCCACACCGGTGTCCACTCTACACGCACCCGCGGCCGAAGGGCGCGCTCTTCACGCGCTGCGCGCAGCATGGCCGTGAGCGGACGGCACTGCCGGGCCAGGGGTTCCATCCGTTCCAGATAATGTGCGCTCGGTGCCGGCTCCGGACGCCTGGGCAGTTCCTTCCTCCGTCGGGTGCGAACCTGCCCTAGAGGCGGGCAGAGGGACCCTAGGGAAACTTCGAGGCTCCTACGACCGACCAACCATCTGGACCAATCAGCTCCTCTACCCGAGCCAGAAGTCCCGTCTTTCCTGTGTGACAGCTTCTAAGGGACCAGCCTCCCTGGTTAGAAGCCCCCAGGGATCCAGGGAGAGTCTCCAGGTTGCCATTGCTCCGCTCATGACAAAACGTCCCCCCCCCTCCCCTGGTGGTGACAGCCTCCCGACAGGGCCACCCCACAGGGGAGATGCCCCACTCACAGTGCCAGTCAGAAGAGACAGCACAATGGAGAGGGGGCCAAAAAGACAAAGGGTCTCTGTAGCTGCCCCCACAGATGTCTGCCCAGCTGTCCCCACAGCTGTCCCCACAGATCCCCCCACAGATGCCCCACAGATGCCCCCACAGATGCCCTCACAGATGCTGCCCCCACAGCTGCCCCCACAGATGCTGCCCCCACAGCTGCCCCACAGATGCCCCCTCAGTCGTTAGCTGCCACCCTGAGGCGGCGCGGAGGCCCCTCCAGGACTGTGCTGGGAGCCTGAGCCGGGAAGACCCGTCAGGAGCCGCCGGGGCCGGCGGTGTCCCGAGCGCGAGGGGCGCGCCGGGCGGCAGCTTCAGAGGTCGGCGTCGCGGTGCGCTGTGGAGGCTGAGTCCGTGGCCCTCGCCACGTCCCCTCACGCTGAGGCCAAGGAGCGGGGCACCGGGTCCCAGCAAACGCGGGCGCGATGGGCGTTAACTGGACCCGAGGGAGAGCCGCGCCCGACCTGCTTCCCGCCCTGGGACCCCGCGGTGCAACGAGTTTCCCGGGAGGCTCTCGAGGGCCGGTGCCCACGGGCGGACACCGCGGGAGAGCAGAGCCCCGGCAGCGACACCTCCGGCCGGCGGGCTTCCCGCTGCGGGCCGCGCGCCGGGCGCCTCCCCCTGCCGGAAGCGTCTGCAGACCCCGACGTGCGCGCCCCCGACGTGCGCCCCCCCCGTGTGCGCGCCCCCCCCCGACGTGCGCGCTCCCAGCCCCGCGGCTGCGGAGGGCGGAGGCGGCGTGGCCTGGGCGTTGCTGGGAGCTGAGCCCTGATCCCTGAGCCCCCGCCTCGGAGGCCGAGCCCCGCCCCAGCCCGGCCGGGGGCCCCGGGGTCCGCACACCTGAGCCGGCGAGGAGCCCCGGGGCCAGGTCTGGCTGCCGCGCGGGGTTCGGCGCGGCCTGTTCCTCAGTTTCCCCCACGTGTCCTCCGTCCTGGCCCCGCGAGCCGCTGCCAGTCCGGGGTTCGGCGGGACACGGCTGCCGGCTGTGCGGGTCTGGCTGCCCAGGGCCCGGCTTCCCCCCGCGCGGCCCGTCCGGGCACAGGGTCCGCCCTGGACCGACACGGGGGCGCCCCGACATTTTCATGATGCCCGAAAGGGGAAGACTCCGAGCCGCAGGCGCCCGTCGAGCCGACGCAGGGGCCGAGCAGGTGCCCCGCCGCCGCCTCCCCTCGCCGCGCGCAGCCCGGGGGCGAACGTCGTCGGCTCCGTCCGCGGGAAGCTCGGCGGCGGACCGGCTTGACGGCGGTCCCGGGCGAGGCTGGGCAGGCCCGCCCCCTGCTGGTCAGGCGGAGACACAGCCGCGGGGGCCGGAGAACCCGCTGCTCTGGGAAAAGGCCGCGGCGCGGGTCACGCCCTTACCTTGCCTAGAGGCGCGGAGAGAAGTGATTTGCCCAAGATCCCGCGGAATCGGGGCAGACGCTGCACCGGTACGTGGCCAGGCCACGGCGAGGACGCCCCGGGCCTCTGCGGAGCCCGGGCCCGCCCCGCGCGCGTTCGCGGCACTCGGGGCCCAGCACACCCGCAGCACCGCGCCGCGGGCCGAGCGAGGTCCTCGCGTGTCGCGCGCCCCGGACGCGGGCCGTTTTCAGGTTCACGCGCCTGCGGCTCGGGGGCGCGGAGCGGACACTGGCGAACCCACAGGAGCCCCCGCTTGTGAGGGACGGCCCACCGGCTTACTGACGCGCCGCGGGTCTACCAGCGCCGCGGGGCCCGAGGCCGACGGGGGCCCGGGGCGTGAATCTTCACCCCGGTCGGTGCCGGAAGGAGTACGGGAAGGTCAGCCAGAATCAGCTTAATCTGCTTCGGGTTTGGTCTTTTTGTTCCGTTTCGTTTCGTTTCGTTTCGGTGCATGAGTCTGGGATTTACACTTGATTGTTTCCAGGGGCAAGTGACACCCCGTAGCCTCTCTCTCTCCGAGTGGGCTCGGGCCCAGCCTGAAGCCCGACGCGGGACTTGAACTCACAGCCCCGAGATGAAGACCTGAGCTCCGACCGAGAGTCAGATGCGTAACTAACTGAGCCACCCAGGCGCCCCGGGCATCCCTTGAAACGCCATCCTGTCTCCTGGAAAGCCAAAGGCTGGAAACGACTGTAATACGTTACCACTACCTACGGGCAAAGGCCTCTTAGGTCAAGCTTCTTTCCAAGCCTGTTTTGCCTCCTTCTCTCCGACACCCGCGCACCTGCAGACACAACCCAGTGTTTCCTGGGAATGAGTATGCGCAGGGCGGGGCACGCACACCCAGGCACTCGTCGGGGGAGATGCCAGGTCCGCCGGCCCCTGTAGGCTGCGGCTCAAATGCTCTTTCTTCAAACACCTTCTCCACCTTCTACCTCTTGGGAGCAGAAGAGAGATACGTAATTCCGCCTGAGCTTCAGAATTTAGAAATCCTCGTGATTTGTGTGTGGGATTTCTTACAGAATCTCTTCTAAGAACTGCGCTTTACTGGACACACACATTTGGGAACACAGGACACTGTTTGGTTTTGGTTCAAATAAGAAAAGTCTTCAGGCCTTGAACACCAGCCGGAGGAGCTGACACCGTAGTCCTCTCGACGGAACGTGTCGAGGGAAAGCCACAGAGACCTTCATTCGTTGCCCCCAGGGCCCCCGCGACCCCAGGGCTCCAGGCAATAGCTAGTCACTGTCTTTAACTTGGTGAATCCCCCTTTCACCCACCTCCATGGTGCATTTGGGTGGGATTAATCCTGGTTTTGGACCCACAGTGGGCTTCTCCAGGCACCAGCCAATCACTGACCTCATCACCCTCGCTGAGGGTTGGGCACAGGCCCCAAATCAAGCCAGCGTGGGCGAATGGGTCCCCGGGGCCAGGGCTGGGGCAGGCGCTACTGGGAAGGGAGCCGACCATGTGTATCACAAGGGGGTGGCGGGGGTTACAGGGAGCCAGTGTCCGGAGCGTGAGGATGAGCTAAAGCCACAGAAAGCAGAGCCAGGGAGCAGTGGGGACATTGGGGACATCCTGGGAGCTGCTGACTGAATCTTCCGATCACCTGGGCCAGTCACTTTACTTTAGAGCAAAGCCATGTGGAGGCAGATTTTTGGCCACAGTCCTGGGGCACAAGAAGCAGCCTTCTGGGCACGGGTCTGATTCGCAGAACAGTGACGGAAGGAGAGCTTAGGAGAGATGCCTTCTGTGATTCCCACATTGAAAACACACGGGGCAGGGCGCCTGGGTGGCTCAGTAGGTTAAGCCTCTGCCTTCGGCTCAGGTCATGGTCTCAGGGTCCTGGGATTGAGCCCCGCATCGGGCTCTCAGGTCATCGGGGAGCCTGCCTCCTCCTCCTCCTCTCTGCCTGCCTCTCTGCCTACTTGTGATCTCTCTCTCTCTCTCTTCGTCAAATAAATAAATAAAATCTTTTAAAAAAATAAAACATATGGGGCACCCGGCTGGCTCAGCTGGAGGGGCCTGTGACTCTTGATCTTGGGGTCGTGGGTTCGAGCCCCACGCTGGGCATAGAGTTTACTTTAAACAAACAAACAAAAGTTTAAAATATGAAAATTAAATCAGATAACAAGAAAACTGGGGATGTCAAAATGGACTCTGAGAGGCCCTTTAACCAGAAAGGTGGAATGCGGGTGATGGAGGACGGAGGGCCACAGAGGAACTTGTTAAGTGAACCAACTGGTCTATAAGGAATGGCCAGCGCTGACAACAGGCCTCACACACTACTATGTCACATCGTCATGCCACATGTCAGGTCTCATTGTGTCAGAGCTGGGATGAGGCGGACACTGAGCGTCTTCTCAGTGTGATTCGAAAGGAAGGTAAATATCGGTAACCTGAGGATTCGATAATAAAAATTATAGAGTAATAGAAAGAGTTCATATTTAAATAAAGTTATGGGATGACTGGCTGGCTCAGGGGGTACGACATGAGACTCTTAACGTCAGAGTCGTGAGTCTGAGCCCCACGCCAGGTGTTAAGAGAGCTTAAAAATGAAAATCTTAAAAAAAAGAGAGAGAGAAAAGAAAGATTATGACTTTCAGATTACCAGAGGTGGAAAAAATGAGGAAAAATCAATTCAAAAGAAGGAAGAAAAAACACACACCAAAAAAAGTGGAAAAAAGCAACAGGACAAAACAAAATGGAATAAACATATCCGAATATTTCCATAATCATAGTGAAAATATTGAACTAGGTGCTCCAGACAGAAGGGGAAGATCATCAGACCAAGCATCGTAAATTATTGAAACAAATGCTATTTACCAGGGACATATCTAAGTCATAAGGAGAAATTTAAAGTACAAAATTTTTACACCAAGTATATTTTAACCAAAAGAAAGTGGGTGTAGCTATCTAAATGTCAGGGGAGAAATAACATTTAATGTAAAAAGCACAGAGTTCACCATGAAAATATAACAATTTGAAATTTATGTAATACATTTAATCCTTTTGCTTCAAAATACATGAAGAAACATTTATGGAAATACAGCAAAACACAGGCAAACATAATAGGAAATTTTAACACATCTCTGAGTAAGTAGTAGATACACAGAAAAATCTGAAAGGACATAATTAATAACCTTAAAAGATAGAGAACACACATTTTCCTAGTACATGGACCATGAATGAAAATTAACCACTCGCAGGACTGGTACCATACAAACAGCACTCTAACTGCAAGGCGATACACATTAAAAACAGGAAAACAAAACTTCCTTTGGAAATTAAGAAACATAAATAATTCCTAAATCAACGAATAAATCGTAATGGAAAAGTTAAAATATGTAAACCAGAAATTAATGAAAATACATCTCAAAATGAGTTGAAAGCAATTTTAAGAAAAGCAGAATGGAGGGGGCGCCTGGGTGGCTCAGTTGCTAAGAGCCACCTTCGGCTCGGGTCATGGTCTCAGGGTCCTGGGATCGAGCCCCACATCGGACTTTCTGCTCAGCGGGGAGCCTGCTTCCCCCCTCTCTCTCTGCCTGCCTCTCTGCCTGCTTGTGATCTCTCTCTCTGTCAAATAAGTAAATGAAATCTTAAAAAAAAAAAAAAAAAAAGACTGCCCTCACAAAGCTCTAGTCATTAAGGTGACATGGTCTTTGAACAATGGGGCACAAGAGAGTCTACAGACAGCCTCACCCACTTATGGAAACTTGACTGATTAGAGGACGGGCCTTGCAAATCAGCCTGGGAAAACGGACTTTTCAATCAACAGCATTGAAGCAATGATTATCTATATTCATACACAAAAATGAATTCTGGTTGGGTTAAAAACATAAATGTAAAGAAAAACTGTGATAGAAGACAACGGAAATCATTTCTTAAACAAAACCCCAAAAACCCAGACCGTAGGGAGAATGACTGACAAGTCGGAATAAGTAAGAGTTCATCTTATCCTTAATCCTTCTCTTCCATTTTTTCTAAAGTGCGAAGATGCGGCGTGAGTTGGGAGAAGTCTGCAACTCACCAACGCTCAAAATCCAGGAAGCCAACCCGGGGAAACAGGCACAAGAAAGGGAACGGGAATTTCCCAAAAGAGGAATCAAGACAGGCCAGAGACATGAAACGCTGGTCCACTTTGCTAGTGATCGAGGACACGGAAACGGGAGTCACAGCTCACTAGTCCACACCCCGGGTCGGACAGAAAACACCTGAAAGAAAGGAAGGGAGCGCTGAGTGCTGGGAGCGCTGGGCCACGGCTGGTGCGACTGCGACAGGCACAGCTGCGTGGGAAGGAGCTTGGCCCGGCTGGAGAAGGTTGACGGTCGAGCATTGTTTTTAAGACGCAGGGATGCCGCGGGAGCTGAGCTGAAGGACAGCAGAGGGGCGGATGGAGGGCGCGAAAGCGCCCCAGGACGCGAGGGCAGAGCAGCCTTGCGGTGCAGAGTCCGGCACCGTGGCCACGGACTCGGGGGGGGGGGGTGGTGCCCGGGAGCTCTCGGCCCCTGAACCTCTCCCAGGCTTCCATCTGGGTAGGTAAGCCCGGGCATTCGTGTCCTCGTCCGTCTTCAAGCACGCGTTGCGGCAGGTGTCCCCCCGCGGGCACCGCAAGCTGCCGCGAAGGGCGGTGACACCATGTCAGGTCAGCAGGCGCAGGGACCCGATGCGGGGACGGCCACGGGGCCGCGGGCACACCACCGCGGCAGGGTCCGGGACGGCAGGGCACAGAGGAGGTGCCCGTAAGTGACCTCCAGACTCCGCCAGTCAGAAGCAGAGCCTCGGTCCGCAGAGACCGTGGGCCCGTGGCAGGGGGTCCTGCGCACTGAGGCGAGAAGGAAGAAGCGCCCGCACGCCCTTCCTCTAGGAGCGAGAGCCCGGCTGGGCCCGAGTCCTGGACCGGGAGCCAGCCCCACTGGTTGAGGTGACTTGGGGGCTTACTGGCTCCTACTCTGCAGGAGAAGGAGCTCCGTGCCTCCATGTCCCTGTCTCTAAAATGGGGACGGCAAGAGTGCTGTGGGGGGAGGCTGGCGGCAAAGACAGGTGCATTGACAGCTGGGGCCACCACCGCCCCAGGCACGGGCCTCGCGGTGTTTCCTCCATGGGGTGGAGTCTCCCCCCACCTTCCCGCTTGGCCCAGAGGGAGCGGACTCCTCCCCCTTAGCTTCCCCTCTTCTGAGGGACGACGGTGCCCTCCCCTCTGCACGGTGCCTCACTCAGCGGAGTCACCAGCTCGAGGTCCAGAGGGCTGGGAACCCCAGCAGGGCATCCCCGCCGCCCCACATGGAGCGCGGGGCTCACACAGCTCACAGGACAGCCAGGAGTCCACAAACCACCCCCACCCCGTCCTGAGGTTAACACGGGGCGTCCCGGCCTCGAAAGCACAGTCCCGACAATCGTGCCGTCCCCGGGAAGTGGGGGGAGCTGACAAATTGCCCCCAGACTGCTCTCACAGCGCTCTGCCTGTCTCCTTCCCGCAGGCGGGGATGCCCAGAGCCGCGTCCCCGGGCCAGCAGCCCCCGCAGCTCCGGGCTTGTCCCCAGCCGGTGAGTCAGGCCGTCCTCACCACCCTCCATGGGGTCAAGGCCCGGCCCAGAGACTGGTGTCCCCCGCGCCTGTCACGCCTCCCTGCCCCGCTCTGCGAAAATACCTTCTTCCTCCTGTTTCTTGAAGATGAAGTCAGCGAAATAACACTTCACAGTGCATCCAATTTTCAACATTCTACTCCCTACTCTCACCAAACGCGCTATGATGCTCGTGGCTAAATCAATTATAAATCGCTATTTCCTTTCCCTGCTATGCTCGTTTCCTGCAACATGCCAAAGTTCTTGGAATCAAAAAGACAAGCTTCTAAATAAAGACCATCTACAGATCAAATCATGTCACATCCCACAAGACAGTTCCCCAGGTGCTGTCCCCCGTCTGTGGGGACCCCGACCCGCTCCCCAGCCCCCCACCCCCCGTAGCTCCCTGGCTCACACACACACACACACACACACACACACACAACTCAGGCCCGTGAGCCCGAGTTAGTTCCCATGGTTTTGCACGCTCCCTCCCCTGGAGCGTCCTTACCTACTTTTTGCCAAGAAAACCCTGCGATATCCTTCCATGCCCACTTTTGGGGGCGCCCAGGTGGTTCAGTCGTTAAGCTGAGCCGAGCCTTCAGCTCGGGTCATGATCCCCTAGTCCTGGGATTGAGCCCCACATCGGGCTCCCTGCTCAGCAGGAAGCCTGCTTCTCCCTCTCCCACTCCCCCTGCTTGTGTTCCCTCTCTTGCTGTGTCTCTCTCTGTCACATAAATAAATAAATATAATCTTAAAAAAAAAAAGAGAGAGAGACCCACTTTTGGTCTACACATCCCTCACTCCGATGACAGTGACTCCCTTTGGTTTAAACACGTGCTGGTTCCTAGCCTGGACGTCAGGATCTCCCGGAGAGCTCTCCCAGGCTCACCTCCCTGGCTCTAGTCCCTGACCTCCCGAGTCAGAACCTCCCAGGGTTAGCACAAAGGGCTCCTCCTTCCCAAGCCCTGCAGGCGGACGGCTGAGAAGCCATGTGGGGCAGCGAGGGAGACCCCGGCCGTGGACCCAGACACTGGATTCGGGGCCGGCTGTGCAGCAGACCGGCTGGCTGGCCTTGGGCAGTCTGCTCAGCGTCTCTGGGCCTCCGGAAACAGGTGGTGGTACCTGCCTCGTGGGGAGGCTGTGAGTTCCAAGTGGGTGAGTCTAGGAAACACGCCTGGGACACAAAGTGAGTGCTCAGTGATGTTACCGGCCGTGTGTCTCTCCGGCACGCGTTTCCAGTAGATGTCACACGAGCCCGGAAAGGCAGGTGTTCTTGATCCCCGCTCACCGTAGACGAAGCCAGCCAGGGTCCGCGCCCAGGTCCGCCAGACCTCAGAGTCCGTGTCTGCTGCAGCACAGCCACACTGGGCTTTCTTCGGTTTTGCGGTGAGCGGGTTGCGCGGAGGCAGCCTTTCCTTGGGGGCTGCCTGACTCTGGGTGCCGAGTGACGGCAAGCCGGGTCCGCGCTGGGGCGTGTCTGTATCCCCAACGCCCAGCACGGCGAGCAAATATTGGCTGAAATACGAATTCGGCAAGCAAAGGCGGAGAGCAGGGTGAGAGAGAGGCGGCCGGGCAGGGATGTCAGAGTCCTCAAGCCGCTCCCGAGGCCGGGGCCCTGCGGCGAGCCGCCCCCCCGCAAGCAGCACACAGGTGGGACCCCTCCGCCTGCCTGACCGCTGTGACCAGTGCAGTGGCGCCCTGCTTTTACAGATAACGTGGAGGGGGAGGATCGTTGTGGCTCCACCTGACTTACCTGCATTTTATATAGTTTATATATTCTATGTGTATCTCTGACTAGCTTTTATGAAGGTCTCACGGACCTACAGCACCGGACTCGGACGTGCTCAGCCCAGCAATTCCGTATTTGCATACCATGTGACCTAACGCAAGTCTGCTTAACAGCGGTCTCCACACAGCTACGATCTGGTTTCTTGAGATGAGGACTTTCCAGATGGGCTCTCTGAGCAGCTCGGTCGAAGGCGAAGCGCCGTTACCAGCCTGAGCCACCGTGATGGGCGTCCCGTCCCCGGGGCTGCTTTATTTTCTAACTGGGACTTTGTTTCCTTTGACTCTCTTTACCCGTCTCACTCACCCCAAAACCCCACCTCCGGTACCACCGATCTGTCCTCCGTGTCTCTGAGCTTGGGAGTTTGGGGTCCGGTTTTGTTCCGATTCCGTGGAGAAGCGAGATCATCTGGTCTGGTCTTTCTCTGACTTGCTTCACTCAGCATGATGCCCTCAGGGTCTGTCCGTGGGGTCCAAACGGCAGGACTTCCTTCTTTTTTATATCTGTGTCCCTCGGGTTTTCCTCATCCAGCCGTCCGGCCATCAGCGGTCATGCAGGTTGTCTCTGCACCCGGGCTGCTGTTACCAGCAGCGTAACATGGGGCCGCAGTCTTGTCTGGGCCGTACCACCGTTTCCTGCGGGTGATACCCAGAAGTGGAAGTACTGGATCATAGGGTGATCCTCCGCCCCCCAAGGGTTGACTATTATTTTAGAGAGAGCGTGTGAGAGTTCAGGGGAAGGGGCAGAAGGAGAGAATCCCAAGCCGACTCCCAGCGGAACGCAGAACCCCATGCGGGGCTCGACCCACGACCCACGAATTCCCTGCCTCCACCTGGACCTGGAACCAGCCCAGGAGCCCCGGCCTCCCCGAGCAGAGCCGCTGAGCTTGGGCTGTGGCCGACCAGCGGATGGCGGGTGCTCAGTTGACAGGCAAGGAAAACCTGGAGCCAAGACCACTGGCCGCTGTTGCAGTCCCTGAAAGCCATGGCTCCTGACCTCCAGACCAAGGAACATTTTCACAGGCTGTTTTTGCTTTGTCTAGTAAAGCTTCTCAGTTTACGATCTTGCTTTATGGCATTCTGTTCCTCCAAAGCCACCACGTTTCCCGGTGAGCTCACAGTCCCTGGGAAGCCCAGCGCTTGGCCTGCGGCCCTCCTGGGGAGCTGGAGAGGCAGCGGCAGGCTGGGGGGGGGGGGTAGGAGATGCTCATCCACACTCCCTGTTCCCAGCGCTGAGCCAGGTGACTCTGCTGCTCTGGGCACGACCCTGGGCCCAGACAGTCACTCATTCCCAAGTACTTAGTGGTGACTCTTTTCAAGGATGGAGGAAGAGGAAACACTCAGAAACCCTCAGATCGGGGGCTGCTCTGGAAGTTCAGAACAAACAGGTTCTAACAACCGAGTTTCTCCCTGGAGACCGCTCGCCGAGGTAGCTGGTGAGGCTCACCTGCTGGGGGCTGGGCAGCCAGGCAGCACCCTCTCTAGAAGTCCCCAGTGGCCCGCCTCTGCCCTGTCGTGACTATTAACAAGCCTTCTTCGGCTTCGTTTGAAAGCCCCGGTGAGCCTGCTGGGTCTGGACCAGACAGGTGAGGCCTGACTCCAGAGGAGGCACCGGAGCCAAGCCGGAGCCTGGCCACAGGGAGGAGGCCGTGGTCTCCAGCCAGATGGGCAACCCCAGCCAAGGTCGCCTGTCTCCACCCTCTTCCTCCATGTCCCTGCCCTTCCCACAAATATTCAGAATAAAATCCATCCCTGCCTCTGAGAAACCAGGTTTCATTTTTTGTATAAAATCGGGGTGGGGGGTGGGTGGAGGCGAGTTGCGCCTGGTAAGAAACAGAGACCAGGTTCTCGTAAGACAGGGGCCGACACACCAGGGCCTCAGCGGCTGTGGCCTGGAGCCGAGGCCTGAATGTGCTGACTCACACCCGGAGAAAGCCGACCAGCTTTTAGTTTCTCATTTATTTCCATGGACAGACTGTGTCTTCTCTCTACGGCAAGCTAATGGATTTTATAATTACTTACTTGTGCCTTATTTTCATGTCTCATTCTAGCTTCAAAGTTGGAGTTTAGTGATTAAAATACCTATAACATCGATATTTTGTTTCCAAAGACATTTTAATTTGAAACGAGTAGCGCAAAGCCTCATGTCCCTTCACACACCAGCGCACCTGCTGGCGGCTTCGGCCGCCCCCTCCCTCCCTCGAGCTCCAGAAGACTGGCAGATCAATTGTTACGGATAAGCTCTTACAAATTAACCCTAACCCTTTTTCCTAGAAATCAGTGCAGTGGACAGAGAGGGGGCTTGGCGTTGGGCTGAGCAGGGTCTGAGCCCAGCCCCCCTTAGCGGGGGGTGGCCTTAGGCGAGTGGTGAACCTCCGTGACCCTGTTTGCTCGTCTGCAAAACAGACACAGTAACACCGACGGCAAAGGGCCACTGAGGACCAAACGTGGCAGCTTAGAACAGCGTCGGGGGCACTGGGAACCCACTGAAAGGCAAATTCTCAGGCCCCATCCCAGACCCACTGAGTCAGAAGCGCTGGGGATGGGTCAGCACCGTGAGACTGAACCAGTACCCCAGGGACCGCGATGCCAGCTCACCCACGACCAGCCCTGCTTTAAAGCACATGGCTCCAGTCATGATCCTGGGGTCCCGGGACGAAGTCCCGCATTGGGCTCTCTGCTCAGCGGAAAGCCTGCTTCTCCCTCTGCTCCTCCCCCATCTCGTGCTCTCTCACTCTCTCATTCTCTCTCTTTCAAATAAATAAAATCTTTTTAAAAAATTAAAATAAAAACAAAGCACACAGCATACAGCAAGTGCCCAGTCGTTGGTCTCCTCCTTCCTCTTCCAGTAACAATTCTGTCACCCAATGACGTGTGCACGACGTGAGCTTCTGACTCCAGCCCACTCGCTCAGCTTCAGCCCCTACACACTCTAGCCCTGGAGAGTCGCTCCGGAGTAGGTGCCACAGCCCAACGCCATCATGTCGTTCCCCTGGGCCCAGGTGGGAGCAGGTGGACGAGCGCGTGCACAGAGGATGACGTGTGGTTTTACAGAGGGCTCCTTCGCAGGAGTACTTCAGTACTCTCCATTTCAGGGAGAAATAGGGTATTTTCCGACTCCGAAGCAGCCAGGCCCCTGGTGGGGAGGAAGCCTTGGCCAGATGCTGCCATCCTGTGGGCAGAAGCGAGACGGAGCCGTGACAGCCGGGCCGTGTACCCAGGGCCGCGGGGCCAGTCCCGTGTGTGGCCCGCGCGGGAGCCCCGAGGGGCAGGTGCTCACTGCCCGGCGCCAGAGAAGCGACTCGTGGACACGACCTACTCCCTAAGGGCGGCAGAGAATTTGCAGAACTACTACTCAAGTTTCGCAAAACAACAAATTACAGATTTTTAAAAATAAACTAAAAAATATTCAAGGCTTCGGTTTCTCATTAGTCTCCTACTGGAGCAGAGGCCGTGTGAGAAGCTGCTCTCGCTGGTATCTGTTCGGGTTCCGTGGGGATCTTCCATTTTCACACAAAAGACCATCCTGGGAGCACAGTGGCTCACTTGCGCTCTGCACGTGCCTAATTCAGCCCTTGAGATCAGTGAAAGGTACTTCTCTACCCGCACAAACCGTCGCTAGAAGGAATGACGGAGCGTCAAGAGGATCAAGAGGATCTGGAGGCGCCTTGAACACCCCCGAGGCCAAATTTAGAAAAATCAGTGCATCAAAATAAGTAACAAAGTAGCAAATCACAACCCACTGAAAGACACAGGAAACACGAATCCAGGCTGATGTAAACCGTGCACAAACGGGACAGGTTGAGGAAGGGCCCGCTGCGCCCATAGCTTCCCGGTACCATCCCCAGAAGGACATTCCGCAGACAGGGAAACACAGACCCACCCCGCGACCCAGTGGTCCCACTCCCGAGTCTACATGAGAGGGGCATCAGCATGTCCAAGAGAAGCACGCACTCGCGCGGTCGCTGACGCCTCATCCCCCACAGCCAAGGCGTGCGACGCCCCAAGCCTGGCAGAGCAGCCGAGCAGAAGGCGGTGCACGTGCCCTGCAGCCTGAAAGCCACCGGACGCACTGGGGATGCCTGGAGCGCACGACACCGAGTGCTGGAAGGACCGGAGGGCCCCGTGAGGCGCGCCCTCCCCGTCTGCGGGACCTAGAGCAGAACCCATGGAAGCAGAGAGTGCACGGGGGTTGCCAGGGGCGGGCACGGGGAGACGAGATGCTGGTCCGAGGCCACCAAGTCTCGATTCTGCAGGACGAGCCCATCCTGGAGAGTGAAAGCAAATCTCAGGGGCCACAGTTACTGACACAGCATTACAAACTGGAAATCTCAGAGCGGCTCTGGTTTGTTTCTTTTCTTTTTATTCCGGTGTAGTTACCGCCGTGTCATATTAGTTTCAGGTGCCCAACACAGCCACTCGACCGTTGCGTGGGTTAAGAGAATGGCCACCGCGGGAGGCGATGGCGTGTGGCAGGCATTTCACACCGTATCCCTGCATCAAATTAGATCACATCGGGTGGCTGAAATACACACGAATGTTATTGTCAATTACACTTCAGTAAAGCTGGGCTGGGGTAGGAAGAAAGTTAGAACCACAACAATAATCCAAAATAAAATGAAAAGCCTCCCCCACAAAATATTACACGGAGGGAAAAAGCCAGGCAGACAGCCCCGGAGTCGGGCGAGGGGACCATACATCAGCACAACACGGGGCCAACCAGAGCCTTGTCCCGTGTGACCCCACCTCTGCCGAGCGTAACCCAACAGTAGCGAACCCACAGGCACATGGCACACGGCAGCCAGACACTCCCCACCGCGGCGAGGTCGCCGCAGGCAAGCCAAGTGTGAAGGGAAGTCAAGAGATGGGAGACCTCAGGGCAAGAGGTCGCTCTGCAGGTCCTCACAGCCATGACCGCGAGACCGGTGTCTATGTCGGCGTCAACATCCCAGTTTTGACCGACGCAGGGCTGGTGTGCGGAGCTTGTCCTCGCGCGGAGGACAGATGCCGGAGTTCTGGGGCTCTTGGGGCATCAGGCTGACGACTTAGTCTCCAGTGGTTTGGGAAGGGGGGAGATGGTACTAGTAACGTTTCCGTAAGTTTGTGATTTTAAAATTAAAAGGTAAACTACTTTTTTAAAAAAGGAATGCTGGTTCTGGCGCCAGATTCCTGGGGTTGTAGCCCAGCGTCTTACAGTAGTCACAGGATCCTGGATCTGACTGAACTCTGGTCTTTGTTTTTGTATCTTCCCAAGAGTAGCACGGTAATACCTACTTTGTGGGGTTATTATAAGGATTACAAGAGAACAATAAATGTCGTATATAACAGAGTAACAAATTCATAACAGGAATCATTCAATTTATCACCCAGACTGGGATTCCTTTCAGAGTAAGGGGGTGTTGACTGTTGATTCCTCAGAGAGATCATCAAAATGACCTGTTTTGAGCAACGTTCAGTTGGTTGCTTAATGTGAGAAATGGGACCACTACGTGGACAAACCACTTCCTTAGTGTTGCCTCAGGAGGAGGCAGTCGTGGATGCCAGTTGGGAAGGTTTGGAGGGATGGTTTCTGGGAAGGTGATTGGGATGACCGAGACCATGTCGTAACAGTTCAGGGTGGTGAACGGAGGGAGGCTAGGGTTTCAGGGGGGCCTCAAGAAGTGGAGAGGCATCTGTTGAGCCAGATGCGTGATCGGCTGCTGGGAAAAGGGGCTCTGACCCTGCCGACCCGCTGAGGAGTCCAGATTCGGAGAGACGGAGTCTCTAGAAATTCCTGGAACAAACAACAAAGCTATTTGCCCCCTTCATCTTCCTGGGCATGACTTTCTTGGAGTTCAAGTCATGTTAATGCAGTCTTGGTTTTTAATCCTGTTGAACGACATGGGGCCGTAGCTGGTCTCCATTTGGTTGGCCATTACCCAGATGTGGGGACAACAGGCATAAACCAGGATATGTGGTAACCCTACCTACCACGAGACAGACACCAAATCCACATAGCAAAGGGATAATTATCTGCATTTGGCAGATGGAGGAAAGCTTCCTGGAGGGGATCAGAGCTGATGTCAGTTGTGAACACTCAGCAGGAGCTCACCAGATGACAGAGTGAAGGAGGCAGAGATGGTGTAGGGCGACCAGAAGAAGTGAACCCAGTACAAAGAGCCCGGGCCTCCTGGGGAGCTAGACAGCTCTGCAGGGGAGTGGAGCAAAACGGGGAGGATCCTGGCCACCTCATTAGGCAATCCAGGCTCTTTCCCAACGATGATAGTGAACCACTGGAGAGTAGTAAGCGGGACGTGTGTCTACACAAGGACTTGGGCAGTCAAAGAGCTGCATCGCAGGAAGACAGATTGCCAAGAAGAAACAGGGAAGAGGTCTTTCATTTGGGAGGGAAATGGGAGCCTGAACTAAGTTCAGTGAGAGCAGATGGAAGAGAAGTTAGCAGTGAGGGGACTCCCCACTGAGGGGTCGCAGGGGGGCTAAGGAGATGAAGGAGGGGATTTTGTTGGATTTACAACTGATGTGCTAGGAGTTGCCCTATCCATGAACATGGTTCGTCCTTTTTTTTTTTTTTTAAGATTTTATTTATTTATTTGACAGAGAGAGATCACAAGTAGGCAGAGAGGCAGACAGAGAGAGAGGAGGAAGCAGGCTCCCCGCAAAGCAGAGCCCGATGTGGAGCTCGATCCCAAGACCCTGGGATCATGACCTGAGCCAAAGGCAGAGGCTTTAACCCACTGAGCTACCCAGGCGCCTCTGGTTCATCCTTTTTAAAGAAATTATTTGATAACATGGTACAATTTTCTTCAGAGAGCTGACATGTCTTTTGTCTATTCCTACATGTAACATGTTGCTTTGCTATTATACATGGTATCTTAAAGCCTCAATTCCCCTTCCCAAGCTGATGGGATGAAGGTGGCTATTAACACAACAGCCTGCTTTATCACTGGGCCAAAGACCCAGCCACTTTGGGACGCCAGTGTTTAAAGAGAGAACCACACTGCCCGGGATGGCATCCGGAATGGCAGCCAAGTGGCCGAGTAAGAAATGGAGTGGTTCCCGGCTTCTTTCCTCGGAAACAGCAGGACCGCACGCAACCCCCACGTGTGCCAGTGTCCTCAGCTGCATGGGAGCCCTGGCCAAACCTGCGAGGGGAGTGAGGGGGACTGCAGCGCCCCAAAAGGAGCAGGCCCCTGAAAGGCTTCTCTCTGGGAAGTGGTGCTGCTTGTCAAAACACTACTTACCAGTAGCAGTGGGCGAGGAGGGAAGCTCTGGCTCACCCCGAGGTCCAAACCCATGCGGGAAACACATTACCCTTGGATGCCCGAAACTGCACATGTTCACATCCCAGTGCCTGGGTTTTGTGTTTTGTTGTTGTTGTTGGTGGTGGTGGTGCTGACCCAGGAACTAAGTAAGGAAGTCACTACCGAAATTGCCGGAAGTGGTTAAGTCGTAGACAAGTGGAGTTTTGGTAACTAGGTGCACAAGTTACAATGAAGGACTATTTCAGAAACAGCTCGGATGCTATGTGTTAAGGAGCAACACTTTCATCTAGCACTTTTTCACTCCCAAAGTCCTTTTCTAGCTGTTACATCATGTGAGCCTCCCAACAACTCTATGAAGTGAGCAAAAAGGATATTATTATCCTGGTTATAGAGGTGTGGACACTGAGATCCTGGCGATTTCAGGACATGGCCAGGGTAGGTCCCAGAGGAGCATCCAGCAGAGCCGGTCAGAGGCTCTGAGGCCCCAGACACAGGGCCCTTTCCCTGTGCCTGTCACACAGGAATCTCCCCTCAGCTAAGCACGGTGACCTGCCAGATTGAAAAGTGAACAGGAAGACTGCTGGGGTGGAGAATAAGAAATAAACCAAAGACAGATATAAGTACGATTGTTACGCTAACCCAAGGGAGTGTTCTAGCCCCATTCATGAGAGAATCGCAGGGGAGCTTATGGTAAAAGAGACACTCCGGACAGCTAACCTGGCCTGAGAGACATGAGTGCAAGTGTTTCCTCCCCTGCACTGCTGGGTGACAGCCTGCCCTGAGCAGGGACCTCAGCTCCCCCCCAAAGCCACTTACACCTGCCCAGTTTGGGGGTGATCCTTTCTAAGCCAATGGAACCGTAAACAGGCCACACTTCCACTGGGTGGCATCATACATTCTTGGGCTGGGAAGACAGTGATATAAAAGTAGATTTTGCTTTCGTTAAATATGGCCTCAGACGTAGATGGGCTCTTCCGCGTGGTAATGACAGAACAACAGAACACGGTTCTTCCTGGAACAAAATGGACTGGAGAAATTTGGTGCCAGCAGCCGAATTAGCTTCAAGCTTCATCCAGAAATACTTAAGACTCTCTAAGAAAAGTTGTGTTTTTTAACTATTGGGACATTACAAGAAATTGGATACAAAGACCACACTGAGAACTGGTTTAATCCTCACTGGCTGAAGACAGGAGAGTGGGAGGGGACCCTCTGAGGGACAGAGGGACCGTTGGGATTGAGTTCCCCTCAGGTCCTCGCAGCTGATAGCTGGCATTTCTTCTCCTGTTCTGCATTTTTATTTTTTCTGAAAGTGGATCTTTTTTTTAACATAAAAGAATATCCTGCTTATAGATCAGTCTCCTCCCTAAGAATTTCTCCCCTAGTAACTTGGAGTGGGAGTGACCCCAACTGCAGGCCTAGGGCTTACATTTTAAAGATACTTGTTCTGGGCGCCTGGGTGGCTCAGTGGGTTAAAGCCTCTGCCTTCGGCTCGGGTCGTGATCCCAGGGTCCTGGGATTGAATCCAGCATCGGGCTCTCTGCTTGGCAGGGAGCCTGCTTCCTCCTCTCTCTCTCTCTGCCTGCCTCTCTGCCTACTTGTGATCTGTCAAATAAATAAATAAAATCTTTAAAAAAAAAAAAAGACATTTGTTCTACTTTAAAAAGGAAAAACGTGAGGGATATGTGTGGTTGGCCGACTGGTTAGACACTGGAGGTGGCTTTTAGTTTTTGAGTCGAGTGACTAACTTGTTCTGGAACCGTAACCTGTTCACGGGGAGGCCGCACGGTCAATACAGCACGCTCACCTCAGCCTTGGAACGTCTTCACTGTGTGTCTTGTTTGGCTTTAAAGGACCTTCTAGAAACTGTTTCAAAGGAAGCTTTATCTCAAGGTCAGTATTTCTTCCACTTCCAGTTTTGCTTTGTTTCTGCCACATTCAAACGAAGACCAGGGGAACGCGGGTCCCAGGCAGCGGGTCCCAGGCCGCTTCTCCCTCACTCGCCCCAGAGAAGGCCCCGGGCCTCACAGGGCAGGGCTCACCTTCATCCCTCCCTCCTTGGCTCGCTCCCCCGGGACTAGCTGGCCTCTGGACGGCCTGAGCTCACAACCATCCCCCATCACAGCGGCAGCAGGGGGAAGCCTCCCGAGCCCCACACAGGGTGGGGAAGACCCGTGGCCGCGTGGGGGAGCCAGGCCCACCCTGGGGAGGGCCGCAGCCCCGCCTGACCTTGGATGCCTCCCGGAAAGGGGCTCTGCTGGCCCCAAGGCACAGGGGACCCACCACAGCAGACATTCGATTCCCTGCTTCTAAAGCATTTCTCTGGGTGGTGGGAGAAGTAAATTAAATTTTTGTTTTTCTGTACATGTCAAATTCTCAGGGAAGACCATTTGTTATAAACAAGGAAAGACAATGACGACAGTTTCTGCTTCTAAGGCTAGAGCTGCATGGAAAGGAGACAAAGATGAGGGGTAGGACGACAGCTGGAGCATGATCCTAGCACCTCCAAGGGAGGCGGTGAGAAACAAGGGTACTGTTACCCTGGAGGGCAGGCGGGAGCAGGCTGAAGGGGGACAGCGACGGGAGGGGTCGTACTGGGGCAGGAACCTTCCGAAGTCAGCGGAACTTCCCGGAGAGCTCTGTACCGGCGGACACTCAGTCTGCAGGAGGTGATGGTGCATGAATGTGATAGTTCTGGTCAGGGGGTGAAGGGAGGACAGAGCAGCTCCCCCCGTGAACTGGGTGGAACATAGCACAAGGGAAAGGGGCAGATTTGGACAGATCTGACCTCATTATAATTAAAAACATGCAAACAATGCATGACAGCACAGGCCGGGTTGCAAGGTGAGAGAGACTGGAGAAAAGGTTTGTGTGCAGGAGGCAGATGGGTGCACACCAAACCCCTACCTCGGCCGCTCAGGGTGCCGGGACCGCTGGGGAGACTGGCAGGGGGGCCAAGATGAAACCCTGATGGAAAGTCTGTTGCAGAAATGGCAAGACCGTCAGCGCTCCCTCTTCCCCCGGGGCTGCCTCTCGCTCCCTAGCGGGGGGCCTTGGGCTTTGGCACCTGGTCTAGGGTCACCAGATCCAGCAGAGGCGAGAGCTCCCGTTGGGAGGATGGAAGGATGCAGGGAGAGCTTCTGTTTTGAACAGTAAGTCGCCTCGGCCCTCTCGCCCTGCTCGACTTCCAGAAAGCCAGCAACCAGGTTTGTGCCTCCAGGCAGGAAACTGGAAGATTCTTCACTGGGGGAATCTGAACAGGCTTAAGAGAGGGGGAAGAATCCAAAGATACCGGCACCAGGGGTTCTCCACATCACCCTTGGAGCTTCTCAGTCTCAGGTGCATGTTAGATCTCTAGGGACCTTCTGAAATTTCACAGCTCTGTCCCCCTTTTGGTGCTGGTTTTCTGTGCCTTGCTCCTCTGGGCTTGACATGGGACCAAGGCTTTTCTGTATTTTATCAGTTATTTCGAAGGACCAACTCGCACCCTTACGGAGTCTGTTGTGAACTTGTGCTCTGTCTCGTTGTACTCTGCGTTACCGCGCTCCTTCTACTCTGTTGTTTATTCCGATTCTAACCTCTTAAGACGGATATTGACATCACTAATTTTCAGCCTTCCTTGTTTCCTACTTTGTATATTGTGATACATATACGTGTACATATTCTGTGCTTTCATTGATATGTGATCAATTTTAAGGTCACAAATTTTCCCTCAAGCAGAGCTTTTCCTGCCTCCTACAAGCTTAGGTATTTTCAACATAGTTAGTTCAAAATACAGGATCCTCTCCGCTGTGACTGGATCACTCTGCCACAAGTTCACACGTGTGTCACTCGACTTCTGCACATTTGGGGTATCTGAGTTCGCTTGTTTGTTGCTGATTTCTAAACTAACTCTTCTGCGGCCAGAGGATATTCTTGGTCTGATCTCAATCACTCAACAGTTGCTGAGTTGCTTTATGGCCTAACATGTAGCCAACTTTGGCGGATGTTCTAGAATGTTCTAGAATGTTCTAGCACTTGAAACACTTACCTGCTGTGCCTTGTCTTCAGTCCTCCGGTGAATGAGAGAGACATGCTGGAGTCTCCCACCTCGACGAGCCACTTCTCTCTTTCTCCCTTTACTATCACTGTTTCTGTCTTCTATATTCTGATGCTCCGTTCTTAGGTATTTACTAATTTTATACTGTTATGTCTTCTTAATGAACTGACCTCATTATCATTATGAAATATTCCTCTTCAGGGGTGCCTGGGGCGCTCAGTCGGTGAAGCATCTTTCTTCGGCTCAGGTCATGACCTTAGGGTCCTGGGATCCAGCCCCGCATGGGGCTCTCTGCTCAGCAGGGAGCCTGCTTCTCCCTCTGCCTCTGCCTGCTGCTCCCCCTGCTTGTGCTCTCTCTCTAGCTCTGCAGAATAAATAAATAAATAAAATCTTCAAAAAAAAAAAAAAAAAAAAGGAATACTCTTCATTTCCTTCTATCTTGCTCTTGACATTAAAATCTCCTTTATGCAATATTAGTGTTACTATATTTATTTCGTAGATGTTAATCAACAGTTAAACCCATTTATTACTAGTATCCTTCATGGCACTGTTCAGTTCTAGAGTTTCCATTTCGTTCTTTTTTTATAGTCTCCTGTTCTCTCCTGAAATTGTCCATCTTATCATTTAATTTCCGGAACACAAGAATCAGTTATCGTAAGTCTGCGTGTGTTGACTCTAGGACCTGCCTCTCCTGTGGGGCTCTCTCTTTATCTGGCTTCTCTCCAAGGTTTGGGTAAGGCGCCACTGTTCTCTAGGTCAGTGTTTCATTAAGTACTGGACCTAATGGACAAAAACGGTTAGAGATCATTTGAAGCACTGGGCTATGTTCGCCCAGAGATTTATGGTTGTTTACAGAAGGGGTTAAGGTAGGGACAAACCACCTGAATTGTCAGGGTGCCTGGGTGGCTCAGTCAGTCAAGCGTCTGCCTTCGGCTCAGGTCAGATCCCAGGGTCCTGGGATCGAACCCCGCATGGGGCTCCCTGCTCAGTGGGGAGCCTGCTTCTCTCTCTGCCGCTGTCCCTGCTCATGTTCCCCCTCTTGCTATCTCTCTGTCAAATAAATAAATAAATATCTTTAAAAATAAAATAAACCCAAGATTGGGAGACTCAAGCTGGATTTCGGTCTTTGTTAGGGGGGCTGTTTGGTTCACTGTTCCTCCTGGAGTCCAACAGGAACCCTGGGATGCTTACCAGGACCCTTTCTCACCGATGAGCCCTGAACTCCGGGTATCACCTCCCCTGGGAAACTTCCAGAAGCTCTTCTCATCCTCTCAGCTTCAGCGCTGGAACTGGCAGAGAGCTCACGTGGGGGGAGCGCTGGTCTCCCTCCCCGGGACACCCTTTCCTGCGGCATCTTAGCCACACAGGCTTTGCTGTATTGGTAGTTTTCATGCTTTCAGACATACCTTCTAGAAATACTTTACCCAGCCTTTTAATTGTGCTTGACCTGATACACTCTGGTTTGAAACAGGCTTGCTGGATTTTTATCTACTCTCCTCTACTTCAGTGAGTCTGAGAAAGGAAGCCCTTAAGGGCACCCAGAGGTATTTCTCGAACTTTCTCTCAAATGAAAAATTCTGCCAGTAATACCTCTGAGAACCCTCAGAAAATAAGAGAACACTCTGATCCGGCTCTCTCAGATGTCTTAACATATTTAGTAACATTCCTGTAGGGCTGCTGAGAAAGACCATTTCAAAGGCTTTTCTTTGCCTTCATTTTGTCTCTCCCAAACGACCACAGCGAGAATGTCAGCGCCCATACACACTCCCGGCAGCCTGCTTTCTCTACGTCTACTGACTCCCAACACTAGGGGTTCGAACTCATGTTTATCCAACCTCAGATGACAGAAAAGAGTCACAAAAGTAAAAGCACATTTACAGGAGCGCACATGAAGGGAATCCTCATTCGGTGAGAAATCACTATTACCACATCTCTCTGTCTCTCTCTCTCTCTTTTTAATTTATTTGACAGAGAGAGAGATCACAAGCAGGCAGAGGGGCAGGCAGAGAGAGAGGGAAGCAGGCTCCCGCTGAGCAGAAAGCCCGATGCGGGGCTCGATCCCAGGACCCTGGGATCATGACCTAAGCCTAAGGCAGAGGCTTTAACCCACTGAGCCACCCAGGCGCCCCTATTACCGCATCTCTTAAGGGACTGGTGGTTTCCCCCGTAACTGTGTCTCGGGAATGCTGCTCTGTCTTTTGAAAACAGTCTCCCTCTTTAGTTTTCTTCATGGCTCCACCTCAGCCTCTTGGCCTCCCCATTCTCCAGAACCCATAACCTCGGCTCCAGCCACTGGTCCCTGGCTGGGACCGTGTCAGCACAGACTCCAACCGCACTCATGCAGGCACACCCGACCTCCTCCTCCTGCCAACACTGTGATGCACCTTTCCTGTCCCCCGCCCCGTGCCACCCCACTGATGCGGAGTCATCAGATGCCAACGGACACACGTGTACATGGACACGCAGACAACACAGGAGGGTGGGGCAGCTGACCCTCACGACAAAAGGAAAACAGGAGTCTGCAGCGAGGTTCCTCCGCTCCTTACCCAAGAGAGTTTACTGAGTGATTGAAGGTGTCTTTAAAGTACTCCCCAGGCAGACTTTCCTGAGACAGACTTCACATGGCTGCTTGGAGGCTGGTCCCGCGAGGCTGAGCCATCCCCGTGGCACTAAGTGGAGCTGGTCTGAAAGCGCACCTCACCGGCTCGACTTCCTTCCCTGTTCGAGAACCCAAACGGACGTCTGAGGATGGCAGATTAGTGGCATTCAAAAGAAAAGACAGAAACGAACAATCGGACCACAGTCCGTACTCGTCAGAAGGTGAGCACCGGCCCGAGAGCATCAGCCCTGCGTCTGGGGACTTTAGACCTTGTTCAACTAAGATACACGGTAACTTTCAAGAATAGCCCCAGAAAAAGACGCAGCATGATTCCAGATCTTAAGAAAGAAAAACACAGAATAGGAAAAAAGTTTCAAAAAGAACTCAGGGGTGCCTGGAGGGCTCAGTCGGTTAAGCATCGCGCTCTTGATTTCCGCTCAGGTCGTGACCTCAGCGTTGTGAGACTGAGTCCCACATCAGGCTCTACACCTAGCATGGAACATACTTGAGCTTCTCTCCCTCTGCTCCCCCCTCCATGCTCTCTCTTTAAAATAAATAAATAAAGTTAAAAAAAAAGAATTCAGTTAATCCAAAAATACTAATGCAAGAAAGAAAAAAAGCCAAAAACAAAATACATGGCACAAATAGAAATAAAAAAGTAAAATAGAATCAAAGACTAAATACATCAAGAATTACAATAAATATATGTGAACCAAAAGTTGAAAGTTACAAAACATAGAGTGTCAGGTAAGATTTTTCAAAAATCCGGCAATCTGCGTAGGTACATCTAAAGCAAAAGAACATAGAAAGGTTGAAAATAACAGCACCAAAATGGTATTCCAAGCAAATTTTCACTAGAAGAAAGTTGGTTTGGCCATATTAGATGAGACAATATAAGACTTAAGATAAAGAGCATTAAAGAATTACAAAGAGATAACTTGTGTAATGACATAAGATTTAATTACCCCCAAATTATAATAACACAATTCTAAATATATAGACACCTAATGAAATACATTTAAAATATAGAGTATAAATTGATAAAAACTACAAGGAGAAATTGACAAATCTACCACCTTTATCTATGACTGGTGAGCCAAGCAGACAAAACTCAACAAATTTCAAAGAAGAGTATTACAAAAACTACATTCTGACCACAATGCAAGTAGGTAGAAGTTAATTTAAAATTTCTATAGATTGGGATGCCTGGGTGGCTGTCTGTTAAACATCTGCCTTCAGTTCAGGTCATGATCCCAAGAGTCCTGGGATGGAGCCCCATGTAAGGCTCCCTGCTCAGCAGGAAGTCTGCTTCTCCCTCTGCCTCTGCCCCTCTACATTTGCACACAAGTGCTCTCTCTCTGTCAAATAAATAAAATCTTTAAAAATAAGAAAAATAAAATTTCCATAGATTTTGAAATTAAATAACATGCTTTTTAAATAATTCATGAATCAAAGAAGAAACCATAATAAAAACTTACATTTTATGATTTAATGATAATGAAAACAGTACCTATCAAAACTTGTGGGATGGGTGCCTGGTTGGCTCAGGTGGCAGAAACCATGGTCATGAGTTCAAGCCCCATGTTGAGCACAGAGCATATTTAAACAAAGAAACAAAAACAAGAAAATGAAAAAACCACCAAGGGATATGAAAAGTAGTGCTCCAAGGGAATCTTATGGCCTTAGATGCTTTTTATATAAGGGGAAAAGGCTAAAAATCAACTAAGCACAAAAACTAAGCAGAAAACAAACAATAAACTCAAAGAAAGTGGAAGGAAAGAGATAATTGTAAGGGCAGAAACAGAAATAGAAAACAAAATAGAAAACCAAGATACAATAGAGAAAATCAACAAAGCCAAAAGTTGGTTCTGTGAAAAGGCCAATAAAAATAACCTCCACAATGATTTATCTAAGAAAAGAAATAATAGAAGATAGAGATAAATAATTCATCAGTCAGTTTTCAGTATAATGCGCTGTGGTAACTGACAAAATCCCAAATCTCATTTTTTTTTTGCTACTGCATGTGTCAACTACAGACCTATTGCCAGACTTTCCTCCACGCGTCCTCTCCGTCCTGGGACCCCCAGGCAAAGACATGCCATCTTCGTGGAAGAGAGAAAGATCAAGAGAGCCAGGGCAAACACACAGGATATCTTTTTAGGTTTCTGCTTGGATAGATGTCATCTTGACTACAGTGACTGTCAGCTGGGTGGGTACACAAGAGGCACTTCACACGACAATAGGTGGGGATGTCTGGTCCTCTTCCAAGAAGGGGAGCCGTCTACTACAAGCAATATTGTAAGTGAAAAAGAAGAAATTAACTGCAAACACAGGAGAGAGTGAGAAGAGAACATCCCAACAACGACATGCCAATAGATGTTAAACTTAGACGAAATGGGAAAATTCCTAGAAACGTATTACTTAGACCACTTCAAGGAGAAATAAGATATCTAAGTACTCACATAAGTATTAACGGAATTACAGCAGTATTGTGAGATCGCCACGGGGTGCTCACGGGGCTCAGCTGGTCCACGGGCGGCTCTGGCTCTTGTGCTGGAGCTCCAACCTGGGCTCAGAGTTTACTTTAACAATAAAAATACATAAATAAATGTCTTCCCACGAAGATAGCATCCATCCCTTACAGTTTTATACGTGAATTCTACCGAAAGTTGAAGGGAGAGAGCATTCCAATCTTATTCAAATTCTCCCAGAGGATATATAAATAGAACACTCCTTGTATCATTCCTTGAGCCTTAAAACACAGATGAAGGCAAAATGAGAAAGGGAAATCACAAGCCCATGTTGTTCATTAACACAAATGCAAAAATCCTACACAGCATATAAGCTGAGCACAAAGGCATATAAGATTGGTCATACTTTATGGTCGAGTAGTTTATCCTAAGAATGCAAGGACAGGGCGCCCCGGTGGCTCAGTCTGTTAAGCATCTGCCTTTGGCTCAGGTCATGGTCCCAGGAGTCCTGGGATCAAGCTGAGTGTCAGGCTCCCTACTCAGCAGAGAGCCTGATTCTCCCTCTCCCTCCCCGCACTCCTGCTTGCTCTCTCAAATACATAAAATCTTAAAAAAAAAAAAAGAATGCAAGGATAATTTAATAGTAGGAAGTCTATAAATGGCATTTACCATATTAATGTATTAAAGGGTGAGAAAAATATGATCATCTCAATAGCCAAAGGAAAGATTTGATTAAATTCAATGTCCATTCAAAATAAAGAATTAAAAAAAAAAAACAAAATAAAGAATTTTCAGTAAATTAAGAAAAAGAGGACCCCTCTTTCACAAAAGGGATTTACAAAAAGCCTGTAAAAATACTGCTCTAAATTTATGTACCAAAAAACCTAAAAAATAATTCTAAATTTCCTTTTCAAAATCAGGATCGAGTAAAGTGCCCAAGTCAAGAACGTCAAGAAGACATCACCATCTCTACCGATGTTATACTAGAGGTCCTAACCAGTGTTATACTTTAAGGAAAATAAAAAGCAAAATGACTGGAACTGACATTATTTTCATATAATAATTGTTTATACAGAAAACCCCAATCAACAAATTATTAGAAAGAACAAATTACTAAAACCAATGACAAACTGTTCTATCCAGCCACAATTTACAAAACTCCTACTTATTTCTACTTTATCTATAAACTATTACAAAGTATCAATTTAAAGGGTATCACTTACAATGGCAAAAAAAGTACGAAGTATCTAGGAATAAACGCAACACAAAATGTGTAAGATCTGGAAACAGAAAACAACGAACCTTTACTTGGAAGACATTAATGAAGACCCAATAAAAAGATAGCTATCCCTTGTTTATGAATTTGAAGACTCAGAATCATAAAGATATGAATTCTACCCAAACTGATCTGTATATTCAATGCAACGCCAATTAAAATCCCAACAGGCCCAGTGCATATGTCTGTGTGACTTGACAAGCTTGCTCTAAAATACGTATGGAAAAACACAGAACCAAGAATAGCCCAAATATAAAATGAAGAAGAAACTTAAGGAAGATTCACCCTACTAAATAATCAAGACCTTTTCTATAGCTATGGTGATTGAACCGTGTGGTGTGGATACTAAGTAAGCTATCTTCCTTGTGCAGAGAACAGACTAAGCAGTTTAGAGAAATACAGCCATACATGAATGGAACGTTACTATACGACCAAACTGACATGACAATTAGTTGGGAAAAGTGGGGCTAGTGAAAAAAATAAACCTGGGTTGGGGGGAGAGACATTTGTGTGTAGAAATAAAACCATAAATTAAATTCCAGAGAGCATAAGAATTCAAATGTCAAAAGCAAAACTAAATATTTTTAGAAGAGTAAGTTAATATATATTAAGATGAGGGGAAAAAAACTAGAATATTTATAAACTCAAAAGTTAACGACATGAATTTATCAAGATAGGAAGTGAAAAAACAAGGCACATATGAAAGAAACTTGCAACACATCTACTGAATTGTAGTATTCAGTACAATCCAGTAAAAAAAAAAAGGAGCAAAAGACACGAACTGGGTATCATAAAAGTGAGCCAACGATGGCCTCTGCATATTGGCCCCCAGGTTACTCGTTTCTGTGCAGCACATTGGGGCCTGTAAGTTCAATGCCTGCCAGTAAGTACCAGGCACCAATTTTTACACATCCGGTTGTTTTAAACACGGCCCCAACAAGCAGACTTTTCCCCACTTACGGCCGCCGGTCTACTGCATACTTCTCGAAACTGCGTCCAACACCTGCTCATCACAGGGTAAAATAAACCCCGTGGTTATGAGGCCGCCACACTGAGGCTGCCCTTGGGAGCTTTCTGACCCAGAGACTTCCCGCTGGGCTGTGGCCCAAGGTCACCTAACCATCTGGGGACTTCCTTGCCCTCCTCCTCTTCTGGATGCGGGGGTCTCTGGATGGTCCAGTTCTGGGAGGGACTTCCCACTACAAATCTGTCAAAGCCCACCCAGAGAAAGCCCGCATGTGTTTCTGCCATCCCGGGGCACATCTTCTTCCTTCACGCGCCCTGAAATCCCCGCAGCCCGGACACTGACACTTCAGCGAAGGAAGATGCAGATGCCCAGAGAATACACCAGATGCGTAACCTCGGGGACATGCCTATAAGACTGCGGTGAGACACCATCTAACTAACGCCCATCTCACTGCCCCAAAACGAGAAGTCTGGGGCAGCAGGGAAGCCACGGACGGACGTCGGCAGAAGCGCAAGCCGGCACTGCCACTTTGAATAAAGGAGTGACAGATCACAGCCCGTCCAACACGGACACCAACGAGGCCCACCCGTCGCACTGCAGGGAAGCACACCCCGGGGCAGTGGTTGTGCAGGAGCACCGAGAGGCAGTGTTCCCAACAGCAGCACCGTCGGAAACGGCGGAAAGACGAGCAATCGCGCAGACGTCCAGCCGCTGGCGAGCGAGAGAGCGGGGACACGCTCGCGGGGCAGTGACAAGAAAGAAATGCAAGGAACCATCTTGGGTCCGCGCGTCTGTGCCCCCAGGGTCCCCATGTTGAAGCCCAACGACATAGACATAGCGGCAGGAGGTGCTCGCGCTCACGAGCGGGGCTGGCACGGGAAGGCGGCCCCGGCGAGGCCCCCGGGCGGTCGAGCCCCGGACTCCGGCTGTCGCTCGGGTGGTGACGGCAGGACCTCGGGACGAGCCCCGTGGGGACGCTGCGGCGGGACTCTGCGTGGAGCCGGCCTCCCCGTCTCTGCCCGCCGCGCCCCGAGGCCGATCAGTGACCAACGAGCACACGGAGCGCCGAGAGCAACGAGTCCGCTGTCCCCGCGACGGCACCTGCGGAGGCGGCCGGAGCGGAGCCGGACACCCGCCTGCGAACGTCGGGGCGCGGACAGCAGCGAGCAGCCGCCCGGCCGCGTAAGCGGGGAAAGCGGAAGCGACGAGAGCGTCGCTCGAACCCGCGGCCGCGTCCCTTGCTCGGAGCCCGGCGGGGCTCGGCGCGTGCGGTCGGACGGGGAGGCCCGGCGGACGGGGTGTCCACCGACGCCTCCTTCTGGGGCAGCCGGGAGCGCGAGGCGCAGCGCGGGCGCCGCAGCTCAGGCGCGGAGAGCGCGGCGGTCGATCCCCGCCCGAGCCCCTGGCGCCCCGCGCTGCGGCGGAAGGAGCCGTCCGAGCGCCCCGGCCCGGGCGCGTCAGGAGCGGCCGCGGGCTGCCCGGCCGCCTCGCCAGCCCAGCACCCGGCCCCCAGCGAGCCCCGTCGGCAGCCGCAGCGATAGCCGCGCCGCCGCCAGGCGGACAAAAGAGGCGGCGGTCACGTGGGGCCGCCCACGCCCGGCGCGCCGTGACGTCAGCACCCGGCGACCCGGCCATTGATTCCCGGCGGCGGCGGCGGCGGCGGCGGCGGCGGCGGCGGCGGCTACGTGGTGGGGCGGGCGGGGAGGGTCCGCGGCCGTGGCAGCCTCTGGGGTCGGGCCGTGGCCCGGAGGATCAGCGCAGCCGGTAAGGAGGTAGTTTCCTTTTCCGCACCCGCTTCCCCACCCGAGCCGCTGAGGGAGAGGGGCGCCGGGGAGTGCGCGCCGGGGGAGGGGGGTGCGTGCGCGTGCGTCCGGGCGCGTGCTCCCGCGTGCGCGCGTGTGGGCCCGGGTGCGCGCGCGGATGCTCGGGCGCGCGTGCCACCGGAGCCTAGCGGCTGGGTACCACCGGCGCTGCTGCCCTGGGCGCGGACCGCGGCCGGACGCGGGGCTCCCGGGGCTGGTCCGGGGCCGCGCCGCCCCGCGCCGGGACCGCCTGCGTCCGCTCCGCAGCCCCGGGGCAGCCCGCGCGCCCTGCGTGCCTCCCGCGGGGAAGGCGTGGGCGTCCGCCGCGGACCGCCAGCTGCGGGTCGCGGCCACCGCGCGGTGCCCCGGCCGGGCCCTGCTGCAGGAGGCCTAGTTGCGTCACCGCCCGGCCCTGCGCCCTGCGTCCGCTCGGCGGCTTCTCGGGCCGCGCCGGAGGGTAAGCCTGCCGCAGGTGCCGCGCGTGATGTCGGACGCGGGGGCTCGCCTTTCCGCCCGGGATGCCTGTCCCTGGGCGCGGGGGAGTCCGAGGCGGCAGAGGCTGGGCTGCCCGGCCACCGGACCCGCGCGCGCAGGCCCGTGCTCCTGCCGGGAAGGGAGGCCGGGGAGGTCTCGGGGAGCGCAGGACGCAGGGGCGTCCGAGCGGACGAGCGACGCTGCAGCTTCTCGCCTTGCCAAAGAAGTCTCGTTCCCATCGCTCCCGAGCCCCCGAAATACCTTCCTCGTTGTCGAAACAAACAGTCGCGCGCTCGCTGTATGGGAGGCGGAGGAGTAGGAGTGGAACCGGGCATGGACTTTGGAGTCAGGTCTGCGGTTTGCCGTCTGTGTAACATTCAGTGAGTTATTTAACTCCTCCTCGGCCTTACTGACCAAATGAGGGTCGTTACATCTACCTGGCAGGGGTATTGTCAGAATTTGAAGTGTCCAGCTGTGACTAGTAAGGGTACGGGACCCAGACGCTTGAACTTGCTCTCTCCCTGAAGGCTGCCTGTGGGTACAGCCGATGGAGAAGGGGGGGAACTTTTTGCTATTTGGGTCTTTGCTATTTTGCCAGATGTGATGAAGCCGACTTGGGGGGGGGTAGTAGACGGAGGAATCTCAAAATCCATAATCTCTCCACTAAAGACCTCATAAAATTTTAGAACTGGAAAGAGACTAAGGCCTCACTTAATGATAGCTTCTCTTTATTGAGCACTTGCTATGTGCCTGACGCTGTACAGAACACTTTACATCAGTGCGCCTGGGGGCTCAGTTGGTTGAGCGTCTGCCTTCAGCTCAGGTCACAATCCCAGGGTCCCAGGATCGAGTCCCACATCGGGCTCCCTGCTCAGTGGGGTCTGCTTCTCCCTCTGACCCCCCACCCCATGGTTTCTCTCTCTCATTCTTTCTCAAATAAACAAAAAAATAATAACAAAAAAGAACACTTTACATCCACTAATTTAAAACCTTCCTCAACCCCATGCAATAAATAAGCATATCCCCACTGTTGAGATGCAGAAGTCTCAGCCAAAATCCCGGGCCTAGTCAGTGGCAGAACTGGAACTGGAACCCAAGTTTCTCAGGCTTGTTATTTCTCAGTGACTAGAGTCCTAGCCACGTGAACCTGGGGTCACAGGACAAGGGAGGCACAGACAGAGCTCAGAGGGCCAGTATTTGCTGAAAGAATAATATTTCAAATTGTTCAGTGATAAATTATCTTTTATTTTACATTGTACCCAGCATTATCCAGATGTGAACCGAGTTTTGGCCTTTTCACCCAGAGAAAAAGGAAAGGCTCATGGGCACACAGTGCTGGGGTCGTGGGCACACAACAGGTATTTGGTAATTACCTTCGGAAAGAATAAAAAATCTTGAGGTATTGTTATTTCTGCCAGAACAAGACCCATTGCTTAATACACAAAGGCCTCCTTAAGCTGTTTGTATACAATAGTGGTGTTATACGAGCATCTTTCTTATTCACAGATTTAAAGATTAGAAGGTATATTTCAGACTGGACTGCAGTTACTATCTCTGACCAGCTGATTAGAGTTTTCAAACGTGCGAGCAGAGGGTCCGAGTCTTGTGCGTCTGTAGCGATCTCTCGAGGTCGCTACAGAACACACAGCAGTGTGTTTTGTTTTAACATCTGTTAGCATTGGACTGTAATGGGTCTAGCTGCCTGAATTAAGTTTTCTGGAGAACACTGGGTGATGGTGTCGGGTAGAGAGTTCAAAATGTTAAGTTTGTGGCAACATTTATTCCTCGGCCGAGACCTGTGGCTTGTGCGCATTCATGCGACGGTATGCGGACGGTAAGCTGGCTTTAAACAGAGGTGTCCTTGCTGTCTGTGATCAGCTGTTCCGTGTCCTCCGAAGATGACTTAGGGCCCCAGAGTGGGTTATAGAAACTCACAGGTTTACGTTACTTATCCATGTAGACTGTAACTTATACCGCGCCCCCCCCAGGACTGGTCATTGCTGCTTCTCTGCCCTCCCAGATGCCTCAGAGCCACCTATCTCACTGTCTTTATCAAACTTAGTGGGAAAAAGTGTCCCACAACCTATCCTTCATTGCCCCTGTACCCCATCACCACCATGTACACAGTGAATCTCTTTCCGCAAAAAAAAAAAAAAAGGTCTGTGCATCCAGTTGCGAATGGCAGAAACCAACCATAAACTAAGACCAAACAAGAGTCCCCCCGGCCGCCTGTGACCACTTAACTCAGAGACCAGAGACGGGCTTCAGGTATGGCTGGATCCTAAGGCTGAAAGAATGTTGGGAAGACCTTGCCCTGCCTTTCTCTGTCCCTTTTCGGTTATTGGCCTCATTTTTTCCTGCTGCTTTCTCTAGACATGCTGAAAAAGCTGAGCCCCGGCTGCCCCAAGCCGGTGACTGTAGGTCCTCATCCACATTGTAGACTAATGACAGCGGTATCACCAGAGACAGGGATCCCGTGCCAGCCAGGGCTGCATCACAGGCCCAGTCCTACCCCTCCGTCACCGCACGGGGTGACCACTGCATGTGCGTGTACGCGCACACGCCCTTAGCCCGCCTCTCTGAGGCCCTTCCAAAGCCTTCGGACTGGAGCGAACTGCCCTGGTTTTATGTGTCCGCTGAGTTGTTGCTGTGTTGTGGCTCTGACCCTGAGCCTCCTAACCCTTCCCGTGTGGCAGCTGCAGCCACCCTTCCCCCCCCCGTTTCATCCGACTGACTGCCTCCCGGGCGCCGTCCGGGACCCCCATCAGCGAATTAGGCCCCTTCTCTCCTGTCCATGGATGAACACCCGGACGGAGCCCTGCTGTAGAGCCGAGCACTCCCAGCCCGGGTTGGCGTTATTCCTCCTCTTAAAGTAGGTGAACCAGCTGGTACCTGTGGTCTGTTTACTGCCTGTCTCTCCTCGTTGGAACATCAGCTTTGTGAAAGTAATGAGGGAAAGAACTTTGTTTCTCTAGGACCTAGGGCAGTGCCTGCACACATTCGTGCTTAATAAATGTTTATTAAATGAATGAATGACGATCTGCCCACAGGGAGAAAACGCTGATGTCATGTTGGCGAGGACTCCAGTCCGTACGACAGACAGACCGCATTCTCACTGTGAATTCTGTAACCCGGTACCGCGGGCCCGCCCTGGAAAGGCAGAGGCACTCCCCAGGTCCCTGCGGAGGCCACGACTCAGGCCCCACGGAGCAGCCATGTGGAAATGCTTCCCTCCATGCTTAGCCCTTTCTGAACCATGACAGTTTGTGTGTGGAGGTTCTTCCCATGGTTTGAGTCCGTTTCCTGGGGTATTTATTTTTAAAACATTTATTTGAGCACCTACAGTGTACCAGGCACTGGTCTAAGCCTTTTATAAGTAACTCATTCTTCAGCTGGAGTTTTGGGAATAAGAGTTGTGAACTTTAAAACTTCTTTTTTCTCCTTAAATACCAAACACTCAAGAAAGTCTAAAAAATCCCAATTAGAGGGTCTCCTGGCTAGGTGGGTCAGAGGAGCAGCAACTCTTAATCTCGGGATGCGGGGGGCGGGGGGGTTCTAGCTCCATGTTGGGTGTAGAGATTACCTAAAATCTTTGAAAAAAAAAATCCCAATTAGAAAATTCCATGAACAGTGAGACCCCTCTGTGCAGCCCCTCTCACCCCCCAGAGGTGTGCGCCTCCTTCGGTGGGGGAGTTAGTGCGGCCATTGAAGAAGTGAAATTAGATCTACGTACCCAGGTGTGTATACACGGTACGGACATAAGATCTTGCCATGTGTCTGGTCATCTGGTTGTCACCCAAGTGCCTCCATGCTCTGCATGCCCAGCCACACGCCTTCTCTCCCCTCCTGTGCCCTGGGCGCCTCCACTGCACCCACCACTGGTCCCGGGGACACAGAGCCACCCAGCCAGGGGCCTGAGGGCGGCCATCAGGACAGGGTTGCTCAGGTGCTGGTCATCCTGTCCAGGGAGGGCCCCGTGCCTCGCAGAGCACATCCATCCTCCTCCGGGGTTGCTGTGCCTTTCCTCCCAGGGACATGCCCGTGCCACACCCACTCCCTTTTGTTTCTTCTTTCAACACAGACCAGTAGTTCTGGTAGCAGCGATCTGGGGGAGGGGGACTAGTATGTAAGCCCGTACTTAACCTCCACCTGCTGCGGTGGCGGCGCAGGCCAGGTCCCGACACACTTCCAGAAAAGTGAGTCCCCACGTCCACTGCCATGCCCAGCGCTCCTGGTGCCTGTCCCAGCCTGCCTACCCCAGGGCTGGGCACTTTACCTAAAGAAGGAAAAGCTTCACTACATTGTCTGGCTTTAATTTGCATCTTCTGTTATAATTAAGTTTGAAATCTTTTTGCATGTGCTTACCATTTTTTTTTTCTATTTTTTAAATTTTCAGTTAACTTATTTTTTTATAAATTACACAAATTCCCTAAAAAACCTGAATATTTGCTCATGATAAAAACAAACAACTTTATTTGCTGTGAATATTTTTCTAATTTGTTGTTTGCCATCTACTTTTGGCTTTTTCATTAAACATACAAAACCTATTTTTCATTATTCTGTAGACAAATTTTGTACTTTTTGATTTCTTGCTTTGCTTGTAAGCTTTAAAATGTTTTTCTTCATTCTGTATTCTAGTATCTTATGTTTTGCTTTTTTGTTACCTTAAAATGCTAATATTCAGTTCTATTTCTAATTCTAAAATATTTGATGAAAATATTGTGTAATGTTTTAAATAAAATCAGTTTGAATTAGATGAAGGTCTATGCTTTATTTTATGTCACACTAGTGCATGTATCATATATTTTTCCATTTTAAAGTAATTTATTAACATGTCAAAGCCTGTTTTATGTGGCTGAGGTGGAAATGTATGTGTGATTCTCATAATTGTATGTTCTTAGCTGCACGGGCAGCGCTAATCTGCGGCCGCTGGTCCGCTGTACGAAGCTCTCTCGTCCCACCGGCAACTCCTCGGTGTGTAGCCAAGACGATGAGTTTAGCCCCTTCCAGTTCCTCATCCCACTCTTTCCCTAAAGCTCTTTTTTATTATGATATAATTATGTACAGTAGACAACAAATGTTCCAATGAATACTGACAAATACATACCCATTTAATCACCATCCAGATCAGGAAAATAGAACATTTCCATCGCCCCAGAAAGGTCCTTCCTGCCCCTCCCTGGTCATCCCTGTCCCCAGAACTCTGCCGTCCCCACAGACTGGCTGTGCTGCTCTAAAACCTCACGTAAGTGGGATCCTACAACACGCACTGCTCTCGCCCTCTGCATGGACGCACATCAGTATCCGCACGCGCCATGGGACGGACCTTCAGTTTGTTTCCAGCTTAGGGCTTTCAGGAGTAAAGCTCTGAATATTTTTTTCTTCATTTTTATTGAGGCATAAAGCACATACCATGAAATTTACCCTCAGCATTTTCAAGCGTACAGGGCAGTCGTGTTGCCTACATTCACACTGTGAAGCATCCAGAACTTCCTCTCTTGCAAATCTGAAACTACCCATTAGGCGGCGGCTCCCCCCTCCCCGTCTTACCCCTGGCTCTGTGCGCGTCCTCATGCACGGCTCCTTGTGGCCATGTCTTTGTGTCTTCCTTGGTAAGTGCCTGGGAGTGCGGGTGCTGGTTTAGGGTGGTCCTGTGCTTAGCCTCCGGAGGAAGTGGCAGCCTCCGGAACGGCCACTCCGTTTCGCGTTGCCGCCAGCAGCGTGTGAGTTCCAGTTGCTCCATGTCCTCACCCTGTCGAGAGACTGGGACTTTGTCCATTTTAGCTCTCCCGGCAGCTGGGAGGTGGTGTGGTGTCTGACGGTGCTCCCGCATTGATGTTTTAATCGTTTATCCGTGACCAGGCTCTGAGCTTCTTAAGGGCAAGTTTCATGCCGTTTGTAGTTATCTTTTCATTCTTACCGACTCCCCCTATTTTGGGGGTGATAGATACTTTCTAACAGAAAACTTGAAAATTGCAGGAGACTAAGAAATGAGTGAAAGTCCTGGTAATCCAACCCGTCCGTCCGTGTTGGCGTCTTTCACGCACACAGTGCCGTGTTGCTCGCACCATGGGCTCGTGGGTTCTGGCCTTGGTTGACTCAGCCCCTCCACAGTGTCCCAGCCCGCCCTGCACTCTGTCATCTCAGGGCATCGCCTGGCCATGGCAAGGGACCTTTGCCACAAGAAACCCAGACAGCTTGTTGTGTGTTCTTGGCCAAAACTGTCACGTGTCACTGCCAAGAAAAGTGGAATTGCCAAGAGGAGGTTGTTAAACTCAGCACAGTTGGCCCTCTAGGTCTGGGGAGGGAGTCTGGCCTCAGGGAAGCGGGCTGTCTCCGGGAGGAAGGGTAATTGTGGGGCAGGTGGTCAGCAAGCCCTGCTCCTTCTGTATATTGTCTTCTAAAGCGAAAATTGTTCTGTTCACTTACTATGATTTAAACATTTGCCATGGCGTT
This sequence comes from Pteronura brasiliensis, assembly GCA_004024605.1. Lineage (NCBI taxonomy): Eukaryota > Metazoa > Chordata > Mammalia > Carnivora > Mustelidae > Pteronura > Pteronura brasiliensis. Next base: position 143,574 of record PJEN01001994.1, read on the forward strand.
AACTCTGTAAATACCACTTTTGTGTGTTGTAGAATCCATGGCTCTTCCAGAAGCCACATGACCATGTCTCCAGCCGGAGACATTAAAGCTGTTTTCAGTTTTTTCCCTGTTGTAAACCATGCTATAGCCAACATGACTTCATACTGGATTTCAAATTCTCTTCCCCAAGGTAGATTTTTAGGATTTTATTATTATGTTTATCAATCATGACTAGTAATAGGATTATTAATCATGACTAGTAATAGGGTTATTAATCATGACTAGTAATAGGGTTATATATATTTTTTAAAGATTTTATTTATTTATTTGACAGAGATCACAAGTAGGCAGAAAGGCAGGCAGAGAGGGAGAGGGGAAAGCAGGCTCCCCGCCTAGCAGAGAGCCCGATGCGGGGCTCGATCCCAGGAGCCTGGGATCATGACCTGAGCTGAAGGCAGAGGCTTACCCCACTGAGCCACCCAGGTGCCCCTAGGGTTATATTTTTTTTCAGTAAGCTCCATGCCCAATGTGGAGCCCAACATGGGGCTTGAACTCCTGACCCTGAGATCAAAACCTGAGCAGAGACCGAGACTTGGACCCTCAACTGACTGAGCCACCCAGGTGCCCCTAAATTACATTATTATTAATAATTGTTGTTGACTTTTAACTGAGGTTACGAACATTTAAGGCATTTGACACACAACGTCCAGCTACCTTATAAAACAGTGGAAGCCATCACTGGTCTTACCACCAGTGTAGTAGAGTGTCTGCGTCTCCTCCTCCCTCCTTGTTTCCTTTCCCCCACCTCTTTCTTTGATCCAGTCATTGGTGTGTACCCACCCCACAGATGTTTGCTGAGCACCTTCCATTGCCAGAGCACTGAGCTGGGTCACAGGCGAATGAGGCTCGCGTGCTCAGGACAGACAGACATTATGAGTAATCAAACGATCGCGCAAACGTGTAGCTTTAAGTAGCGATAAAGACTACAAAGAAAGCCCCTACAGTTATGGGAACTGTAAATTTTATATGCCTTCTGCCCTCTGGCGTAGGGACCGGGCTTGAGGAGGAAACAGTGTGTGACTGCGCTTTTTCAAGGCGGCAAGAGTGCTCTGCGGCCGTTGGACAAACAGAATGGAACGTGACTTTTGTGAAGTCTGATGAGCGGAGGTTTGGCGGGGAAGTGGGGCACGCGGCACACCTTGTTAGGACCTTGGGCCTTTATCCAGAGACCAGTGGGTAGCTGTAATGGGTTCAAGGACAGGAGATGGCGGTGACTGGATCATATTTGAGAACATTCTGAGTAGGGCCAGAGCGGATTCCTAGAGTCCAAGGCTAGATTGTGAAGGTTTGCTTCGCGTCCCCAGCCAGCACTGAGTAATCTCATTTTGCATTGCCAATTTTGTGAATGGAGACATAGACCGTACCATGTCGTTGCTTATTGGTGTGGTTGAATGTTTTCCCAAGTGTTTCACAGGCTGTCATACTTGTGTGTGTGCGAGTGTCTTGTTACTGGCCACAGTTCCAGCAGGGACAGCTCAGTGTCATGGCCCAGGGCACCTGCTTTGGAGCCAGAATGCCTGAGTCGGAATCCTGGCTCTGGGAGCTGCTGGGGTATTACCTTGAGCAACCTCTGTGGCTTTGGTCTGCCTCAGTTTCCTCTTCTGCAGCATGGGGTCCACAGTAGTGTCCCTCTCTCCCCGGTGACGGTGGGATGAAAGGCTGGAGCACAGCGCTGGCCCCGTGAGCTCTGCGTCTGTTCGCGCCGTCTCGTTTAAGTAGCTGATGTACATGTATGTCTATGAGCTCAGCCTTGCCTGTGTGTTGTAACAGTGGCTCCCTCCCTGATTTTTTTAATACATTTTAAAACGTATTTTCAAACAATGTCATATTTTTTGAAGTACAAACTTCTCTGCAGTGAACAGATGTCCTTCTCCTTTCTGATGTCTTCCGTTGCTATGAAGTAAGTCATACATACTGACTTTGTTTCTTAGTGTTTTTATTTAACTACAGATAATCCTTTAATCCATTTGTAATTTATTCTGGTTTATTAATATAAGGCAAGGCTCTAAATAGATTTTTCCCCCCAAAAAGCCAACGAATTGGCTGAGGTCCATGTTTTGACACACCCTTCCTCCCTTCTCTGCTGCTTTTGGCTTCCTTCCTGCCGCCCTACCGGACATTGGACCCGCACACACACCAGGTCTGTTTAGGGAATGTGGTTCTGCTCTGTTGGTCTGTAACTCCATTCTTGTTTGATACCAGGACGGCCGTGAATTAACTAGTGTAGCTGTCTTCTTTCCAGTCACTTGGTCAGATAGCCACTCCTTACTGCTCTAACCTCATCAGAAATCGTGGTCAACTGTTCCTGCGTTCGGCTCTCGGTGATGTCCAGAAACTGTCCTGCCGTCGTGTGTGGGGTGGGCGCACCTTCTGTCTCAGACTTCTTCAGAAATTTATACTTCTCCCCACGTAGGCTGCTCACGGCCCTTGAGATTATTCCTGGATGTTTCTCTCCCCTTTTTTAAAAAATGTTTTATTTGCTCTTAAAAAATACATTATTTTTGTCCTACATATTAGGAAGAAGTTGTGTTTTGTATAGTTTTCTTATATCCAGCCATATTCCTTGACTCCCCTTGGTTTCTAAAAGTTTTTCATTCTGTGATCAATTCGAGTTTTGATATTATCTGCACATAATCTGTTGTGGTTTTTTTTTTACTTTTATCTCATGTTTCTGTTTTCCATTATATGCTAGAATTTCTAAAACAATTTTGATACCATATTTCTTTCATTCCAAGACAGTTGAGCACAGAACATGCTACTGATTCAATAGTAGTTTTGGGGGGCTACCACATGAAATGTACCACACGTTGTAATTCACATTATAGTATCAGAAATGTTAGGGGTGCGTCTCAGAATTGAAGAAATAAAATAACAGTAGTAATGGCAGCTCTCCATATTTTCTCATTTTCGTGGGAATGCCCAACCAGTTTTAGATACGATATTGGCTGTTGGCTTGTTGTTCTATTTTTTCAGATGAAACAAAGTATGCTAATTCTGCTGGATGGTGTCGGGAAAGGTGCGCTGTTGGCTTAGCTAGCGAGTGGAGCTAGGGCCGCACACACATCCTCTCTGACAGCCGGTCCGTGTCCTCCTTCTGCCCCGGGTGCCCTGGATCTACAGATCCCTGGCTACAGGGCAAGGGCTCTGCTTGTTTTGCAGTGGGAGCTCCCAGACCATCCCTGACCATCAAGGACCGGATTCATTCCCCAGAGCTGCGGGACAAATCACCGCAGATCCGGCAGAGTTCCAGAGGCCAGAGATGCAAAATTTCTGCCGCTGGGCCAAAGTCACGGTGTCACAGGGCTGGGCTCCCACCAGGGGCTCTCGACGAGAACCCCTTCCAGTTTCTGGGGGCTGCCTACGTTGCTTGCCTTGTGTCTGCATCACTCCTGTCTGCAAGGTCAGCCTCCTCAACTCTCTGTCCACTCACCGGCTCCTACTGTGTGTAGCTGTTAAGTTTGTGAACTTGTCAATGCTGAAGAAAATGCTTTTAAAGACCTATGTTAGGAATAGCAAAAGCCTTTTTCATTCCCTTTTTGAATAACACTGTGGACACCTGGAAATGCTCTAGTTCAGGGTCCCAAAAGTGCACTGAGTTCTGCGGGAGTCCCGCAGCCTCCACCCCTCCTGCTGTCCCCAGTGTCCTCCTCAGTCTCTAGCTCTATGGCAGCTGGGAGAGGAGATGGGCAGAGCACATTTCTTCTAAGACTGCTATGAAGACAGCATTAAAAACTGCTAAGACTGGAGAGCTAAAAAAAAAAGTAAAGTCAGCATATCATTTATTTAGTAAATTGGTCATGAATTGGCCGTTTGGCAAACGGCTGTTCAGCAGTTGGCTACCGGGGACGTCAGGCTGCTCACCGGGAACAGTGCAGGGCTGAGGGCAGAGGCTGAGCCTGCCTAGCCCGGGGCCTCACCTGCCCCTCTGCCTCCTGCAGACCGTGGAGATGGGACATTATGCCTGCAGGAAGCTGGGACTAAGCCCATCCACTCGCAGGCCAGGCCCCAGGGATGAAGAGAAGGCGGGAGAGATGGGAGGCCCCCCCTTTGGACCCTGACTCCAAGGAGCCCCAGTGTGGGCCAGTAGCCAGACCAGAAAGCAGTCACGCGTCCTGTGCCCGGCGAGCCTCACGTAGGAGAGGCAGATTAAGAGAGTCTGGACTTGATGCATAAAGCACAAGAAGGTCACCTTGTGGGGCTCCAGAAGACTAAATGTGTGTTGATGGTTTGAACTTCCGTGTGAAATATTAGCACCGGCCTGGCAGCCAGTGTTCCTACATGGTTTGGATGTTACTGCTAACACTGTATCTTTCACGTATGGTAACACTTGCTCTCAGCTAAAAGTTGGTAAATACCACTCTTCTTTCATTTACTGCACACTTTGGATTGGGTACAGGGGTTCCTGCTGTTGGGGGGGCTGTTGGAGACCTCTGTGTCTTCTCGAGTCCTGGAGGCGTCTCTTACCATAGCTTCCAAAGCCAGTCTGGTGACCAACCCCTGGCGTCAGCGCAGACACGGCCACAGAGCGCGGCTCGGCTGAGTCACCAGCCCGCGTGCGGGAAGCCTCACGGGCTGTCAGAGCAAGTGGGCTCGTTGCGGGAAGCCCCTGAGAGTGCCGAGACGGTGTTCATGCGGCTGCCGCAGTAGCCGTTCCAGTGAAGCGATGAATCTAGTGACGAAGAGCTGAGGGGGACCACAGCAGAGGCAGTGCAGGTGCACTCCGCAGCTCTGCGATTTGCTTGTCATGGATTAACTAGGAGTGAAGAACAGGACTTTATTGGGGCACCCGGGTGGCTCTGTGGGTTCACCGTCTGCCTTCGGCACAGGTCATGATCCCGGGGTCCTGGGAGTGAGCGAGCGCCGCATCTCGGGCTCTCTGCTCAGCAGGGGACCTGCTTCTCCCTCTCCCTCTGCTGTTCCCCCTGCTTGTGTTCTCTGTCAAAGAAATAAATAAAACCTTAAAAAAAAATAAAAACAGGAGTTTATTTTTGTGCATGCCCTGTTCTGAAATGATGCCTAGTAGTTAAAAGTAACTTAGTAATTTGTTACTTTTTTAATAACATGTTGCGAGTTAAGTAGCAAACACTTGTAGGCAGGGCGTTCTTGAGGCATCCCTGCTCTGAGCAAATATTGAAGGAGTTTGCAGACGTCTGCTTTCCAGAAGGGACGTAGATGGTTCCGCTGGGCGTAGCCCGAATGCGCGTAAGGTCTGGCTGTAGGAGACGCCAGGGTCGGAGGACCGCTGTCAATATGCATGCCGTCCGGTTATACGTGAGTAAATGAATCGTTTCAAAGCCAGACTAATGTTTATATTAAAAAGCAAAGATAACTGAGATTGGAAACTAAATAACGCATCCTTCCCCTCCCCCCGGGGGGCCCCTAGTGGTGCGGAACCGAGCTGGGTAGTGCGGAGTGAGGGGCTCTTGTGCATGCACCGTATCCTGGGTGGTAACCCTGGGTTAGGCAGTTGCTGGCCAGGAGCCCTAGGTGTACACACACAGTGGAACTCAGCAAGTGGACCCTCCTGGGCCATGGAGGGGGGCATTGCACGTTCACGGTGCCTTTATGCCCAGAGGCGGCGCAGGAAAGGTCTGCACTGGCGAATTCATGGCAGAGGATTGCGGGCAGTTCATTCCCATTTTCTGATATTTTCTGCAATTGACATGTTACTTTGGGTTTGTTTGGTTTTTTTTTTTTTAAGTGGTCCATCCAGCTTGTTGAGTCCCTACATGAGAACAGGACGGAGAGTGACATCAGCACCTCACCACCGAGTGGGAGGCTGCAGGGTGGGGGTGAGGGGAGCCAGGTGCTATCGGGGACAGAGGCTGGGAGCCCGTGTCCTTACACGGCCCTCGCTGACCCTCTGGAGTGCGTCTCCCCTTCTGCTGCAGCACTGCATCCCAGGTCAGGGCCAAAGGGACGGAGGTGGTGGTGGGGGCTGCGACTGAGGCTTTTCTAGACGAGCTTGTAGAAGGGCAGAGTCTGTGGGATTGTTTGGCCACAAGGCAGGAAAACAGACGTAAGACAACAGACGTAAGACCTAACACGTTTTACTTATGTGGGAAGTAGAACATAAGGAACAGGCTGGAAGGGACAGTAGGGAGAGCCTGGGGCTATTTCTAACCTTTTCAGATTGTGAAGTGTAGCACTTCCATGCAGAAGTGTGCATAAAGCACACGTGTGCCACGTGGTGAACCGTGGGAACGGTAGCCAGCACCCACCTTAAGAACTGGAATGTCACCCACACCCGGAACATTCCTTCCGAGTCAGAACCCCTCCTTCCTAGAGGTAGTCCCGTCCTGGGTTTGATGCAGTCAGTGTCTGCAACGGCCCCGCTGGTTTGGGACTTCATGTACTCCGGACCAGAGAGGACGCGTGTGACTTCCCCCCGCCCCCACTGCCATGTTTTGGTAGTTGCCCACTTCGTTGCGGGTGGTAAAGTTCTGTCACTCCTGCTGCTGTAGAATGTCCCATCATCGGCATGTGCCACCCTTCATCCGTTTTCCTTTTCGCGGACTCTGGGATGCCTCAAGGCTGGGAGCTGTTAGAAATAAGGGAACTGAACTATACGCACACGCAGCCACATCCGGAGGTGGAATTGCTAAGTGTGGGGCATGTGTATTGTCACACCTTCCTCCGGAAAGGTAAACCGGTTTCCTGTGGTCATCGGGAGTGCTCTGCCCCTGAGCGCCCACCTGGTCTGTCCCCATGGTCAAGGATGGTCAAGGTGCCTATCGGGGGGATAGGCAGTAAGTCTCTGGGCTTCTGAGCATTTCCCCCAGGCAGTGAGAAGTCTTGAGTGCTGTTTGGTAGGTTTGTTGATCTTTTCAGTTTCTTCCTTGGACGTTCCTGTTCTTTCTACACAGGGTCTCTTGGTCAGCTAGCCACCCCTCTGAAGGGCGCTGTCTGGGGGTTGTGAGGCTCTGTAATACCTGTTCCTGCCTGGAGGAGAAGACCCTCGAGGCAGATACATAATCAGTAATTCACAGCATTAACACCGTTCCCTGCAGCCTTTCCCCACCAGGCTGGCAGCGGGAGGGGGGGGGGGGGGGGGGGGGGGGGGGGGGTGTCCCCAGCACTTTCCATCTTCAGCAGCGCTCACTAGGTGCTTTGGGAAGTTCTCTTTGGTGGCGAGTCATTTTTGGAGGATGGGGGTTAAGTGCTGAGTCATGGAGAAGCACAAAATGAGGAATGGCCAACTGCACCCTCCCCAGCCCAGAGTGGACTGAGGTTTCCCTGGAGGTGACATCTTGATCAAGCAGGTTTTGAAAGACTGTCTCATCAGGAGTGGAAGAAGTGTGTTCCAGGCCAAGGAATAAATGTGCAAAGGGCACAGAGCGGAGAAAGCTCACTGTACTAGAAACGTGGGATCCGGATGTCACACGCTGGGAAGGGGGGATGGTGGAGAGAGGCCCCCGCGGGAGCTCAGGCCAGGAAGGGCCACCTGGTGAATCTCACAGGCAGTGGGGAGGAAGGCGGGTGAAATACAAGATGAGGTTCTGGCTGGGGACGGCCGGGGACGGCCTATCCCTGGAACTGATCTCTTGCACCAAGCAGACAACTGTGTAAGCCTCCCAGGAAAGCAGTTGCATTTCCCTCTAGATAACAAGTTACCTCTTGGGAAGTCAAGGAGTGAGCCAGAGGGTGCTGCAGAGTGAGACCCGGATTTACAGCTCGGTTTAATCCTCAGGTTCCACATCTGTCGTTTGGGAATCATGTCTACCTGGCGGAGCTGGGGCCGTGGGGGAGGTGGTGCTTGGGAAGGACTTAACCCCTGCCGGGAGGAGGAGCGGTGTGGACCCTGAACTGCGCGCCCATGCCGTTGTCCGTTCAGGCTCGTTTCTAACACGCTGGCAATGTGCGTAAATGGTCCACAGTGGGGACTCGTCAACTGCAGAGACCTGCCTCCAGCCCCACGCCCCCATCCCCCGCGGCCGCAGGAGGCACCAGTGCTGGACCCGGAGGCAGAGAAGGGCCTCCGGCTGTTTCGTGCTCCTGAGCGGGGCATGGCCTGCATTTATGGCCGCTTTCATGCAGACCGGCTGGGCCCGCCGCCCTGCACGGAAGCGATCGGAGCCGACCGCGGCCGGTTCCAGCCCCTCCCCCCGCGAAACTTTCCGGAGGGGAAGTCCTTCCGCAGAAACGAAAGCGAAATGGAAGCGGGGCCGTTTCCCCGCGGCCGCGCGCGCCTGTTTACCGCGCTCCGGGCACTTGGCGTCTGCGCGGCGGGGGGCGGCCGCGGGGGCGGAACCGCCCGGAGAGGTCGCGTCTCGGGACGGGGAGCGGCCGGCACCGCCCAGGACATGCGTCGGGGACGCCATGGACCCCAGGCAGGTAAGCCGGCCGGGCCGCGCGCCCCTGGCCCCGCGTGCGCTGGGGCTTGGGTCGGAGACTCGGTGCGCGGGGCTGTGCGCGCCGTGTTCCAGGAGTTCGCATCCTGCCGGTTAACTCTGCCGAGCCGGAGCCGAGCCCCGCCGGGCGAGCGGCGCCTGTGGGAGGAGGGGATGCGCCGGCGTGAGGGTCGGGGCGGCCCCTCCCTCTCTGCGAGGGCCCAGCATGAGCGCCTCGTGGGAAGCAGCCCCGTGGGAAGCCGGCTTCCCTTCCCGTCCCCTCTCTGCATCCTTCCCACTTCCTTAAGGCTTCTGGGAAGTGAAAATTCGCCTTTCTTACCTTTCGGAGCGGGTTTGTGTACGTCACGGCTGTCCTCCTTGTTGCCAGGAACTGGCAAAGCCCAGACGCCCTTCGCCGGCTGGTTAGCGGGTGGGGCTGTCTCCAGGCCAGAAGCGGGAAGGAGCTCCTGGTGCCCCCTGGAACCTCCCAGTCACGAGGCCAGGCGGGGAGGCTGCGCTCAAAGGACTGCGGACTCCTGGTCCCTTTCCTCGACACTAGGGGAAGAGCAGTTCTGGGGCCGGAAGCAGATGGTGGCTGCCCTGCCTGGGCGTGGGGGAAGGAGCTGACTGCAGAGCATGTGAGAACGTTTCCGGGAGATGGAAATGTTGTGTATCCTCATGGGTGGTGGTAACAGGGCTGTACGTGCTTCCAGTCCGTACAGGCCAAACTCACAGAGTGAGGGGCGCCGGGGCGGCTCAGTGGGTTAAGCAACTGCCTTCGGCTCAGGGCACGATCCTGGAGTTGCGGGATCGAGTCCCACGTTGGGCTCCCTGCTGGGGGGGGGGGTCTGCTTCTTCCTCTGACCCTCCCCCTTCATGTTCTCTCTCTCTAATAAATAAATAAAATCTTTTAAAAAAGAAAACCTCACAGAGTACACAAAAAGGATAAACTTTATATACATAAGTTATACTTTCATTTTCAAAAGTTACATATATTTTTTTTCATTCTCCTCTTCCAAAGGATTGGGGGCCCCTGCCCCTGGCCTGGAGGAAAAGCCTCTCTTCACACATACCAATATATCACTCAGTGGAACCCATGTGGTACAGGTGGGGGCTCAGCTCTGGATCCTAAACGTAGGAGATTTGGTGAAAGTGAACGGGATGGGGTGCGGCCATGAAGTGGCTTGGGATGTTGAGGGACTAGGAAGGGTCCCCACGGGCTGCTTCCCACGGGCTCCCTCTCACTCCCTTCAGTGGCTCTCCCTGGGGCTGTTCGCAAACCATGCTCTGGCTTCACTATTAGGAGACTTGGGGGGTGAACATAAAATTAATAATCTCCCTGCAGCGTTCCTTAACATAACTATTTGAACAAATACACACCCATTCTTTCCTTCACACATCGACTTTCCTTCCTTCCTGTCTCTGGGTCCGCTCAGGGCGCACGTAACGGTGAGGCTTTTCCTTCTGTTTCCAGGACGAGCTTGGAGCCTACCTGTTCTTCAGCTTGCTTTTTTGTGGTTAATTCAGCCTTGTGTCATTGCTAAATTTTCTCCAGGTGGATATGAATAGATCGTAACACATTGTTTAAAAAAGAACAAAACACTGCTGTTCTGTGGCGTGAATGTGTCATAATCTGTGGGGCTCCTCTTCTGTAGACAGACAAATATTTTGCAGGTTTTAGCCAAGTAGAAGCAGGTTTACATTTAGCTAGAAGTTGACTTTAACCACTTTGCGAAATAATTGTTTCACCAAGGTCCCTCCAACAGCTAGTGGGGAAATCCCTGAAGTCCCCATAATTCAGCGAGGAGCTGGGCACTCCCCTCTGTGCCCACATACACTTTGGTCCCTACCAGTGTAGTGGGGGCAGGGTAGAGGGCAGCAGGAGGAACAGTGAAGAGACAGGCTGCTTGTTGCCGCCGTCACTGATTCAGCAAATGTTGGTTCAGGAACAGCTTGAGGGCAGGTGCTGTCTTCGGTGCTGGGAGCACAGAGATAACTGAGATACTGTCCTCGCCTCCTGGACGTTCACTGTGAAGTAGACTGTGTCCCCCCCATTAGCACTTGATGGAGAATATCGGGAGTGGGGCTGTGAGCATCCTTTCTGGACACTGAGTCTTGGTAATCGCCTTGTGATACACGGTATGTACGTGCCGGTCCAACAAACAAACAAACGCAGCGGTATGACCAGAGGTAAAGGAACGGTATTGTAGGAGTTGAGAGGGAGGGGCTCGAGGAGACAAACACCCATGGGCTAAGTCACACGTCTCCAGAAGAAGGTGGCCTTTAAGGAGATCTCGAAGGAAAGGGTCAGACTTGTAATGGGGCCATAGAGAAGCTGTCAGGCCCACTGGACTGGAATGTAGGGGTACAAAGATCAAGGCTTTCTGGCGGCCTGGTGAGAAGTAATTAGAGGCCAGAGCTGGAAAAAGATGCATGTATGAGAAACTATGGGGTGGGGGTAGACAAGGTAGAGCTTAGCGACTGCCTAGTAGACACGGGAGGTGAGGGAGGAAGGCAGGCGGCAAAGCTGGCTTGGGTCTCCGCCCTGCATGACCGCGAGGAGAACAGCGCCGTCAACAGTGACGGGGACAGCAGAGCGGGCGGGGTTGAGGGAAAGGGTTCATGTGGTTCAGAGTATGCGGTGTTCCAGGTGGGGCAGCGCATCCACGTGGACAGATCGTCTAGGCATTTGGAAGTTCAAGTCTCAGCTTTGCAAGGCAGTGGCTGGAGGAAATAGAGGAAAGAGATTGGAGCACTGTTCTTAGGAGCACTAGTTTATGTTGGGGGGTGGATGAAGTCGACCTGGGGGAGGAGGGTGAGGCCCTCCACACCTGTCCCTTTCCTCCACACACAAGGGACATGGAGACACAGAAGAAGAGAAGGCAGCGTGAGGGGCATTTGTAAAGAAGAGCCTCTGTCCGGGGCGTGTTTGGGAGCCTGAGTGGACCACCAAGCAGGGGAACGGAATCCGAGTGCAGAGGAGGGTGTTCCATCGCCCGGGTCCTTCTCCAGCACCTTGGGGAAGCCTCCGTGCGGGAATGGGGGCAGGGCCTGCGGGCAGAGTAGGGAGCTGGCCGTGAGACCCGGGCTGAGTGGGGGCGTGTGTAGGGTCAGAATGAGGAAGGCTTGGGGGCTGCTGACCCACAGCCACAGCGGCCACTCACGTAGGGGCTCCCCGGGAGTCCCGAGCAGAAGCAGGAGATGCACAGGGAAGTGGCTATCGGGAAAGAGCAGGACTCAGCAAACTCAGCCCACAGACCCCGGAGCTCACGTGTCATCCCCGGCTACCTCTGGGCCACAGCTGCAGACCCAGCCGGTCCTTTCCTGGGAGTTTCAGGGTTTGAGGAGTGGGTGTCACCCCAGCTAGCGGAACAGGGAGAATGAGTGAGGAGTGGACCCGCCACTCAGGTGGCCAAAGGAGGGAGGTAGTGGTGAGCGTGACTAGCCGAGCGCTCGGGTCCCCAGGTCATGCCCAGGTGTGGGGGGTGACGGCCACGGTTACTGAAGGCGGGCACAGCTGCCTGCAGTCGCTGGAGCTTTCAGGACCTTCAGATGGGCGGGGGGGGAGTGGACAAGCGTGAGGAGATGTTGTTGCTAGAGGTCGCCCCCCCAGGTCCCTTAAATACCTCCTGCCCCTCTCCCCCCTCCAGTGAGCAGCTCCAGGGACAGGATGAGCGCTGCCCTGGGTGGGGGCAGGGGTCACAGGTGCACAGTGTCCTGGGAGGTGAAAGTTCAGGGCAGCCCGTGTCCTGGGGAACAGGATTCTGAAGGACGGGGGTGAAAACAGCTCCCACAGTGCAGGAACTTGGGGGGGTGACACCAAGGTGTCCAAGACACCTGTGGGAGGCTGGGTGGTGTGAGCAGACGTGCCCAGTGTCTCTTCCAAACCTGGCCACCACACTGAAACGCGAAGACGGTGTGTCCTTCCTTCCCTAAGGAAATCATCCCCACCCCATCCAAAGCCAAATTCCGGGCTTCCCGGGGAGGCAGTGTCGAGCAGGTGAACCTGTGAGGTTTGCACGTGGGAAGGTGCACCCCTCGTGGCCTTGGGGGGCTGGGCTCCAGGTCGTCCAGTGCACGGGGGTTTGTTGTCCTGCCCAGGGCACGTCCTGATCCAGGGCTTTCTGGGCATTTTGACGTCATCATTGTGTTTTTGTTTTTAAAACAAAATAACATTTCTTTGTTTTTATCTTAAAAGGGTACTTACTTTGCAAAGTGGAAGGATTCGTTTCAACCCCCCAGAATCCTGCTGAGGCAGGAGAGTGCGCAAGGCTCGCGGGAGAGGCCCAGCTGCCCTGGCCACCCCGGGCGCCCCTGGCGGCTCCCCTTTCGGCCTCCCGCTCCCCTTGCTCTTCCGGGTGGCGGTCCCTAGGCAGTGCCAGCTGGGTCACACGCCTACCTCTCCCTTGCCTCTCCACCCCTCAGGAGGCAGGTGTGGCCCCCCAGGCAGAGAGAAGGGACAGGCTCACCACCCAGGTCCTTGTTCACATTCTCTTCCCTCTTCTCTCTGCAGGGGTGTTCACTGACCAGATCCCGCCCCCAGAGCCTCCGAGGCCATGAGCACAGCAGGCCCAGACAGCGGCAGCCAGGGCCTGCATCTTCCCCGAATCTCTTCCAGCTCCAGCAAATAGAGTTTCTCAAGGGGCTGCTCCCTGAAGCCCCCCTAACTGGAAAGCAGACGCCATCACTGCCACCACTGGTCTCCAAACTCGGGCCGAGGTTTCCAGGACTGCCTGCTGGGAGCAGGGAGCTGGGGGCCTGGGGTGTCCCCGCGGGCGTGCCTCCCAGACATCAGGTGCTCCCGAGGGCGTGTCTGCGTCCTCCCCAGCGCGGCCGCTCTCTGCCGTGGAGAGGTGTGGACAGGCTCTCCTTGCACTTCCAGGAGCTTGGTATCCGCCAGAGCCAGGACGAGAGAGTCTCGGAGCTCGTCCTGCAGCAGCTCAGGGAAGGGACAGCTGCCACGGCCCATGATCTGGCTGGGAGGCTTGGAGTCCCGAAGAAGGAAGTCAATCAAGTTCTGTATTCTCTGGAGAAGAAAGGTCAGCTGTGTCGGGAGGCAGGAACGCCCCCTCTGTGGAGAGTCGCCGCTCAGGCCGGGAGCCGGCACAGCCGGCTAGCCAGCGCCCACGGCCGCAGCTGGGAAGTGCCCGCCTCGGACCCCGGTTTGGAAACTGGAGACGGAAGCTCCGAGCCTGGCTTGGAAGGTCCTCCCGAGCCTTTGGACATGGCCGAGATCAGGGAGAAAGTCTGTGACTTCCTATTCAACGTGTGTGGCGCCTCTGCCCTGAACGTGGCGAAGAACATCGGTCTCAGCAGGGCCCGGGATGTCACCGCCGTGCTCGTTGACCTGGAGCGGCAGGGCGACGTGTACCGGCTGGGCGCCACGCCCCCCGTGTGGCACCTGACCGACAAGAAGCGGGAGCGTGTCCAGATGAAGAGAATCGCGGCCGCCGTCCCCGATACCAGAGGCGACGCGGCGCCCCCCTCCCGTCCCCTGGCCGCACCGGACACCTCGGACAGTGCCGCCGCCGCCGCGGTGCGGAACGGGCAGGAGCCGGTCCTGAAGCTGGAGAGCAGGCAGGAGGCGGCGCCAGAGCCGGTGAGGCTGAAGCCGCTGGTGCACGACAACGGCCCCACGAGGACAGGCTACGTGGACTTCGAGAACGGCCAGTGGGCCACAGACGACATCCCGGACGACCTGAACAGCATCCGCGCCGCGCCGGGCGAGTTCCGTGCCATCATGGAGATGCCGTCCTTCTACAGCCACGGCTGGCCGCGGTGCTCCCCCTACAAGAAGCTGACCGAGTGTCAGCTGAAGAACCCCATCAGTGGTCTGCTCGAGTATGCCCAGTTCGCCAGCCAGACCTGCGAGTTCAACCTGCTGGAGCAGAGTGGGCCGCCCCACGAGCCTCGGTGAGAGACCACCGCCAGCCGGACCCGCACCCCTGCCAGGCAGCCTCGCCCCTCACGGGGCCCCCAGCTCTTCCCTTGGCCTCTCTGTCTTGCGGGGAGCCAGGGGGTGGCTGACCCTCAGGCTGGAAGCAGCTTCCTCGAACTGGCTTCCGTGCCTCGGTGTCCTGCCTCTGAGGGCTGGAGGTTGTGGAGCCTGGACCCCACACCCATGCCGGGGTCCCTCCCTCCTTTCCCTGAGCTGAGTTCCTGGGACAGGCACAGAACAGGTGGGGTGGCCTGGGGCGTGCACACGGGAAGCAGGAGCAGGTCCCCGTGTGGCTCAGCTCCCCTGGGGACCAGGTAGTGTGAGCGTCCACAGCTGCCCGCTTGTCCGAGGTGGAAGTTACGTGCCTCCTGACCTGTGCAGTCAGAAAGTTCCTTGCTCCACCAGCCAGCCAGGCCCCATACCATAGGCCCCTGCAGGCCACTGGACAGACCGGGGGAGACAGGGGGCTGCCCGCATGGGGCTGCTGAAGGCCAGAGGCCGCATGCTGCCCCCGAGCGGGCCATTGGGGGCGGGAGAGAGTCCCCTTGCCCTCCAGGTTAGTGGGCTGGTGTCCAAGGGCGTGGCTTCCCAGCAGTGACCCTTGCTCCTTCTGTCCATCATGCCAGAGACAGCCTGCAGGAGCGCAGTTTAGACGGGGGGTGTGTGTCAAAAGCTGTCAGGGCCAGGACTGCTCTGTGTCTGGGACAGAGGCCAGGGGGGCGTCATGCCCTCTTTTCCCTCCACTCCCCACCCCCCCAGAACTGGGGGAGAGCAGTAGGTTTTGTGGTTAACCTTTTTTTGGATTCCAGCTATAAGAAACGGTGCAACGTACAAATATTTCAGAAGACCTAAGAAGTAAGAAGCTTGACCCATTTTTTTCAATGAAATTGCAGGTTGAGCAAATACCCGAATAGATTTGAAAACTTGAGCACGGGAGGTCCAGGTTAAGTCCAGAGGCCCAGAACGAAGGCTTTTTGGTCTTTTCTGTGACTAGGGGCTCTGGACAGATGGGCCTTAGGTGACTCAGACCCAGCCGTAGGGCCCAGTCTCCAGGGAGTGGGGGCAGGGGCAGACCCGGGGCCAGCAGGTGCCTCGAGTGTAAGGCCGTGCACGTGACGGCGGGCAGGCTCGGGGCTCTGCGCGCGTGAGGCCGTGCGGAAGGAGCTTTACTGTCTGCAGGAGCCGCCCCAGCGGTAGCCAGTGGACCCGCTGCTCCAGAACGAAGGCTGCCAGTCGCTGCGGTGCTGGCTTTGGCTCGTGTTTTCTGTGCGTGCTCTCAACTCATTGCTGAGAGATGGCGGGTCTCCCCGGAGCTGTGTTTGCTCTGATGAGCTCTGGGAGGAGTCCCTGGCTGCCGTGTTTCCGAAAGGTCAGGGCTGAGGCTTCAAAGGAACGGGAGCTCCCGTGCATAGCAGGAAGGCCCCAGGGTGCAGGGCCCCGCAGGGAGGGCGGCAGGGACGGCCAGGCCCGCACTCACCCATCTCCTCACTTTCAAGATTTAAATTCCAAGTCATCATTGGTGGCCGAGAATTCCCCCCGGCAGAAGCCGGCAGCAAGAAGGTGGCCAAGCAGGACGCGGCCCTCAAAGCCATGACCATCCTGCTTGAGGAAGCAAAAGCCAAGGACGGGGGAAGACCAGAAGAGCCCTACGACTGCTCCCCAGAGAAGGGGTCAGAGAAGGTAGGCATCTCGCCTTCTGGGGGCCCCGTGCTCTGCCCCTGCCTTGGCCCCACTCCTCTGCCCCACGCCCAGCGCCCCTGCTTGCCCACCTCCCAGCACAGCTGGGGTTACAGACCGCCAGACTGGAAAGCGGCCTCAGAGACGGCCGAGTCCAAGCTCCGTCGCTGGCAGATGAGACATGGGACGCAGGATGGCTTAGTGACGCGACCTTTGCTGCCATGCCCTCCACCTCTCTCAGCCCTCTCCCTCTGGGCCGTCAGCCCCTCGCGTGGGGTTGACCCCTCACCGGTCTCCCCGCCGGGACGCAGCAGCCGTGGTTTCTCAGCCGTTTCTCTCGTCTCTCGTTTTCTCCAGTCGGCAGAGTCCCATCCCAGCGCCCCTTCCGCCGCAGCCTTGTTTTCGGGGAAGAACCCGGTCACCACCCTGCTGGAGTGTGTGCACAAGCTGGGGACCTCCTGCGAGTTCCGCCTCCTGTCCAGAGAAGGCCCCGCCCACGACCCCAAGTACATCTCTCACGTCGGGCATCTCTGCCCGCCTTTCCCGGAAGAGCGATAACGCCCTCCTCACCTTCCGAGGGGCGGCCGGTCGTCCCGCTGAGCCGTCGCCTGTCCCCCACACGGGAAGCAGGGGAGCCGCGTGGTGTGCTCACCGCCGTGCTGCGGACAGCCTGGGATTAGGACCTCAGAGGGTGACGTGGGGACCGAGCGCTAGGGAGCCGCTTGGCCTGGCGATAGCTGGTGGTGGGTCTGCAGACCTGGGTGTCCCCGGGGTTCTGCACACTCTGCATCCCGGAGGATGGCTCCTGGAGGAGGCCTCAGGGCCCCGACATGTAGGGCCGCATGGGCCGAGGCACAGAGAGGCCATACCAGCTCATAGAGGCCGGTCCACAGAGGCGAGTGGTGCTGCTCTGACCCAGCTCCTCTGTGTCCTGCCAGGTTCCAGTACTGTGTGGCCATGGGAGCCCACACCTTCCCCACTGTGAGTGCCCCCAGCAAGAAGGTGGCCAAGCAGATGGCAGCTGAGGAAGCCATGAAGGCTCTGCACGGAGAGGCCACCAGCTCAGCACCTCTGGACACCCAGGTGGGCCATCGTGGCGACCCCGGGACCCAGCACTGCCCCTGGCACCCCTCAGCGGCCCCGTGTTCACGGTTCCTCCTTGTGCACTGACCCCCCTTCAGCCCGGGGGCGCGAGCACAGAGCCCTTCGATAACCTGCAGTCCGGGCTGCCCAGCAAGGTCCGGAGGATCGGCGAGCTCGTCCGGTACCTGAACACCAACCCGGTGGGTGGCCTGCTGGAGTACGCCCGCTCCCACGGCTTCGCGGCCGAGTTCAAGCTGGTCGACCAGTCCGGCCCTCCGCACGAGCCCAAGTGAGTGTCTCGGCCCCGCATGGCCGTGCGCCCAGAGGGGAGAGGATAGGCTGCCCCGGGGCCACAGGGGCGGGCCGGCCTGGAAGATCCCGTGGCTGTCTAGAGAGTACAGTCGCTCCTGCAGCAGGTGTGCTCTGCTTTGATTATTTTTGATTAATGTTTTTAAAGGTTTTATTTATTTATTTCACAGAGAGAGAGATCACAAGTAGGCAGAGAGACAGGGGGAAGCAGGCTTCCTGCCAAGCAGAGATCCCAGGACCCTGAGACCATGACCCAAGCTGGAGCTCAGCATTTAATTTCATTTTTAAAGGAATACGTATGTGCGTAGAAAATCATTGAGGCTCCTTGAAAAAGTATGCAGGGAAATGTCTCCTTTCTACCTCAGGCTGATAGTTTCCTTCCCCACAGTTATACATAACCAGCTTCTTTAGTACTTCTAGAAATTTCCACGCATATATTACTTTTTCATTTTGCGTTTTAAACAAAAGTAAGTATAAAGCCTATCCTCGTGCGTCCGACTCCCTTCCTGACCAGCGTGTCCTGCATGTCGTCCCGTGTCTCGGATGCACACGCCCGTCACAGTCCTTTCTGTAGCTGCATATTTCTGGATGTTTTCTAAATTTTTTTTTTTTTTTAAACATAAGCTCAGCACCGGGGGGCCTGTCACGAGCCCAAGACCGAGAGTCGCCGCGGCCCCGGCTGGCCGGCGCCCCACAGCCGCGTATCCGCAGCATAGCCACTTCCGGCGTTGGGGTGTTCCGTGGAGCAGGAGGCACAAAGGTCTCCCCTGAAGCAGGCGCCTGCACCCGTCGCCGGGCTGGGGAAGAGGACGTTGCCGGTGCGGGCGCAGCCCTCGCTTTGTGCGGGTGTGGAGCGTCCTGCTGCAGGAGGCGGTCTTCCTGTTCTGCCTGCTCGGGAGGGCGGCTCCGGGCCGGGAACGGTTTTCGAAGGGTTCGCTCTTTGTGTAGGTTATACGCGCCTTAAAACGCAACGCAAGAATCTTGTCCCCCCCTCGCACCCCGACACGCCCCCGTGCGTCCTTCCAGACCGTCTTCCCATAAACGCGAGCCGGGCCAGACGCGCGTGTGCCCCGAGCCCTGCGGCTGTTCATGCGTAACGGGGCGACCTCGGCGAGGTGTCCGGGTCCCGCTCTGTTCTCTGTGGGAAGGTGCTCCGTGGTTCCCCAGTGCACTGACCTGGGCTGTCCGCCAGCCCCTTGTGACCAGCGTGTGGGTCATTTCCACACTCTGGGACACCCGTGAATGACATCTTCATGGGCGTCTAAAATTTTGGTTAGACGTTGCCGAACCTCCCCGCAGTGAGCCTAGAGCGGTGGACGCTTCCATCGGCTGGGAAGTGGCTCGCCCCGTCATGCCCAGTGCGGAGGCAGGGGACTCCCTGCAGTCCGGAAGGACAGAGCTCGTTTGGGATTTCCTGCCCGGCCGGTGCGGGGTGCGGTCTGCACTTCTTGCCTTTTTCCATAGGCAAAAATCCTCTTCAGATGTTCTTTGGTTGGTAGAAACGGGTACTCGCGTAGGTCTTCAGTAAAGGGGGAGTGGCGTAACGTGAACTTTGGAAACGGGACATCTGAACCAAATTTTCACCTTTGCCGTTCTAAAACGTGAGAAATGGGGTCTTGGTGCCGTGCAAAGATTAGTCTGTGTCAAGATATCGTTATTATTTACCAAATAATAATAAGGACGAAGCTCAGAGTCCTCTCCAGAGATTCCAAAAAGGCTTTTAATAAAATCCACGTCCACTCAGATTAAAAAACCAAGCCGTTAATAAAGTAGACATGACCGCGTTTGCTCCGCGTTGAACAGGGAGCTGTTTGCGGCAAGGTCGGGACACGGGGGTGCCCGGGTCCCTGTGCTTCTCGGCTCCCCGGCTCCGCCAGCCCGTGAGGACAGAGAAGGCAGGGAGAGGACGCTGCCGTCCGGCGCAGACCGGGCTCGTGCCCCTGAGCCACGCACGAGTGGCGGGTGGGCACACCCGGGCGAGGGGAGGTGGGAGAGCAGGGACTTGGGAAACAAGGGCAGACGCGTGTGGAGGAAGCGTTTCGCAGACGCGGGAGAGGAGAGTAGCTTGTTGGCAGCAGCGGCTGAGCAGGCGGAAGACGCGCACATTCGGAGCAGGAAACGCCAGCTCGGGGACTCTGTGATGAGGTAGAAAACCCGGTCTCGTGACCACAGCTGGGCCCAGACAAGTGGTTACGCTTCACCTGATCCTCCTGGGGACGGGGTGGAACTGACTTCTTGGAGACCCGCAAGACCTGATTCCCAGGTTCATACGAGAGTCCATGTGGGGCGCCTGGGTGGCCCAGTGGGTGAAGCGTCCTCCTTTAGCTCAGGTCAGGATCCGGGGGTCCCGGGTCCCCTGCTCAGCGGAGTCTGCTTCTCCATCTCCCTCTGCTGCTCCCCCTGCCTGTGCGCGCTCTTTCTGACAAATAACTGAAGTGTTCGAAAAGGGAAAGGGGAGGGCGTGAAGACCCCCGGGGCTGCGGGCAGGGGCCCGCCATAATGGCTCTGCGATAGGAGAGTACTGCTTCCCTCTGTCTGCCCTTCTCAGCGACCGTATGTCAGCATCTCGCTGCTGGAAGGCACCAGCTCTGGGGGCCGAGACCTCCGCAGGACCCCGGGCTCGCCTCCAGCTTCCTTGTCACTTCGACTGGGCTCGAGTCTGACCCTCCTGAAGGAGAGCTCTTGGGTTTCACCTCTTACGCTCTTTTCCTCTGGTCCTTCCCATCTCCATGGGCGACCTCACTGTCCCCCCCGCCCCAGTAGCTCACACCAGTGGCCAGGTGTGGTCATCACGTCTAGCCCCTTCGCCTCCCTCGAGGAGACCAGTCTCAGGCTCTGTTTTAAACGTCCTGCTCTCCAGACCCTCCCCTCCTGCCTCCAGCGGCCTCTCCTCTCCACTACACTCCCTCCTTTGTTCATTCGTCCAGAGAATGTTTCTGGTCTCCGTTCTGTTTGGACAGGGGCCAGATTGGAACCAATGATCCCCTAGAGAGACGTAGGGTCTCCCGTCTCGTGTATGTTCTAAGGAGCTCGAGGTGCGTGATGGGTTGCAAGTCTGCTTGGTGTGGCCTGACTTCTATGGATGGGTGCCGTGCCGCGGTCTGGGGACGCTTCGGAGAAAGCCGGAGTTCTGGGCAGGGCCTGGTTCAGCGCAGGCCTGCGGTGGGAGGGGAGTGAACCTGCCAAGGCGGAGGCCCGGCCCATCCACACCGGCCTCAGAAAGCCCCTAGGGATGGTCTCTTGCTCCCTGCTGCCCTTGGCCGTCTCCCCAGCATTTTCACTACTGGTTTGTTTTAACTTCTCTGTCCCACTCTTCAGATCCCCTCCTTTTTATTCAGGCTTTCACCAAAACCCTCTTCTTACTCCCAGCCAACGCCCGTCTGCAGTGCTTCATTGAGGAAGGGGCAGCAGTGACAGAGAGATGCTTTCTCTTCCCATTGCCTCACGTGCCTGCCTGCACCTGCTCTGCTGTGCGGGTCCCCCCCCCCGCCTCGCCCCGTGCCCCTCACCACTGCACCTCCTCTCGTTTTCGGGGTCTTGGCTTCCTTAGCTCGGTGTCCCCAGCGTTCCAGGAAAAGGCAAACCACAGGCCTCCTACGGTTACTAGGCACAGGGAGTGCAGCTGGTGGGAGTCCCGGCGTCCGACCCCCAGCCTGACCCCAGCCTGCGCCATGTTTGGTCCCCACATACGGTAGCCGTTTGCCGTGTCCACAGCGGTTTGCTCACGGGGATTGTGGAAGCCGGCGTTGGGCCGTTTCTCCAGCGGCATCTGCTCACGCCAGGTCTTTGGGCTCATTTCGGTGATTCTCACAATGTCTAAAATTCTCCGTATTCAGCAGTCTGTGATCTGTGGTTACGAGTCACCGGAAGCTCAAACGGCGGTTGGCATCTTTTGAGCAGTGAAGTGCTTTTTAATTAGGGGATGCCTGTTGTTTAATCTAAGGCGTCGCACACCTGAGAGGCTCGGTACAGTGTAACCCTCGCTTCTGTTGCCCTGGAAAACCAGGAAGTTGGTTTTATCTCACTTTATCGCAATACTGGCTTTACTGTGCTGGTCCGGGACCCAGCCCACGACGGCTCCGAGGGGAGCCTCTGTGTGTGTGTGTGTGTGTGTGTGTGTGTGCACAGAACTCATGTTCTTTTCAAACGCGTGGAACAGACGTGAGATTCTCCTGAGTCTCAGGCAGGACCCCACTGCCTTCCGGCATCTTTCACGCCACGTCCCCTCCCCCTGGGGCTTCCGTCACCCCCAGCCCGCGCCCAGCTACTGGCTGGCATGAGGGGAGGCATGAGGCACGTCGTGGCTCAGGAGCCCAGCCCCGAGCCTCTGTGGACCGGGGCGCCTCGTCGGGGCTCAGTGGCCCGGTGTGTCCCCCGGTTCTGGGGCCCCTCTGATCTCCGGCAAGGGACTCGGGACACCCGCACGAAGCGTCGTGTCTCAGCACGTCTCCCGCTGAGCAGTCAGGTTAGAGGTGAGCGTGCAGCGGGAGCAGACAGGTGGCATCTGTCTCTGCAGAGGCCCCTGTGCGAGTCCCGGGGCCCAGGTCCGGGAAGGGCTGCCTGACGGACGGCCGTCTGGTCGGGCGCTTGTCTTCATCCCCTGCTTCTCCTCCCAAAGGTTCGTTTACCAGGCGAAAGTTGGGGGTCGCTGGTTCCCAGCCGTCTGCGCGCACAGCAAGAAGCAGGGCAAGCAGGAAGCGGCAGATGCGGCCCTGCGCGTCTTGATTGGGGAGAACGAGAAGGCAGAGCGCATGGGTTTCACAGAGGTAACCCCAGTGACAGGGGCCGGTCTCAGAAGAACTATGCTCCTCTCCAGGTCCCCAGAAGCACAGCCAAAGACAGTTAAGACGTCGACTCTTGGTGCTCTCTCTTTGTGGGGTCCTGCTGACTCCTCTCTGGGCGGACTTGGCACTTAACTCGCCGTCCTGGGCCGTAGTCGGGGGCTGTGGCGGGGGCCCTGGCGGCACGCGGAGCGGGGCCCGCACGCGAGAGCCCTGACGCGGCCTTGTGCCCGCAGCTCCCGCTCAGCGGCAGCACGTTCCACGACCAGATCGCCATGCTGAGCCACCGCTGCTTCAACGCGCTCACGAACAGCTTCCAGCCCTCGCTGCTCGGCCGCAAGATCCTGGCCGCCGTCATCATGAAGAAGGCCTCCGACGACCTGGGGGTGGTGGTCAGCCTGGGCACAGGTCAGGGAGGCTCGCTGCCTAGGCCCCGGTGTGGGGGGCGGGGCGGGGCGGGCCTTGAGGTGGGCTCCATCCTTAGCCCCCCACAGACCGCCTCTCCACCCCCCACCCCGCGGCGTCTGGGCCCAGGCCGTGATCTCAGGGTCCCAATCTCTGGGCAGTGGGGTCCAGCCCCTGAGAGGTGGGATCGGGCTCCACGGTCAGCGGGGAGTCCCTTGTCCCTCCCCTGCCCCACCCCTGCCCAGACCCTACTCGCGCTCCCTCTCGCTCTCAAAAAAGAGAAAAAAGGAAAAGCCAAACAGCCTCTATCCTGTTTGTCTTCATTTCCCGGGGAAGGATCACGCTTATTGTCCCCACCTTCCAGGGAACCGCTGCGTGAAGGGCGACTCGCTCAGCCTGAAGGGGGAGACGGTGAACGACTGCCACGCAGAGATCATCTCCCGGCGTGGCTTCATCAGGTGGGTGGGCCGGGGGCCGCCCTGGAGCCCGTCTCACGCCTGACCCCTCGGGGCTGGGGCCGCGCCGCTGCAGAGCCCACTGTCCGCACCAGGCCCTCTCGGTCCTGTCGGCACGGACGCCTTCCACCTGCGTCTGGGGATCCAGGGAGCCCCTAGCCGGCCTGCCCGCTCTGCCCTCCAGCTCACGTGTTTAGCAGGTCGGGGCAGAAGCGAGACCCACCTGAGAGGCCGGCTGGCTTTCCGAGGCGTCCGGGCCTCGGGCAGAGGCCTCCCCCGATGGGGGGCCGGGCCACAGAGGCCACCGCGGTCCTAGCCACGGCTCCCCTTGTAGGTTCCTCTATAGCGAGCTGATGAAGTACAATCCCCAGACGGCGAAGGAGAGCATATTCGAGCCTGCGAGGGGCGGAGAAAAGCTACAGATAAAGAAGAGTGTGTCGTTCCATCTGTACATCAGGTCCGTGTGGTCTCTGCTGCCCCCAGAGCCAGCCTACCAGGCCCCGGGGTCGGGCGTCCGAGTGCCACCCCGGCCCGTCAGGCGGAGCCGTTCCCTGGGCCGCACTTGGCTCAGCGGCCCGCAGGAGGCTGCAGGAGAGACCCTGGGGACTGGGGAGGTCCCCACACAGCTGGGCTTTCACAGACACCCCTGTCCTGCAGCACGGCCCCGTGTGGGGACGGCGCCCTCTTCGACAAGTCCTGCAGCGACCGCGCGGTGGAGAGCTCCGACTCCCGTCACTACCCCGTCTTCGAGAACCCCAAACAGGGCAAGCTGCGCACCAAGGTGGAGAACGGTGAGTGGCGCGCTCCCTTGTGCCCACAGGAAGGCTCCTGCTGGGAGGAGGTGACCTGGGGATGGGGGTGCGGCGTAGAAGGCCAGGATTCCACTTGGCATCTGTAGTCGGGGAGCTGCGCAAGTCAGGTAGGAGGCGTAGTGCCCACCCGGCTAGAGACACAGGCGTGGGAGTCCCCTTCCCATCCTTGATCTTCCCTGCCGGGGCAGGGGGTGGGGGGAGAAGGGACATGGGACCGAGTCCGAGGAGTGACAGGTGGGCGCCACGTGTGCAGCTGCGCAACTGCCTTCCGTTCGCCAGCCCCTCCTCCAGGCCCTTGGTCGGGGGGTGTCTCCTCATCCCCGCCCCCCGCCCACTTAGGCCAGGTCACCTCCCTGCTCAAAACCCACGGAGCTGCCCAGGACCCAGCAGCTCGCTCCAGGGTGCGTCCCCAGGAGAACAGACGAGTGCATGCTGGTTCCTAACGGCGAGGGGTGAAAGTCACCCCAGTCTGGCCGCTGGCGAGTGACCCGAACAGGGTCTGTCTGCATGGTGCGGTCGGCTCGGCCGTGAGAGGGGTGCGGCACTGTCTCCTGTTAGAACACAGATGAGCCCCGAGAAGGCAGCCAGTCACCAGAGGTCCTCCGTCTCGTGCCTCCGTTTGTGCGGAATGTCGGGAATACAGAGCAGGGCTCCCTGTGGAGACAAGAGGTGGATGTGTGGCTACCTGGGGCCTGGGCTGGGAGGGCGTGGCGCACGTGGGGATGCTTCTTTAGAGGGCAACGAAAGCTTCTAAACTTGACCATGGGAAGGGCTGCACCCCTGTGAACATACAAAAAACCATCGTGGCTTTAAATGGGTGAATTCGATCTCAGTAGAGCTGTCACTGAGAACAGCCACACGGTTTCCTACCGCCCTTCACACAGAAGCCAGGCCTGCACACACGCAGGTGCCTCAAGCCCACTGGCTCTTTGTCAGTAACCTGGACAGCCCAGCCTCTCGCTGCCGCAGGGCCTTTGCTTGTGCTGTTCTCAGTGTCTGAAACTGTCATACTCAGCTGTTGCTTCTCTCTGGTGTCTGCTACCCTGGCAGTTCCAACCTTGGAGGCCCCCCCCACTGTCCACTGCTGTCCCTCTCTCCCGGCTCCGAGCACTGTTCCGTTGAGAGTTCTGTCTGTACTGCTTTGCTTGCTTGCTGTGGGTCTAGCCCTTCCAGACCCACCCCATGAACGTTCCAGGAGCACAAGGATCTTCTGGTTTTGCTTCCATTGTTCCCGCACGGAGTAGCGTGCCCAGCACTAGCCGGTGCAGTCTATGAAGACTGACCACGCACAGCCTTGGCCCACGTGGGAGGCGTGCGAAGGCCACGCCGGGAAGGGGCCTGGCCCAGGGGCCCGCTTAGCTTTGACTTTTTGACTCCGCAGGGGAAGGCACAATCCCAGTGGAGTCCAGTGACATCGTGCCCACGTGGGACGGCATCCGGCTGGGGGAGCGGCTGCGCACCATGTCCTGCAGCGACAAGATCCTGCGCTGGAACGTGCTCGGCCTGCAGGGGGCGCTGCTGACCCACTTCCTGCAGCCCGTGTACCTCAAGTCCGTGACGCTGGGTGAGGGGCTGCCGCTGCCCCTCCCCCACCAAAATCCCGTCCCCGCACACCTGAGGCCCCAAGTGTGCCTGCGGCTCTGGGGCCGTGTGCCCTGCGCAGCCACCGCCAGCAAGGCCTGCCACCTTGGTCCCGACCGCCCACTGGCACTTGCGCGCGCCCGCGCGTGCGCCTCGCGGCAGCGCCGTACACGCTCAGGGGCCCGCCTTTCCCACGCAGGTTACCTCTTCAGCCAAGGGCATCTGACGCGTGCCATCTGCTGCCGTGTGACGAGAGACGGCAGCGCCTTCGAGGACGGACTGCGGCCCCCCTTCGTTGTCAACCACCCCAAGGTGCTGTAGCTCCTCCCCTTTCTCTTGGTGTTTGCTGTGGCCGGGGGCGGGGGGACGCCTCACGGGTGCCCCAGGGGCTGGTCCTATCGTCCTGGGACGCGGGGGGCTTCCCGCTTGGGCTGGGCCGCGTCTGAGCTGCGCGGGGCTGAGTGGGACCGGAGCCTGTGCCAAGCAAGTCCTCGCCGAGGGGAACGGTCCCGAGCCGTGCCCGCTCGTGGGGCCCCGGGTCCCTGCGGCAGGGCCTTCCGGAAGTCTCCATCTGTGCCCTGTCGCTCGCGGACCTCTAGGTGGGCCGCGTCAGCGTCTACGACTCCAAGCGGCAGTCGGGGAAGACGAAGGAGACGAGCGTGAACTGGTGCCTGGCGGACGGCCGCGACCTGGAGATCCTGGACGGCACGCGGGGCACCGTGGACGGGTGAGCGCCGGCGCCTGCGGGGCGGCCCGGCCTGCGCTCCCCGCTTGCCAGCTCCCCAGGGAGTGACGAGCGGCTCTTGTTCCTGCAGGCCGCGGAACGAGTTGTCCCGGGTCTCCAAGAAGAACATCTTCCTCCTCTTTAAGAAGCTCTGCTCCTTCCGGTGCCGCAGGGACCTGCTCAGACTGTCCTACGGTGAGGCCAAGAGGGCCGCCCGAGACTACGAGATCGCCAAGAACTACTTCAAGAGAGGCCTGAAGGACATGGGTTACGGGAACTGGATCAGCAAGCCTCAGGAGGAGAAGAACTTCTACCTCTGCCCCGTGTGAGGGGCCAGGGACGGGGACACCGGTGGGCTGGAGCTCTCCTCGGCGCGTCTGTCTGGAGCCGTTCCTTTCCTCTTTTCTTTTTCTGGTGGAAGCGCTCCGGTGACACCAGGAACTGGGGTGTCCCCGTGCCCTGCTTCTGCCGGGGGCCAGGCCCGCCCGCCCACCTGCCCCCTGCCCTCTCCACCGGGAGGGAGGCGCGTCGTCCCCTCTCGCCCACCACATGAGCCCCCCAGCTCAGGCCCCTGCTTCCACCCCGTGTGTTTGCCGCACCCACATCTCGGCGTCTGGGTCGGGCCAGGCTGCGCCGAGTCCGGTCAGGGCTGGAGGCCTCTGTCTCCCTCTGCCCTTTGCGATTCCCCCCTTATGATCGTTATGTTTCTCCTTTCCTCCGCGAGGGCGAGAGGGGACTGTCACTCGGTGAAACAGGTGTGAGGACAGGAGCTGACGAGCGCGCTCAGTTCATCGCCAGGCCGGGCCGTTGGGAACCGCAGGGGGCCCTCGGTGACCTTCGGGTCTTGCACTTTAGCCAGTGGGGGGCTGGGCAGCAGGGAGGGCTGGCCTCGGGCTCGAGCCCACAGGAGCCCACAGGGTGACACCAGCCGCCCCGCCACGCAGCCGGCCTCGTGGGACCACTGCCCCGCCGTCCTCCGGAAGCATTCCTGGGGGGTGTCCTGCTGGCGGGGACACAGACCCCAATCCCCGGCAGGGAGAGGCCCTGCACCACGAGTCCCCTCTGTCCCGATAATCAGGACTGAGAGGATGGGCGTAACAATCACGCGGGGCCAGGTCTCCACGCCGCTTCTCCCTCCCTCATGACCGTGACACCAGTGGGAGCTGGCCGAATCATGGGTGTGTTAGTTTTTAAAATCTTCATAAATGTTGACTCTTAACTGCTACAGAGAGCCTAGAAGTACACAGATTTTAAAATCAGATTTAGTTTTTCATTTACCCAAGACTTCTGTCTGCCGGAGAGTTCCAGAAGGGCAGGCCTCAGGCTGTCGTGGGTGGGGGGGTTTCTGCAGAGTTGACGCCTGACCCCAGTTGAAACCACGTGAGGTGGAAGCCTGTCTACACCCCCCCGCCAGCTCCCTGGAGCTCGGCTCTACCCACGCCAACCAGACCTGAGCCCGCCTCTAGGTGACCCCTTGGTCCCTGCGCACCGACCAGGCCAGGCCCTCGGGTGACCGTCCCCCAACCTCGCGCCCCACTCACTGCTGACGAGGCAGCCGTCCGGACCCACCTCCCGCAGTACGTACCCGACACTCACACTCCGTTCTCGTGGCCACTATTCCCTCTGTGCTTCTGACCAAAACTTGACCAGAATTTAAACAACAAAAGCCAAGTTTTTTAGAAGGATACTAAAGAAGTCTGAGGAACAGCCAAGTGTCCCAAGGAGCTGGGTGGGACCGGGGCCTGTGTTTGGGGGGCAGAGCCCAGCCCCCCAGGGCGCCCCACCTCAGACCGGGAGCCCCAGGGTCGGCCTCCGCTGCAGGAAAGGGGCCCCCGGTGCCCCCAGGACAGAGCCCCCCCCACCCCCCAAGTGCTCTACTTTCTTGTCTGATCTTTGTTTTTAGCAACCAGGACGCCCTTCTTCCTTTTTTTAAATGGTCTTTGTAGTTGATTTGTCCGAACTGTGGCTGTTGTGCACTCTCTGAATAATCACTTGTGAAACCGTCGCTGCTCGAAGCTACTTCCTTGACTCAGGAGCGACTGTGCCGGCCTGGGGTCCTTGATTCGGCTTTGATGTGTCCCTTGACAACCGTGACTAACCGTATACATTCCTCGGAAATAAAGAGAATCTGAATTGTTAGGGCGTCTCCAGTCGTGGCTTCCCCGGGGAGGGAATGTGGGGGCAGAGGCACCGTGGCCCTGCCTCTGGGGACGGAGCCCCAGCCTAACGCCTTGTCCTCGGGGCGGGAAAGCCAGCACATCCCACAGCACGCGCAGCCCTCGTGCTCTGCTGGGGCATCCGTCCCAGCCCCTGCTCCGAGCAGCAGGAGGTGCGTGTGCAGCAGGGGCTTGGGGGGCCCAGGAGCAGCCGGGCCACGGTCTCGGGGGCAGGCACTGCCATGTTCTCCGCGTAACTTCCACAGAGAATGCCCCCCCCACTGCCATTCCTGCCACAGTCTCTACCACATCTGTCCGACCTTTTTAGAAGCGCTGTCCTCCCAGAGGACACACAGTCACTGTGGAGCCTCCTTCCCCATCGGTGACAGATGGAACAGCTGAGGCCAGGAGGACCAGTGACGAGTTTGGGGGTACAGTAAGGACCACAGCTGTGTGTGGATGTCATTCGTGGTCCTCCGAGACCCAGGGCTGAGTCGGCTGGACGACTTCTGGAGACGGGGAAGGAGATGTCCCCTCTGCAGGGACGTATGGGGACCCCTCAGGCCGCTCCTGCCCCCCATCCCCGCCGGAGGGAAACTGTACCCAAGTCTTCAGGACACAGCCCCTTTCACAACGAACGCGAACGCCAGCCCCCGTGCGGAGGGGACGAGCTGTCTCCGCTGCCCACTCAGAGGGGCTGGGACACAGGTCTGCCCGTGGGAGTGTCGTCAGCTGGCACTGTCTGTTCCCATCACCCTGTCTTCCTTCAGAGGCCACAGCTGAGCGCCACTGCCGGGTTTGGGACCAGAGCAAACCAGGGTTCTGGGGACAGGTGCGGCCTTCACACAGACCACAGCCTTGACTGCCCCATGCCCGCGCTGTGAGGAGACCCCGGCCAACCCAGCCTCTGGGGCCCTTGTTTAAGAGCTCCCCGCCCCCCAGGAGCTATTTCTGGGCCTTTAGGCCATTTCTTTCCCATCCGCTGAGTGCCCTTGTCAGGGACTGGTCACAGCCACCGTCACTGCTCCCCTCCCATCCTTGTGCTTTCGTGCCTCTGAGCCTTGTTTCTCCAGCCCTGCACCCCCCCATGGTTCCCAAAATGTGCCAGACCTGACCACCAGATACAACAGAGAGACAAGACAGGTTTGGAAACAATTTTCTTTACGAGAATCTTGAATTCCTAAGGGGTCCGGCCTGAGGCGGGTTAGACCAGTGCAAATATTCCGGAAGCACAGAGAAGGGAGGCCAAGGCTAGTGTGGGGGGACGAGGGCTCTGAGCGCGTGGGTGAGGCAACCTAGCGACAGCTCCTAGACCTACAGTCCCTCAGGAGCCGTGTGAACTCACGCTCGGAAACATGCGGCCGATTCTCACTCCAGCCTGGGCAAGTGACCGGCCGGCACCCGCTGGGCTGAGGGATGACATGGCCACGGCCCCTAGAAGCAGAGGCTGAGAGGGAGCCGACTGCACTCTGGCCGGGGACCGACTCAGAGATGCCCCTTGCTTTCCCACAGCCTGCGCCATGGCCCAGCCGTGCAGACGGCTCAGCTGAGCGAGTCTCCTGTCGCCAGGGGCCCTTCCCTGCAGGCTGTCCCCGGGGCTGGGAGGAGACGGAAGTCGGGCCCAGATGCCGCCCAGAGCAGCCCCTGCCTCTCCCCTTCCCGCAGGCACGGCCTTCCTCTGCAGGGCAGGGCGGCTGGGAGACCGCCCTGCGTTTTCGAGAACTCCGTGCAGCCGTGGCGGAATGACACGCCCGGCCACCGGGACAACGCTCTCCTGCCGCGGCAGCCCCTGGCGTCGGGGGCGGGCGGCGTGCGCTGCCCCGCTACTCGGGCAGCGTGGTTTGCAAATGGAGACGATGCCCGCCTGCTTCCCCAGCCGCCCCTCCCAAGCCCACCTCGCTCAGGCTCCCGCTCCAGGGTCTGCACCGCCCTCTCCAGACGGGGCGCGGATTCTCTGCAGAGCCGGCCCCTACGGAAGGGGCAGGGAGCTTCCCCGACAGCACCAAGGGAAGAGAAGGGACGATGCTTGTCCCAAGATTCCCAGCGCCTCCAGGGCTCGAACTGTCCCCAAGCGGGGCATCACCTCATCTGAGCGGTGGGCCTCCTCCCTCCGCCCCTGCCCTCTCCCTCCTGCCACTGGCACGGTCCCCTTGGAGTAGGAGGCACCACCCCGAAGGCCCTGCCCAGCTAACCTGGTCCCATGCGACCTTCTGTCCCCGTGCGACCTTCTGTCGCCGTGGCCTCAGCCAGCTCCCAGGTCACCAGCGGGAAGGAGCAAGACCAGAGCAAGGGGCTTTCCTGAGTCGCAGCAACCCCCCTCCCCGCCTCCCTGGGGTCTCCTTACACATCAGAGACTCCGGGGGAGTGGGGAAGCCGCCAGCGGGACTCCAGCACCCCCGGTGACGGCAGGCTCGAGCGCCGGGCAGGAAGCACTCCCAGCGGCCCAGGCCACAGCGAGGCGCCCAGACAGCCAGGAGCCAGGCCTCGGGCTGGCATCCCACCCGCCAGCTGGATGGTTCCTTTCTGGTTGCTCGTTGGGCTCCGGGACGCTCCCCCCACCAGGGCTCTGACCCAGCAGCAGCTCCAGCTTAATACAGGCAACTGTTTGCTGCCCGGAAAGAGGGGTCTCCGCAGGCCAAGACACCCGCTCAGCCAGCGGGGACACGCGCTGAGGCACACCTTGCCCGGCGGCTGGCGGGACATCCACGGCCAGGATGGGACGAGATCAGCCCCGAGGTCCGGAGGGCACACCGGTGTCGGGAGGAGCTCGGCCCAGAAACAGGACGCCGCTTCCCTGAAGGTGCTTGAGGGAACCACGGCCGTCAGGCCTGATGAGCGGCCCCTGGAGAGCCCCCCGGGCCGCGCTCCTCCAGTGCCAGGTCCCCAGACCCGCAACGCTGCTGCTGGGGCTGGTTCTGCTCCAGGGAGAGGGAGAGGAGGAGGGCTGTGCGAGGCTCTAAGGATGGTCAGGCACCCCCCACCCCGCTCTGGCCGCTCCCACACTGCACACCAGGCCAGGGTCCGCCAAGAACAGACTGGGCTGCTTCCTCCTCGCTACTGTCCCCACTCGGGAGACGAGGCCGCCGACGCCCAGAAAAGCAAACGGACTTGCTCGCGGCGGCTGAGCAAGCAGGTGTGAGCCAGGACTGGCATCCAGACTGAGACCGTCTGGTCCCGCGGCGGATGCGGTGCATCCCCCTGGGCCGTCGGCACTGTCCCCAGCTCTGCCGCGCCTGCACAAGCAGGGCTCCAGCCAGGTTCCAGAGGACAGTGTGGTCTGTGTCGGCCAGCCCTCTGGCTGCGCTGGACAGACGGCCCCCTCGGGGACTGGCCACCTGTGGGCGCTGAGGACAGGCCGGGACCACAGAGCAGAGCCAGTCACGTGGCAGGAGTGGGGGCAGGACGTCCGTCAGAGGTCTGTCTCCTCGGCTAAGAGCCCAGAGTCCCCCAGCTGGTCCCCGGGAGCAGCGTCAGGACACAGCCTCCACGCGCCCACGGGACAGGAGCAAAGGCTGTGTTTCTAGGGAGCCGGTGATGGTAGGGAGGTTTGGCCTGGGCCCAGCTCGGGTCTGGGGGGACAGCCAGGCAGTGCTGACTCCCTCCCGCCCGGCGCCCTCTTCTGTGGGCAGAGAGCCTGGAGCTGCGGAAAGCGAACACCTTCTCTTCTCTGACTCCAAAGCCCTGCTCCAGTCAAGTGGGGAAAGACCACCGGAGACCCTGCGTTTGTGCTGGAGGACTTGGCCCTTGGCTCCAAACAGGGCACCGGAAGGCTCCAAACTCAGGGGTCCAATGCCCAGCCGGGCCGCCCCACCCGGCCGGAACAAGAAAGAAAGTGGGGGGACGTCCAGGGGTGCAGGGACCTGGGGCTGGGCTCTGGAGCCCATAAAAGCAGGGGGCTGCAGGGCTGGGCTGGAGGGCCCCCAGGGGTCTGGCCACAACACCAGGTAAGCCCTGGGACAGACCCGCCAGCCCACGGGCCATGTACGTAGGGAGGGCAGGCCCGAGTTGGGTCCGCAACTGCTGCGTCAGGCCAGCACGCCATGTCGGGGGCCCTGGGACTCTGCCCCGCCCCGGCCCCTCACACTTCCCTCAGTGTGCGGGGCCCAACACCTCCACACCCCTGCTCCTAGCCCACAGGCCCGCCCAGCCCCACCCCCACCTGGCTGGGGCCCTCCAGGGTGGGCTGTCTGCCGAGGGGCGGGGAGGGGCTGCGGTAGGGGCGGGAGGGGCAGGTCTGCACCAGCAGCCTCCCGCCTGAAGCCCACTTGTCCCTCCACCTAAAACGACCAGACCAACCGAGCACGGAGGGCGAGGTGGAGCGCGGAGCCGGCGGCCTCACTTGGAGCTGGGGGCCGAGCGGTCGGCCTGCAGGAAGCGGGCCGGGGCGTAGTTCTGGAAGAGAGGCTGCAGGAACATGCCCACCGTGCCGAAAACACAGACGAAGACGAAGATCCAGAGGAACAGGCGGTCGATCACCATGGCGACATACTTCCAGTCCTCACTCACCTGCACAGGGCACAGGCCGGTGTCAGTCACGTGGTGCCGGACAGCAGTGGGCTGGGGACAGGCAGGTTTCACAACACACACGCACACACGCACACACGTACACACACACGCGTGTACACACGCACCTCACTCCTCTCCCTCCATGACCACGCAACGACTTTTCCAAAGCATGGCTCCAAACTTGCCTGCTTAGAAGCCTCTGGTGGCCCCACGGCCTTCAGGGCCCCTCCAGAGTCTAAGTTCGGATTCAAGACCTGCCTGTGACAAACACGCACCCACCCACTTACCGTCCTTTTCCACCCTCTAACCCAGACTTATCTGCTTTCAAGTCTCTATGCCTTTGAGTTTCCTTTGCGTCTAGAATTCTGGTCTGCCCTTTCTCTGCCTGGTGAACTCCTACACATCCTCTAAAGCCCAAATCAAGCATTACCTCTTCTCTGGAGTGATCTTCCCTGTACTCCCGCTCAGAAAAAACCACTGTCCTCTCTGGGCCCCCTCAGCAGGTGGCCACATCTCCATCACCGTGTTTTGACCACACCGCATCGCCATGTCCATTTGCACACCTGCCACCCACCCCCACTCCAGCCAGCCTCGGGTTCCTAACGACAGGGACCTTACCGATTCACTTTGCAATCCCAACCTTCGCAACACAGTCAGTGCCAGTAAACGGGGGTCGGATGACTGAACCAGCGGCTGGTTCTGCAGGCCCCCTCCCTCCGGGACCACCTGGGGAATCTAGCCCGACAGCACTACCTCCAACGGACAGGCCCCAGAGGGGAGGACTGGCTCCCAGGTGGGATGAGGACTGGCTCCCAGGTGGGACCAAACTGTCAGAAAGAGGATATGGTGTGGGTCTGACAGCTCTCACGGGGTCTGCCCCACTCAGGCCGGAGTCGGGGCCTTTGCACACGTTCATCCAGGGGCCGGGAAGGAGGCCGCTTGCACCTACATTGGGTCAGCCACTGAGGAAAGGACTTGTTCACGCCTGCACCTACCGTGGGCCTGGCACCGGGCCAGGCATGGAGGTGTGAGCGGGAGCCAATGCAGCTGTGGTTTACCATCCAGAAGGAAGAATGAGATAATTACCCTGCTAGATGCTGATAAGGAAACAAACACCTGAGACAGAGAACCTGGGGGAAGACACCCTTTAGGGTGTGGTCTGGGATGGCATTTTTTTTTTTTTTTTTTTTTTAAGATTTTGTCTATTTATTTGAAAGAGACAGAGATCACAAGCAGGCAGAGAGGCAGGCAGAGAGAGGAGGAAGCAGGCTCCCTATGGAGCAGAGAGCCCGATCCCGGGCTCAATCCCAGGACCCTGAGATCATGACCCGAGCCGAAGGCAGAGGCTTAACCCACTGAGCCACCCAGGTGCCCCTGGAATGGCCTCTTTGAGGAAGGGACACCAAAGGTCACATTGGACCATAAGAAGGTGCCAGCTGTGGCAGGAACAAAGCGAAGAAAGAAACAATCACACAAACCCAAAACGAGGTCCTTCCCCAGCCAGCACCCGACAAAATGTTGATGCCGTAAAAAACAAAGCAAAAACCTGTTCCAGACTGGAAAAAAAGAAAAGGATCCAACCTGAGATCCTGGACGGGGCAGAGAGCACGGCAGTGGGCACCAAAGCTGGAGAAGTTTTTGTTTTTTTGCTTTTCAAGATTTACTTATTTGAGAGAGAGAGAGCGGGTGCACGGCAGGGGCGGGGAGCAGAGGGAGAGAATCTCAAGCCGACCCCAAGCTGCCGCAGAGCCAGATGTGGGGCTCCAACTCATGACCTTGACATCACAACCTGAGCCAAAACTAAGAGCTGAATGCTTAACCGACTGCACCACCCAAGTGCCCCCAAACCTGGAAAACCTTTTTTAAGATTTTACTTATTCATTTGAGAGAGAAAGAGCATGAGTAGAGGGGAGAGGGAGAGAAACAGGCTCCCCACTGAGCCTGGGGAGCCATGGGAGACCAACACGGGGCTTGATCCCAAGACTCTGAGATCATGACCTGAGCCGAAGGCAGACATTTCACCATCTGAGACACCCAGGAGCCCCTGGAAAACTTGTAATATGGATTTTATATCAGTTAAAGATGTTATATGGATGTTGAATTTCCTGGATTTGATCATTGATCCTGGATATGAAAGACAACATCCCTATTCTCGGGACAGACACACTGAAACATTCAGGATAGAGGGTCACGACCTCTGCAACCTGTGCCCACACCCGGGAGCAAATATTAACAGTAACAATACTTGAAAAAAAATTATTTGAGAGAGAGCAGCGGGGAGAGAAGGGGAGGGAAAGCATCTCAAGCAGACGGCCCGCTGAGCAGAGACCAGGGCGGGGTCCAACCCACAATCCTGACATCATGACCCTGGCCGAAATCAAGAGTCAGATGCTTAACCGACTGAGACCCCCAGGAGCCCCAGCAATAATAGTTTTTTAAAAGGAAAATGAGAATAACGTGTGCAAACATCCTGAGGCACAAAAGGCTTTGCTTGCTTAGACCAGACGGCGGGGGGGATCCAGTGACCTGAGCCAGGGAGGGAAGGCACAAGGTGAGGGGACAGGGTGGGTTTGGTTGGAGGACAGAGTGGGCTCAGGAGACTCTGCCCGGGGCCAGGAAGAGCTGGGGAGGGGCGTGCCCACGGCCAGGGGAGCAGCCTGGAGAGCTGAGGATAAAAGAGAATCTCCTGGAGGGCGGGACTTGAATGGTGGCGGAAGTGAGAGGGACAAGAGTCAAGAACCACTCCAGGTGTTTGGTCAGAACCCTGGGTGGACGGTGATGCCATTTACCGTAAGACGGGGGACTGCAGGGGAAGCCAGCCGGCGGTGGGGCTGTAGATGGAGCACTGCGGCGTGGACGTGCGAAGTTGGAGCTGCCAGTGCGGCGTCCACGTTCGCCACTGCACGGATCACCGAGCACGGAGCACCGAGCACGGAGCACCGAAGCCCGGAGCCCCGAGAGGGCTGCGGCAGGGGCGGCGGGGGCGTCTCCCCGGGCCTGGTCCTGCCCTCCGCGCACCGATCTGCGCCTGGCGGAGCCCTGGCTCTGGATGCCCCCAGCTCTGCCCTCCTCGGAACGGAAACGCCAGGCTCTGAAGCCCCCAGCCCCACCCCCGAGCGGCAGCGCTAGAGCCGCCCTCCCTCACCCCCCGCACGGAACAGGGCTGCATCCCGGCGGAAACCTGGCCTGTCGCCATGGCAACCACGGCCTCGCCACAGCCTGGAGCGGCCGGTACGGAAGGCTGACCGCTGGCCCGCAGTACTCGGCCCTTGCGCGGGCTCGGGGCTCCCCCGTCCCCCGCTCCGCGGCACCGCGGCGGAAAGAGCGCGAGGAGGGTGTGCTCTGGGAACCCCCCTCCGCCTCCACCTGTCCCTCCTCCAAAACGATCTCTCCAGGCCGTCCCAAAGGCGCAGAAAGGGGATATGGACGTGCGCCTCTGCCCCCACCCACCTTCGACCGCCCCCAAATCCGCCCCTCGTGGGGCGCGCGAGAGACCCCCCCCCCGGAGCCCTTTGTGCTGGGAGCTGAGACCACCAGCCACCAGTGCAGACTCGAGGGGAGGGGACGGAGCAGCGGGGGTTGGGCCTCTCGGCCACTCGCAAAGCCTCCTCCGCGTCCGGCCGCCCCAGCCCCCGCGGCTCCGCCTCCTAGAAGCCCGCGGAGGCCACAGCGGCCCGTCCCACACTCGCGACAGCCTCGCGCGCCACTCGCCACTCACGCTCTGGTCGTCGTCCTCGCTGCGCACGTGGTCCGCGATGAAGCGCACGCCGTCCACCGCCGCGCGGAGGCCGCAGCCACCCGCCCCCGGCCCGCCGCGCGCCGCGCCAGGATACGACTCCCCGGGGGCTTCCCGGAAGAGGAGGGCGCCGGCCTCGCGCTCGCGCTGGCGCCGCCGCAGACGCAGGCGCTGGCGGGCGCAGCGGTGACGCGGCTGCTGCATGAAGAGCAGCGCGGGCAGCTTCTCCAGGAAGACGACCTTGACCCAGGGCGCCATGGTGTGCGTGCTGGGCGAGCGGTGGTGCACGTTGAGCACGCACACGCTGGTGACGATGGAGAAGGTGACGAGCACCATGGTGAACATGAGGTACTTGCCGACGAGCGGCACGTCCAGGGAGGTGGGCGGCACGATCTTGGAGATGAGCAGCAGGAAGACGGTGAGCGCCAGCAGCACGGAGATGCACAGCGTCATCTTCTCGCCGCAGTCGGACGGCAGGTAGAAGACGAGCACGGCCAGCGAGGTGATGAGCACGCACGGGATGATGAGGTTGATGGTGTAGAAGAGCGGCTTGCGGCGGATGACGAAGTCGTACGTGATGTCCACGTATGTGGAGTCGTCCGGGTTCTCGTTGCGCCGGCCGGGCAGCGCCACGATGTCCCACTCGCCGCTGGGGGTGAAGTCGTCCAGGCTGGCCACGTCACTCTTGAGTACCAGGTCGATCTCTGTGCGGTCGTATGTCCACGAGCGGAACTTCATGGTGCAGTTCTGCTGGTCGAACGGGAAGTGCTTCACCTCGATCTTGCAGGCGCTCTTGTAGATGGCGGGCGGCAGCCAGAAGATGCTGCCGTCGTAGGAGACCACCGCGTTGGAATAGAAGGACACCTCATACATGCCGTCAGCACTGCCGATGGACGAGCAGGGTCAGCCCTGGCTCACGCTGTTCCTGAGCCCCACCCGTCCACCCAGTGCTGAGCGGGAGGAGGGGAGAGCCAGGTCTGAGGGTAAGCATCCAGGAGCATGGAGAGGTGGGGCAGGAATTGAGCAGGAGGGGGGAACTGGGTGAGTTGGTGGTCAGGAGGTCCCTGAGGCCTTTTGGAAGCTGAGGAGGGTGGGTGACGGGCACGCCTGCTGCTTGTCTTGCACTGTGCAAGCTGGTTGCTCCCCAAGGCTGGCGGAGAAGTTGGGAGAGCCAGGGAGGCCAGAGTAAGGAGCCCCAAGCAATGAGAGGGACAGGTGCAGCGGGAGCAGGAAAGGCACCCACTAGTGATAAGGGATCTTGAAGGAGATGGGATTTTTGCTGGAAAGGGGATGGAACCCAAAGGAGACACTGGGGCCTCCAGGTTTTGATCCTGAACAATCCTCCAGGAAAGCCTATTCCTGAATCAATAGGGCTCTGGGGCTGTCAATCCTTGTCTGTATCCCACTGCTGCTCCCAACAGTGGGACTCGGATTTGGAGGGGAGGGAACTGGCCATGGCCCAAATCACCCTGGAGACCTTTGGGTTCTCCACATTACACCTCACTAATCTGGGTCTGTTTCCTACATAGTGATTGTGTCTGTGCCAGCGAGAAGTCCCTTCTGCCCCGCTGCATGAGCTCATTTACTTTCCCTAAGACCCCATCCCTCCCAGAGCACTCCTGTGGTCTCCTCCAGTCTTCCCATTGCTCCAAGGCCACCTACTTGTTGTACAGAACTACATCTGGGAGCCAGATGTGTTTGGACGGGAGCCGAACTTTCTTCATGTTGTCAAACTCCTCAGGCTTCCAGGTGAGCCGATAGTCCTCCCACTCCTGGGAAAGGGAGAGAGGGAACCTTACAAAGCTGAGGCTCAAGGTCAAGGATGGGGGGGTGGTTCTGGCTTGAGGAGGCTTTGAACATCCATCCCCTCCCCACAGTTACTTCTCTGCCCAGCAGATGTGGCTGGCAAGATACTTTCTCATTTAATTTGCACATCTAAACCAAGATACTAGAATCCACATTTTACCAATAAGAAAATGAATCTCGTAGAGGTTAACATGGTCCGAGTCACAGCCGGTGAGTGGAAGCACCATGCTTCCGGGCCAGTTGTTCGGCTCTCCAGAGTCTGTATCTTTCTGCCTTTTTTGAGGAGATTAAAAGACGGGAAAGCACATGCAAAAAACCCAAGGAGGGAAGAGCAGAGCAGGGGTGCGGACTGGGGCAGGACGAGCACTAACCTGGGTCAGCCAGACATTTGTGGTCATGATCTGCTCCCGCTCATGCTACAGGGAAGAAGAGAAGCTGTTGAGAAGGCCGTCCAGCCTGCAGGCCCGCCCCAGCCACCCATGGTCCTTCCCATACCTCCCCGAGCCAGGGGGCTCCAGAGAGGTAATTCTGGCTTTTCTGACCTTAGCAGCTGGGCAGAGTTTGGGACCTGCACTTACCACACTAATGAGCTGGGCCAGGGACACCATGAGCTGCACAGTCACTAGCTCAGAGCCATTGGCGGCCGGGCGGATGAGCTTGTTGTACCTGGAGGGGTCCAGGAGGTGTTCCACCAGGCGCTCCTCTGTGTCTGTACCCCAGACTCCTGGGCAGGGGGGCGGGAGGCAGGATGAAGGAAGTAGGCAAGGAGGGCCCACCTAGCATCCCACTCTCCTTAGGCAAATGGGGCAACCAGGCCAAAACAGGAGCTTCCCACCACTCCATCCCTAAAGATACAGCAAAATGCTTCAGTTATCCCATGAGGGACCCGCAGAGAGAAATTCTCTGAGATCACCAACCAGGGAGACCAGACAGCCTCACACAGATGTCTCCAGGCTAAAAGTCCACTCTATAAAGATTAGTGGAGACCCACTCTTTCTGCAAGCTCTCAGGCTGTGGTTTCAAAAGACTTGAGATTTCTTTTCCTTTTTTTTTTTTTTTTTAAGATTTTGACAGAAACACAGCAAGAGAGGGAACACAAGCAGGGGTAGTGGGAGAGGGAGAAGCAGGCTCCCCGCTGAGCAAGGAGCCTGACATGGGGCTTGATCCCAGGACCCTGGGATCATGACCCAAGCTGAAGGCAGACACAAACAACTGAGCCACCCAGGTGCCCCTAGACTTGAGATTTCTTGCTTTCGTGGCTTCTCCTAAAAATCCCTGTAGTTCAAGGAGGGTTTGGGATGGTGGGGAAGGTGCCCCACCTCAGCTGGGTCCATCTCTGTACACAAGTAACATTATGCACTTCCACCTGTGACGTGGGCTGTGACCCCACTCCACACCCACCTTCACAGGCACTGGGTTGGAGTGGATGGCTGGGCTGCCTGTGCTGTGGATCTGAACATGTGTTCAGTCCCAAATTCCACACATAGGGGAGCCACCTCCTGTGAGATGGCATGCAGGTGTGGGAAGCTCGTTTAGCTGCACAATCCCTTTGTACCCGCCCCTGCACAGACTCTCTCTCCTACGGCTCTGCACAGATGTACCCCCAGCCCTCAGAGCTCCTTCCTGGTGGTCCTCAGCCTGGCAGAGCACCTTCCCTTCCAAGCCTTCCATCCCACCCTACAAGAGAGTTGAGAAACCACTTTTCTCCCCTTCCTGTCTTGCCCCTGTAGAGTGGCCAGAATCGGGAGCCCAATGTAGGACACAGGAAATGATGCCAAGGGAGGGTGCCCATCCAGGTAGAGTTCTGGAGATAATGTTTCACGGGAAGTCAAATGGCATCCGGTCGCAGAGTGAGCCCTCCTGCCACCCCAGAAAGCCTGGGGAGACCCCCTCTCCCTTCCCTCCCCATGCCCATGCCCTCCCCACCGCCATTGCCCGGATCTCGCTTGCTTCCTTGCATCGTCTACTCCTTCCGGGATGTCCTCATCCCTGCGCGGTCGCCCTGGCGTCCCCCTGCAGGCTCGTCCACCTCTGGGGGTCCCCCTTGCGGCCTGGAGCCCGGTCCTTACCTGCGCGCAGCCCGAGGAGGCCGAAGCCCAGCAGCAGCGCCGCGGGGCCAGAGCGCCGGGCCATGCCGCGGGCGGGGTGCTGTCCGCGGTGCTGAAGCCGCGTCTGCGCCGCCAGAGGGTCCTGCGCTCGCGGGGCTGCGGCGCGGCGGGGCGGCGGGCGGCGGGCGGCGGCGGGAGGGAGCCGGCTTCTCGCTCGCCCCCGCCAGAGCCGGCGGACGCTTTTTCGGCTGCTCTTCCAGGGGACACAACGCGGACGGGGAGAGGGAGGAGTCTCCGCCCCGGAGGCGGAAGCGCCGAAGCCCAGGAAAAGAGGGGGTCCCTGGGTGGGACGTTCGTTGCTCAGCGGGTCACCGGACGGGGGCGTCCTGGAGCCCCGAAGTTGGGGCAGGACCTGAAGGACTCTGAGAAGGGCGGAAAGAAGCCAAGCCAGTAAGACAGATAGGTCACGACCCGCTCAGCGCAGGGGGGCCGAGGGCCCGAATGAGGGGCGGGCGTCGGGAGCAGTTTCTGGGGCTCCCACCCTCGCTCGCTCCTACCAGTCCGCATGCTCCCGCCTCCTTGGAAGGCTCAGGACGCCGCTGGAGAACGCCTTTAGGCCTTTCCGGAAAGAGAGAGGGACTGTGGGTTTGCTGTTTCTCAAAAGCAAACAGCTTTGGAGTCTGGAGACAGAATCCGTCACCTGTCGCCTTCTCTACCTCCACGGACTCCCTCGAAGGCCAACCTTCCTGCCCCCACCCCGGGGTGGGCGTGGGGGCCTGAAGAGAGGGCAGCCTTCAATGCTGGAAGGGTAAGTGGCTCTGCTCCCCTCCCTTCCACTCCAGTTTTTGGCTTCTGTGCAACGAAGGGAGCAGAGGACCGTTTCTCAGAGGCTCCGGAACGAAGCTAACCTACAGGAGAGCTCACATGAGCCAGAGGGTTCGCCATTCGATGACATCTTTGACCATGAAAACCAATTAAGTCCTCCCTTCTCTCTTGGTTGGATTTTTGTCACTTACAACCAAGACTCCTGACTCAGGCAGCCTTATCATAGGTCCAGCTCCAAGTCCCTCTCTGCCTACTTTTTCAGCCCCATCTGGACCACTCCACCCATCCACGCTCCAGCTTCCAGTGAGGCCTTCCAGACCGTGAATACTACCTGCCCCATCCTCCACAGTCCG
This sequence comes from Pteronura brasiliensis, assembly GCA_004024605.1. Classification (NCBI taxonomy): domain Eukaryota; kingdom Metazoa; phylum Chordata; class Mammalia; order Carnivora; family Mustelidae; genus Pteronura; species Pteronura brasiliensis. The sequence continues at coordinate 185,138 of PJEN01001994.1, forward strand.
GGGTGTTTCAACATGCCGTTTCTTCGACTCTCTTGTCACCTGTTTCCCCTCAACTAGTCAGCTTTGAACATTTGACAGAACTGTCATTTCCTCAAGGAAGCTGTATCTGTCCAAGGACTAAGACAAGTGCTCTGCTGTTTGCAAACGGTGTCCAGTGGCTGAAGGAACCACGCTAAAGCAGTGGTTGCCTCTGTGGCCAGGTCCTGAACCAGAATGGCGCCAGGCTTGTCATGAAGGCTCAACAAAGAAGAAAAGGGGCTAGTGTAGGCCTGACATCTTCTAGTGTGTATGGGAAAATTCCTTTTAAAGTTCGGCTAAACCTTCTTCAATACCCAGTATCATCACACTCATTTGGACATGAATTATACTGTGGTTTAATTTAAGATTTAAGGAAATCAGGATATTTATTTTTCTTTAAAGTAAAATGTTACCGAGGTCATGGTTTCCAAGAAAAAGCTCCCTCCGCCAGCCCATTGCCTTGACATAACCAATGACTACTTTCTCTGTACCAGGTATTAGCTGTTCTGTCCATAATGGCCCTGTGTCCTTTATAACCCTTTCTTCTTATCAGCTAATACCTGATATTTTAATCAGCTGTTGCCTGTTACTCTCAGTGATGGCTTATACATTGACTTCATACTGCATGGTCTTTTATAAATTTTTGATTTTGTGTTTATTTTCATTACAAATATGCTCTATGTTTATTGTAAAAAAAATTAAATACATAAATAATCCAAAATAAATAAATAAATCCAAGAAACTGCTATTTAAAAAAATAAATTAGGGGCGCCTGGGTGGCTCAGTGGGTGAAAGCCTCTGCCTTCAGCTCAGGTCATGGTCCCAGGGTCCTGGGATCGAGCCCCACATCGGGCTCTCTGCTCAGCGGGGAGCCTGCTTCCTCCTCTCTCTCTGCCTGCCTCTCTGCCTACTTGTGATCTCTCTCTGTCAAATAAATAAATAAAATCTTTTAAATAAATAAATAAATTAATTAATTAATTAAAACTCAGCTAAAAGGAACATATTTAACACATCCTCAGTTCCTGAAATTGAAGGGTGAAAACAAGTACCAGAAAAGAAGTGGGTGGCCAGGGGCCCGTGATGCACGTGGCAGTGGGCACAGACCTGCACCACGGGCTCCAGGACCAATGCTTATGTGTAACAATCTCCTGAGAATTAAATCTTGGAAGCGAGGAAAGGCATGGAGAATAAAGCCTTAGTGAAAAGAGAAGAAATGTGTGCAAGCATTCCATTTGGCGGAAGGGTTGGAGGTGGGAAAAAGACCCAGCTTCAGTAGCCCGGATCGATGTTGGCTGAGTATTTGCTGCTTTTGAAGGATGTACAGGTGTTGAGGATACAGTGATCAAAGCACCCTGCCAATAAGGAGGTCACAGTTTGTTGGCAAAGGCTTATTGCTCAGTGTGATAGGGATGTGGACAAGGTGCTACAAGGAGGGGAAGGTCGTAGTGCCCAAGCTTCTGCGGGAAATGCAGCCAAAACTGAGATTTCCAAGAGGAGGAAGCCGGCAAGACAAGGTGGCTTAAAGGTATTTCAAAGTCCTCAACAAGAGGGCCAGGGAGCTGTGCACGAAGATGTACTTAGGACTCAGGTTTTTCTTTGGTGGATGCGGGGTGACTGAGAAAGGCTGAGTGTCCTCTTAAGAAAATCTCTCCAGGGGCACCTGGGTGGCTCAGTGGGTTAAGCCTCTGCCTTCGGCTCGGGTCATGATCTCAGGGTCCTGGGATCGAGTCCCGCATCGGGCTCTCTGCTCAGCGGAGAACCTGCTTCCTCCTCGCTCTCTCTGCCTGCTTCTCTGCCTACTTGTGATCTCTCTCTCTGTGAAATAAATAAATAAAATCTTTAAAAAAAAAAAAAAAAGAAAGAAAATCTCTCCAAAGTGGCTTCTTATTTCTGGGATGACGGACCGGAGGGTCCTGTGCTTGCTTGAAGCCCTGCGCTGCTCCCCTTGGTCTCTGTCTTCTCAGATTCCCCAGCTTTTGCTCCCAGTTTTTTATTTTAAATATGAAATGCTTCATGAATTGGCAGGTGAGCCTTGCGCAGGAGCCATGCTCATCTTCTGTGTATCGATCCAAATTCCGTCTGTGTGCTGAGAAGCGAGCTCCCCTTCAAGCTTAATTCCAGCTCTGCAGAGGTCCTCGGAGTACAACCACTGGTGCCCAGGAGAGTGGGACCTCCCTCCCTCATGTCTCCCACACATAGTCCTCCCACCCCCACCAGAAAGAAAGGCAGTCAGGGAGAGAGAACGGGGCCAAAACCATGCAGGGTGATGGACAGATCTAGAAGGGTCAGCCCTGAGGCAAAATGGTGGGCAAAGTTCTGTGGGTACACTCCCATTGTCTCTGATGGTAAGGAACTTTTTCTCTTGGGAGGCACTACAATTAACGCTGCTTTCCTTTATTTACATTATTTTTCTTTAAAAATTTTATTTATTTATTTGCCAGAGTAAGAGCACAAGCAGGGGGAGCAGCAGGCTCCCTGCTCAGCAAGAAGCCCAACGCCGGGCTCAATCCCAGCACCTCAGGGTCATGACCTGAGCCCAAGGCAGATGCTTTACTGACTGAAACACCCAGGCATCTCAAGTTACTTTAAATTTAAAAACTACTTAACTGTTAAAAACTATTACCAGAGTAATACATACTCATGAAAACCACCTGGAAAACACAAATTAGCAAAACAAAGTAAAGATTCATGGTCCTTCCTCCTAGAGGAAAAGACTGTTAACACTTCCCATATAAATATCTAATTTATACATTAAAAAGATATTTTTATTAAATAAAATAAAATGATTTTATTAAATAACCATAAAACAACATCTACAGAGGAGCTATCTATATAACAGATGCCTACGTAGACAGGTAGGTCTCGTGTATCTCCAAACTTCTGTGCACTCAGATATGGCACACAAAACACACATAAATTACAAGTGTACGACTGAATTTTCACAACATGAACACACCCTGCCTGGGCCAAGCCCTCCCCTTGTCTGCCCTTCCCCCATACCCTTCTTCCCGGTCTCCTACTTTGGGGCCTGGTTCTTTTAAACTGTCCTCCCATCTCCACCGAAGTAGCTTCTTCACCTTCCTTTCTGGGAGTTAACCCTGACGGGTATCACCCTTCAAGGCCCTGACCGCTGTGAGCCCTAGACCTGTGTCCGTAAGGCTGTACTGCAGCGGACTGTATATACCTGCCCTTCGCCCATGACCGTGTGCTCCTGAGGGCGGGACCCAGCGAGTACCAGCTGTCGTGGCAGGAGCCTGCCCTGTGTGTCAGGAGTCACCGCCCCCGCAGGGCCTCTCCGGCTCCCGGGAGCAAGTGAAGGGAGAGAGCCGCTCGCTGCAGCCCGGACGGGGCATCTGCTCACTCTGAGAACACAATCCCATTTGGAGAAAACAGAAATCTCGACAATTCGTCCTCCACAGAGCAGCCAGAATGACTGTCCCCACCGCCCCGTGTCCTGCCTCTCCTTGCCCTGGACTCCCGGGACGCTGACCCGCCGCTTCCCCAAAACTGCCGGTAAGCAGAAGCCGAAGCACAGAGACCGCGTAACCCGCCTGGGTCCGCTCTTCCTCGGTCCTCAAGGAACGCCCACGTCCGCGGACAGGCTTCGAGTGTCGGCCAGGCCGAAGGCGCTGCCCACCTCAGCGGCGTCTCTCCTTCTGGCCCTTCCTTCCCCCCACCTCGGCGGGCAGGGAGGTGAGGACGGGCCGGCTCTCCCCGACCTCCCAATCCGCGCTCAGCCTAGGGAGTCCGCGGGCCTCCCAGACCACCAGTGCCGCGTCTGCTTCCCAGGGGAATGCAGGCCCCACCCAAGTGCACGGCCTCGTTTTACTCACTCCTGCTTCCCTAGCGCCCGAGGGTCCACTCAGCGACTGTACCCATCACCTCCGTCTACGTCTAACGCCCCTGCCCCCCACGTTTCAGCAGAACCCGGACAGGACTACGCCCTCGGCTTCGACCCGAGGGCTCTCCAGCCTGAGAGCCGCGACGCCCAACACCGCGGCGGGGGAAGACCGCGCTCCCCGCTCCCTGATGACTTTGAGTTTCCTCCCTGGGGAACCCGGAGTCTGGGCAACACGGTGGGAGTGTCTCGTTGGGTTGTTTTTTCCTATTAAAACCCTTTATAAGATACGGAATTCAGTGGTGACTGGGTGCCTCAGCCGCTTAAGGGTCTCTTGGTTTTGGTTCAGGTCATGACCTCAGTCCTGGATCCAGTTCTGTGCTGGGCTGAGCGTGGAGCTTGCTTATAGGATTTTCTCTTCTCTCCCTCTGCCCCTCTCCTCTTGCCCACTCTCTCTAAAAATTAAAGAAAAAAAAATTGTAAACCATAAATAAATATGGAATTCAGGATTTTCCAAATGGCTGCATCTGTGCGGCTTTCTTAGTTAAGGCCTGGAGTCAAGCTAAGTGAGACCCTCCTGAGAAAGCATCAGAGGGAGCCTGACGGAGGCCGAGCTGGGCAGAGGGTCACGGACTGGAGACAGGCCCGGCACGCCGCTTACCGACCAAGCGGCCCCGCCCCTGGGCAGCCACTCCTTCCCCACTTGTAATGGGGGTGGGGGGCAGGCGCCTACCTCGCCAGGCTGTTGGGGGACCCGAAAGGCCCTGGCCCGGGAAAAGCTAGGGAAGTGGGATTCTTACCACAGCCTTTCACGCTACCAACCTGCACCCCCGGAACAAAGGGGACATGGAGCCCCCTGGGCGCTCCCCCACGGAGACAAACGACCCGGAGAAGTAGGACGCGTCTCCAGACGCCCCGAGCTCCACGTGCCCGCCGCCGCCGACCAGGGGAACGAGGAGCCCGGGTCCGGGGTCCGCAGCCCGCCCCCGGCAGGGCGGAGCTCCTCTCAGCGCGGGGGGCAGGGGGTGGCCACCCGGCCGGCCGGAGCACTGCGTGGCGGGCAAAGCTCTCCGGGCCCCGCCGCAGGCCAAGCCGGGGCCCCGGGGCGCAGGAGGCCGGCCGCGGGCCCCGGGCCTCGTGACAGCGCCCCCAGCGAAGGCCAGGGCCATTGCGAGAGGCCGCTGCCGCCGCCCAGGCCCCGCTGCGGTCGCTCAGGCCGGCGGAAGCGCCCAGGCCCTGAGGGAAGCCCACGCGGCCCCCAGCCTCGTCCCCGCCCGCACGCGGCGGAGGGTCAGCGGCCGAGGACGCCACGGTCAGCATGGACCGGACCCCGCCCCGGCGTCTCCCCTCAGCCGCCCGCAGTCGCTCGGGGCAGGCGCAGCGCGCACAGCCGGCCCAGAGCCTCCGCGCAGGCGGGGAAACTGAGGCTTAGAGGGGCGGGACGAGCCCAAGGTCACGCGGCCGGCGGGAGGCGGGGCGGGGACCAGCCTGCGGGGACCAGCCTGCAGGCCCGCCCGTGGCCGCCCCCGAGCGGTCGCCCCGCCGCAGCCGCCACGAGGTCCCCACGGGCGCCGGGAGGCCCCCACGCGCGCGCAGGCCCGCCGCGGCTCGGGCGGGACACACACGCCGGGGCAGGAGGCGGGGTCCGCGCGGGGAGGGGGGTGGGGGGCCCTGGGAGCACGCGGCGCCCGGACACGTGACAGGGGAGCGCCGGCAGGGCCGACGGGAGCGCGCGCGCACGACGTGCGTAAGCACGCGCCCCGGCCCCGAAAGCGCCGGGCCCGAAGCCCCTAGGTCACGTGCGGAGGGCGGCCGGCGAGCGCCAAGGGGCGGGCGAGAGGGAGAGGTCACGTGAGGAAGGCCGGCGCGGCGCGGTCACGTGAGGGGCGGGGCGGGCCGCCGAAGCGGAGGGGGAGGGGCGCGCGGCTTCCGGCGGCTGGGGGCCGGCGAGCGGGGGGGCCCCGTCCCGGAGGCGGCGGCGGCGCCATCTTGGCGAAGGGGGGATCAGGAAGTGCGGACCGCGGCGGCGGCGGCGGCGGCGGCGGCGGCGGAGCCCGAGCGGAGGCCGGAGGCTCCCGGCCCGCCGGCCCCGGAGCGGAGCGGAGCGGAGGATGCAGCAGCCGCAGCCGCAGGGGCAGCAGCAGCCGGGGCCGGGGCAGCAGCTGGGGGGCCAGGGGGCGGCGCCGGGGGCCGGGGGCGGCCCGGGGGGGGGCCCGGGGCCGGGGCCCTGCCTGAGGCGGGAGCTGAAGCTGCTCGAGTCCATCTTCCACCGCGGCCACGAGCGCTTCCGCATTGCCAGCGCCTGCCTGGACGAGCTGAGCTGCGAGTTCCTGCTGGCCGGGGCTGGAGGGGCCGGGGCGGGGGCCGCGCCCGGACCGCATCTGCCCTCGCGGGGGCCGGTGCCCGGGGATCCCGTCCGCATCCACTGCAACATCACGGTGAGGACCCCTCGGCGCGCCCGTGCGGGGCCCCTTGTCAGGGACTCGGGACCACCCCGCACAGCTTCGTGCTCTCCGAGGACCCGGGAGGCCCAGGGCCCCCCCCACCCCGTCTCCGGGCTCGGCCCGGTCCCCGCGGGCTCCACTTGCTGCCGCCGCTGGAGCTTGTGCCGTGCGCCCAGAGTCGGCCACGGACCCTGGGTGGCGAGGGGCGCCCCGACATATGGCGCCTCGACTGGCTCCTTCCGCTCACCCGCATCCCGAGGGTCGTGATCTGGGCCCTCGCGACTTTGCCTTGCCGCCTGCGAAGGCCCCTTTCTTCCCCTGCTGTCATCGCGGGGCTCCAGGCCTCTGCCCTGAGCTCAGCCGCAGGGACCTCCCTGGCCTGGAGTCCCGCATGATTCAGGGATGCCCCCTGGTCGCTCCTACCTTTGACTTAGGCCGTTGCCACCTGTGGGATCCCTGCCCGGGCACCTCTCAGGAAACCCTCTTTGCTCCCTGAATATGACCAAGTGGAGATCCGCAGGTCGTGGATTTTTTTTTTTTTTCCCCTTTGGTTCCCCTTCCATTCCAGTGTAACCTTTAACTCTCCTCCTCTTGCCCCAGCTGGTGGCAGATCTGCCACTCTGCTCCTGTGCCCCGGGGTATCTCCAGTTGCCCTGGGTGGTTGCCTTTCCTGGTGATGAGGTGGGAGGACCATCCTCTTGGTTCTGAGCAGTAACGGCCCCTTTTCTCTCCAGTGAATATCATGCCATGCTAGGCTTGCTCATCTAGGAGACACCCTATGTGTCCCCTGCCTGTGCACCCTCAGATGCCCCTGGAGGAGGGTCAGCGGGGGATAACCTGGGGAGGTTTCTCACTGCTCCGCATGGGTTGATACTGGCTGATCTTACCTGCCGTGATAGCGTCCTCCCTGCCAGGGGCGCTAGGGAGCCATGGGGCAGGCAGGCTGATTGCAGACTGGAGTGATATGGGTACCTGGGGGTGTGATTGCAATTTACGTGGTTCTTTTCTATTCCTTTCCCTCCATCAAACCAGGTCAAGGTGTATGGCAAGCCTTGGCCTAGGTTGGATGGTGCCCCACCAAAACGCATGTCCCATTTCTTCCTTCCTCCACTTTTTTTGCACTAAAAAGTTGAGATTGAAGGACTGGGTGAAGACTTGATCATCTTTTTTGTGATTGGTTTTTCTAGCATCGAGGGTTAGCGCCGCGACGGGGCTAAGTCCCCCAGTAGAAAGTGGGTAGGTTTCCCTGACGAGGGTGGAAGCCCCAAGAGCTGACTTCTCTTCGTTATATTGGACTTCAGCTCCTGGAGAGTAGGTTTGCCCCCTTCTAGCGGCCAGAGGCCATCGCCTGGCTTTGTGCTTGGAAGGAGGTTCCGTGAGGAGGTTCTCCAGCAGACTCCCCGTGGCCCCTGCAAGGGAGACTCAGCCTGACCTGGGCCCCTGGGTCTGGGCAGAGGGGGAGTCTGGTCAGGCTGCATTTGGCACCGTGGCTCAGGAATGCCGGGAATGCTCGCAGCACAGGCTTCTTTCAGCCCGCCGAGCGGAGCCCTGCAGCCTACGCTGGGCGGAGAGGGTGGCAGGCTCCCAAGGGAGCGATGGGGAGAACCGGCCTTCCAGGGCGTCTGCTGGGGGTGACCCGGGTGGGAAAGAGTCTTCCTGCTTCTTTCTTCTAGGATCTGGAGCCGCAATCTAGTTTGCGTGTCTCTTTCCCCAGCTAAAGCGAAAGTGATCTGGAACCTTCGCTCTTTTTCACATTAGTGTGGCTGTGATGAGGGGCCCCCTTCCTGAACGGACCATGGGATTTGAGGAGCGGCAGGGCTGGAGGGCTCTGTGCAGGGAGTGGGAGAGCTGTGGAGAGGAGACCCCCCCACTGTGGGCAGCGTGGCTGCGCTGTCTCAGACGCCTGCTCCTGAGAAGAGAGAAAAGCCTTCAGGCTTTTTGGGAAGGGCCCCCTCGGGATGACTTCTGGTCTGGGGTTGGTTGGGAGGGTGTTCAGTTAGATACCGAACTTCTGTTGGGGGCAGGAGGGGCAGAGGGACTAGGAATGTTGTGGGGAGGAGGCAGGCAAAATGTAGCCCTTCCTGAGGTCTCCGTCTTGACCACTGTCGCTGCTCTCTCCCCTCAGGAGTCCTACCCTGCTGTGCCCCCCATCTGGTCAGTGGAGTCCGATGACCCGAACTTGGCCGCTGTCTTGGAGAGGCTGGTGGACATAAAGAAAGGGAATACTCTGGTGAGAGGCCAGGGGGTCGGGCGGGGGGCTCTTTCTTGCTCGGAGGCCCCGGTTACGGAGATGCCGTGTGACAGGGAGACAGACCTGGAAAGGGCACACCTGGGGGCAGACTCCTCAGGGGAGGTGCTCTCCAAAGCTGGAGGGAGAGCCTTGCTCCCAACCGGGCACGGGTCCCATGAAGGCACCCCCACAGCCACCCGCTCCCCAGGATTCAGAGAACTCGGTACCGCGGTGGTGGGGGGCCAGTTAGGAGCTCACGCACGCCCTGTGCGGAGCGGGCGGGGATGGGCGTTTGACCCCATCCGCACGGTCGCGACCCCAGCTGCTGCAGCACCTGAAGAGGATCATCTCCGACCTGTGTAAGCTCTACAATCTCCCTCAGCACCCGGACGTGGAGATGCTGGACCAGCCCCTGCCGGCGGAGCAGGTGAGCGGCTCGGGGCGGCCCCGCGGACAGCGCCCCGTGAGCACCCGCCCACTGACGCACACCTGCCCCGGGGCTCTCCCCTCCCGGCCCCTCTAGACACGTACAGGGTCGTGGCTCTCGGTGCTCCGTCTCCCAGTGAGGCACTCGTGGCCTTGCCTGTCGCGCTTGCCCACAGGCAGTGTCTTCAGGTTGAGAGGAAGGGGCAGCAGTGGGTAGCCACTGGGGACCCAGGCCCCTCGCTGAGAACCGACAGCATGGCCTCAGTCTAGAGGCAAAAGGAGGGGTTCTCAGCAGCCCCCTGGGCTGTGGCTTCCTTTCTGACCTGGCTGGTGGAGAGGTCGGGGTGTGCGGGCAGGCACCCCAACGCCAGACCCGGGGCTCTGACCGCTGCCCTCCCCCCGCCCCCACAGTGCACGCAGGAGGACTTGTCTTCTGAAGATGAAGATGAGGAGATGCCTGAGGTAGGGGCGCCCCCGGGACGGCAGCGGTGGGCAGCCCTTGCAGCGGGCAGCCCTGGCACCCACTGTTGACGGCGCTGCAGTCTAGACTGGGGAGGACTAAGGACAGACTTAGGGACCCGGAGGAGCAGCCAGTGTTGGAGGAAACAGGCCCGCCCCCATCCTCCGCGCCTTTGAGCCACGTGGTCAGCAGGACGGCTTCGGGGGCACCGCACGCATCTGTGTCCTGCTGGGGAGCTTTGCTGTGGCTCCCTGGGCTGAGGCTTTCTCGCCCGTGGGCCGGGGCCGCAGTGGCTCCTGCGCGGGCCCCGCTGCTGTGCGTGGGGTGCACCACGCGGTGGGTGGCAAGTGCAGAACCCCCCGCCCCGGTCTCTGCAGTCACGGGCCCTAGCGGGTCATTCCACAGTGGCCAGCAGCCTGAGCCTTGGGGCCCGTGGAACATCGAGTTATAGCTCAGCTGTCGCCGTGGGCGCCGGGGAGCCTCCCTGGCCACGGCCATCTGGTCTGGGCAGGGGGCTGACGACCGCGCAGTGGTGTGGGGACGGGGAGAAGTGGCCAAGTCAGAGCACGGCGCCAAGGACAGCACCCGGCACGCGGCGGGCATTCTGGGGAGGCGGCCGCTGGGCGACGACAGGGGCTGGCGGTCACCGCGTCCTGCTGGGTGAGCTGCTCGCTCCGTGGCCTTGGGGTCGCAGCTTCTGCACGAGGCTGGCAGCCCGTGCGTCTCCCCACCCGGAGCAGGGCGAGGGGCTCATTCCGTTGTTGACCTCACCCCCTCCCTCGTTTCTGTGTCAGCAGCCTGGCCCAGCCCTCGCACCGGCAGGGCGGGCGGGAGACTGCTGACCCGATCTCGGCTGGAGCCGCAGCCCTGAGAACTCCCGGGAACCCTAGGGACCCGGTGAGATGTGAGCTTCAAGTCACAGCGCCAGGCAGAGTCATCCTAGGACTCACGGAGGAACTGTCACTGCCAAGGGAGGGTTTTAGGGACAGCTGCAGCAGGGTCCTTCTGGGGGACAAGACGGCTGAGTCTCTGCCTGCCTCCCCGGGTCCTTGTGTGGTTCTGCCACCCAAGACCTTCAGATCAAGGAGGGAGTAGGGCCGGGACCCGCTCCAGCCGTGGAGGGGCACAGCGGTCCCCAGCCGGATGGACACGCTGCTGTTCCCTCTCCCGTGGCTCAGGACAGGACAGGGAGAACGGCGGCCCCCTTGCACAACTTGTGCCGGTTCTTTTCCTTTCTACCGTCCTGCCCCACACCGCTCCAGGACACGGAGGACCTGGATCACTATGAGATGAAGGAGGAGGAGCCAGCCGAGGGCAAGAAATCCGAAGATGACGGCATTGGAAAGGAAAACTTGGCCATACTGGAGAAGATTAAGAAGAACCAGAGGCAAGATTACTTAAACGTACGTGCCTTCCCCGGGAGAGCGGGGCGGGGGGCTGCTGGGTGCTGGCTGGGGGGTGGCAGGGGAGGCCCGGGCACATCTGTCTGGGGAGCAGATGCTTCCTCTGGGCGGACTGTGGTGGGTCTGCGCCCAGCCCCGTGCAGGGCCGCGCTGCGGGCGCGTCTCCAGCGTGTGCTCTCCCGTGCAGGGCGCGGTGTCTGGCTCGGTGCAGGCCACTGACCGGCTCATGAAGGAGCTCAGGGATATATACCGGTCACAGAGTTTCAAAGGCGGTGAGTGCGTGTCACAGAGGGCCCCCGAGAAGTGGTGGGGTACGCGGGGGCTACGGGAGCTTTTCGGGCCACGAATCTGGCGCCTCAGGTCCACGGCTTAGGTCATGTGCGTGTCTGCCTGGGGCGGACCTGGAGCCTTGGATCTCCGTTCTGTCGGCCTGGGAGGGGGCTGCGTCCGGCCTTCCTGATGACGCCCGTGGTCTTCTCTCTTCCCAGGGAACTATGCAGTTGAACTCGTGAATGACAGTCTGTACGACTGGAACGTGAAACTCCTCAAGTGAGTGCGGCTGGGCAGCGGGCGAGCAGCGGCCTGGGGGGGACAGAGCCGTGTCGGGGCTCCCGGGCAGGGCCCAGCGTCTGAGCCCACACTCCTTGCTTCCCAGAGTCGACCAGGACAGCGCTTTGCACAACGATCTCCAGATCCTCAAAGAGAAGGAAGGAGCGGATTTCATTCTCCTCAACTTTTCCTTCAAAGTAAGACTTCCCTCGGCAGCCCCTCCATCGGCCGCGCGCCGTCCTCGCCTCGGGTGGGCAGGCCCCGGGGCACACCGCCCCCTGACAGCGTTTCCGTCTCGCTCGCAGGATAACTTCCCCTTCGACCCGCCGTTTGTCAGGGTTGTGTCTCCCGTCCTCTCCGGAGGGTGAGTGGTTCGGCGGGGGTGTGGGGGCACAGGGTGCAGGGCTGCGGCCGGCCGCAGCCGCCTGACGCACCCTCGTCTGCAGGTACGTGCTGGGCGGAGGTGCCATCTGCATGGAGCTCCTCACCAAGCAGGTGAGCCGGGGTCCTGGCTGGGCTGGGCCTGCGCCCACCAGTACCTCTGGAAAGCCTCCTGACCCGTTCCCCCCACCCGTCCCCAGGGATGGAGCAGCGCCTACTCCATCGAGTCCGTGATCATGCAGATCTGCGCCACGCTGGTGAAGGGAAAGGCACGCGTGCAGTTCGGAGCCAACAAGGTGAGGAGCCGGGCAGCTCGCGCGGGACCAGACTGCGGGCCTCTGGCTGGCGCCCTGCCGAGCAGACCTGAGAGCGGGGGGCGCCAGGGTCCGCGGAGCGCCAGGTCAGGGGCCGGGGTCTCTGGCCCGCTGCGTTGATGGTGGCCTCTTGTCCCAGTCCCAGTACAGCCTGACGAGAGCACAGCAGTCCTACAAGTCCCTGGTGCAGATCCACGAGAAGAACGGTGAGCCACGGCCAGGGCCCCAGGTCGTCACCTCCTGCCAGAGAGCAAGAACCCCATCTTTGGCACCTGCACCTTTACTCCCTGCGAGCACGGCACCCGCCCTGTCCTCCCGAGAGGGGCTGGCGGTGCTGACTTCCGCTCCCTCCATTCCCAGAGGAGCAGCGCCTGCCTGTCCTTGGCGGGGCTCGGTGCTGCCCTCCGCCCGACCGCCTTTCCAGAAAGCTCATGTCGCGGTGTCCTCTCACGGCGGGCAGGTTCCCAGTCCCCACACTGGGAACCCTTGCTGGGATCTTCTCACCCATGACCCTGGAGGTGCCCTCGGGGACAGGGCTGGGAGGGCAGGCTCGGGCCTACGCCCGGTGACTGTCCGCTGGCTTTTCTCTGCAGGCTGGTACACACCCCCCAAGGAAGATGGCTAAACCCGGAGAACCGTCCCTCCCTCCTCCCCAGGCACCACTGGACCAATTCCCTTTGAATGCTGTATCCGGATCTCACGCCGCCTCTGTGGTTCCCTCCCTCGTTTTTCCTGGACGTGATAGCTCTGCCCTGATGCAGGACAATGATGGCTATTCTAAACGCTAAGGAAAACAGACAGAGACCTGTTTCAAGTACTCCAGACTGACAGACAGACCAACGACCACCTGGCTGGAACCCCTGCTCGCAGGCATTCTTCTAAAAGAGACTTTCGAGCCTCCTTCTATTGCTGGAAACTCAGCCGTGCTCCAGACTAGAGCCTCCTTACCTATGCTATGGATTTTTAATTTATTTTCTCTTATTTCATGTACACTGCTTTTTTTGGTTACAGTGTATGATGGATGTGTATGAAAAAAATGTATCTTTGGGAAAACAATTACAGTTTGTTAATTTGAAGATGCTGGTCTTGACTCATCTTTCTTTTTCTTCCACCTCCCACCCCTCAGCCCCACCGCCCCCACCGCGGTCTGGGCAGTGGGGGAGGGGCAGGCCGGCTGCTAGAGGAGAGGCTGCAGTTCGCTGCGGAGGCTCGCCTGGCTCGCCCCCAGGCTCCTCCCGGAGGCCCCCTTGGAGTGACCAGCACTTGTCCCCTTGGAACGCAGAGCCTGCCCGCTGAGCCGCGACAGGGCAGGCTGCTTTGACGCTTGATGCTCACGACGACTTTTCCTACTAGTCACAGATGTTTTCCAAATTTCTAAAAGAGAAAGTGAGGACGGAGTCTGGAGAGGCCGCTTCAGAGAATTGCTTCAAAATGAATGGAGGGGTGGGGGGGGGTGCTCCCCGGCTCCCCTGCCTCGGACGGGCCTGCCCTGGCCCAGAGTGAATGCTCGGACCTCTCGCTCCATCAGGCTCACACAGGAAGATGGGCAGAACGCCGAAGCAGGTTGTCTGGCCCAGAGAATTGGGGGTTCTTTGAAACTGCTGGCCTGAGGTGGGTCCTGCTGGGAAGGTCAGCTTCCAGGGGCTCATTCCGGGCCTCCGGGGCCTCACCCCGGCTCTGGGAACTGCTGGTCAGGGGAGAGGGGGTTGGGGAGGCCGTGCGGTGCTGTGCGGACCTGCGGGGGACACTGCCTGCCACCCAGCCCGTGAGCCTGCCCCTGGGCCGTCTGCCTGCAGGCTGGGGGGTGGGCCGGGCAAGGCCGGTGTTGGCTGGCGTGGGGGAGCCCGGGCTGAGGACCACGGGCCTGCGGGACGCCAACACTGTCCTGCATTGTTGGAGACCCTGGCCATTCCCCCCCACTCCTGTTCCCTTGGAGACCCTAAGTGTCGCTGCTTCAGGCGCAGGGAGAGGCCGCCAGCCCTGTCCCGTGCTTCTCCTGCTCCACCCCCACCCACCTGCCACAGGTGCTAACGCCATGGAGGCCGAGATCAAGAGGGGCCCTGGGGAAGCGCTCCGTAGAGCTGCAGTCTGGGTCTTGAGGCCTCTGTGGCTTTGTTCTGGACTTACACCAGCCCTGGCTGGGATGTAGTTGGTGTTTTTAGTAATGTGTACTGTGAGCTGTTCTCTGTACAGTGTATTTTGTAATGTATTTTCTCATCTACCAAAGGATGAAACAAATAAAGTTATTTAAATAGTTTGGCTCTGATACAATTTTTTTTTAGATTTATTTATTTAACTCATCACACCCAATGAGGGGTTCGAGCTCATGACCCGAGACCCAGAGTCATACCCTCCATGGACAGAGCCAGCCGGCCGCCCCCCGACGACAACTAAAGGACCAGTGGGGTCCGCGTCCACTGGCGTGAAGGGAGGCACCCGCTCCCGGGAGCGGAGCACCGAGCGGGAGAGAACCCTCCACCTTTCCCATCAGACTTAATACTCCCCTCCATGACGACCTGCACGAGGGATTGTAACGATGTTCCTAAGCACAAGAAGCTTCGTAACACCCTGAATCAATGTTCTCCCCACTAGGAAGACAAGGAGAGACGAACCGCGCTCCCCAGGTCGCCGCATGACACCTCAAGGCGGGGTTCTCGGGGGGGGGGCAGCTTCTGACCCTCCACAGCGGGTCTGGAGGAGGGGCTGGGAGGGCGGCTACACAGGAGCAACACCCCAACCCCTGAAACCTGCCCTTGTTCATTCACCAAGGTGACAGCTTGTTGCAAGGCTCCTGATTCTCGCATGGAATGCCGGGAAAACCAAACGTGGGCCCCTCCGTTCTCCGGAATCTCAGGACAACTTCTCGTCGTGCTCTGGGGGCGCCCAGAAGGGACGTGGGGAGGACCCACAAGCTACCTCCGACTCCGACCTCATGGAAGCTTCCCGGGTGTGGCACGGGCGCTGAGGCTGACCCCGGGAACCTGAGACGCTGGGAGACCGCTCCTGAGTGGTGAGCTGGGGGTCAAGGCCAAATGGGGGTCGAAGCAATCCTGGCACTGGTGGCCTTCTCACCCCAAGGCCCCAAGAGCGCACTGTGCTTAAGGACAAGGGACACAGAATGGGATGGAGAAGGGGCGTGCTGACCGTCAGGATGTGTGACTTGAAGAGAGTGAGTCTCAGTGGGAAGGAAGCTCCGCCCCCGCCCCTGCCCCCACTCCCCCCTCCCCATGACCCCAGCTTGTCTCTAGGGGGATTTCCAGGTCAAGGCGTGCCGTTGGGCCCAGGTGACCTGCCCCGGAGCGTCCAGGGCCGGATGGACCGACGACCTTAGATACGGGCAGTTAATTCCAAGGTCCAAACACCATGATGCGAGGGGTAACCCAGCGGGAACCCCAAGTGTCTGCACAGCACAGCAGGAAAGCTGGGTGGCCCGAGGTAAGGCCGCGGGGGAGAGTGGGGGGCAGCGGCGGACAGGCAAGTCTGTGCTGGTCGCGGCCAGCTCCCCGGGCGGGCTGACCCCAGATGCCCGCGCTGCCGGCGTGGGAGGGGAGGGCAGGAAGAGCCGATCCCAGGAGGCCTCACTCTTGTGCCTGCATTCCTGGCAGGGATCTGGGACTGCACACCGCCTGGTGGGGCCGTCTGGGGCCCCGGACTGTGCTCACTCAGCTCGGTGCTGAGCGCCCCTGCTGGAGGGCCCGAGGCTGGAAAGCAGAGAGGCCCAGAGCGAGCTGCTCCTCTGTGCAGGGAGCGGGGCCAGGCGCCCTGCTCCGAGGCCTTCCCTTGCTCGGTCCCACCACGTGGCCCCCAACGCAGGGCCGCTTGAATGCACCGAACCGGCCCCACAGAGTCGGCCCTCAGGCCCGTCCCCAGCTGTAAGCTCCTGTCACATTTCTGAACCTCGCTGTCCTCCTACCTGAGGGGGGAAATTGTCAGTCTGCCTGACCTCTCAGAGCCCCCTCAATATCCATACCAGAGCGCCCCCGGCCTGGGGCAGGCACCCTGGCCCCTCGGCCTGTCTGGGAGCTGCTGTTCAGGGCCTGGGGCTCCTCCATGCCCCCACCCAGCAGTCAGGCGCCTGGCCAGAGCTCCTGGGCCCTGGCCGCAGCTGGGCACTCCCCATGCTAGGCCGCTGGGGCCCTCTTCATGCAGTGACCCAAGATGACCTCTGGGGGGCACCCCGCCATGGGAGCCTGGCCCTTGCCTCGGTGCTTTGGGGAGGGGCCTTTCCCTCTTCCTGTGTGCTCTCCCCACTGCCCTCCTTGCTCCCCACCTCCCCGCACTCTCTCAACCTTTCCCACCCCACCGAAACCCACCCCAGACAAAAGGCGGAGCAGAGGAGAGGCTGCGCCCTCTCAAGGACGTGAAAATGCCCCGTAGGTGCTCGGATCTGAAGAAGCAGCTGGTCAGGAAAGCCCACGTCCATCTGTGGTTTCCAGATCCTAGTTTTCTTCCATAATGGATTCCTTTCCCAGGGAAACTGAGCAAAACTCAACGTACGTGATAGGAAAGTGGAGCGGCTCTGGCAGAAGTGGGGGGGTGCTGTGCTCCCCACTCTGTACCACAGACCGCAGACTTCAGGCAGCACCTGGGCCCCCGGGCACAAAGCAAATATGCAAGGGGCAGCTCCAAAAACTGGGGGGAAGAAGAGACACTGAGAGGCACCCTGAGGCCTCTGCTGCCCCCTACCGTCCCCTGCTGCCCCCATCTTCCCCTACTGCCCCTCGGCTGCCCCTTGGCTGCCCCCTGCTGCTCTCGGCTGTCCTCTGCTGCCCCCTGCTGTCCTCTGCTGTCTCTCAGCTGCCCCTGCTGTCCCTTAGCTGTCCCCTGCTGTCCCCTCTGCTGTCCCCTGCTGCCCCTCGATACCCCTCTGCCGTCCCCTGGCTGTCCTGCTGAAGCCCATCAAGTCTCAGAAGGGTGGAGGTTCACCTCCTTTCTCCAGCACGATAGGCTGAGTTGGCTCAGAAGTCGTCCGTCCAGCCTGCACAGGAACCACGCAGGGAGGGGAGCCCACCGATCAAAGTCTCTGAGAATGACCACAGGCACCCACCCAGTCCAGTACCCAGCACCTGGACAAGGGAAGGAGGGAGGAGAGGAAGGTGCTGCCACCGGGGTGGTCACAGCACCCTCTACTGGAGAGCCAGAAGGCGGGGCCCGGCCGAGCGGCTTCTCCCTTCCTAGAGCACTAAGTGGCGGGATCTTGAGAGCATCCACTGCTGAGAAGGCAGAATTGGAAGGAGGGAGCAGAGAGGAGCGGTTCTGAGTCCAGGCTGCACGCCCAGGCCCCAGCCCTGCCAGGCATGCACCTGTCCCAGGCCGGCCGACATTCCCCAGACGGCACCCTGCGGTGGGGTCACCCAGGCCCCCCCGGGGCCCCGTGCAGAGTCTGCGGGGGGCACAAAGGCCACAGGCCTCACCCTCTGCACCACATCCCATGTCCATCCGTCTCTGGAGGCCGCCCAGAGCTGGTGCTGCACATCTGCCCCACGGAACCAAGCCAAGGCCACAGCCAGGTCTGGCCCCTGTCGTCACCAGGCTCAGAAGACCCGGAGCCCATGCTTCGGTGATGTGAGTAGCCCAGAAGAAGGGGGTCTGGGGGACAATGCTGGACACAAACAGCCTCATCTCCCCGTCAACACTGCAGATGGTGACCAGCTCAGGGCTCGGAAGCATCAGGAGCAGCACAAGGAAGGAGACTCTGGGGGAGAACAGGCAATGGAGAGGGGGTCGAACGCAGCAGGACAGTCACTGGGAGCAGGAGGGCCAGGCCCCAGCCCCAGCAGATAGAGGGACAAGGGCCCTTGCTGACTGCCATGCTGGGGACACAGGGCCAGGAGGGTGGGAAGGGCACGCCGGGCAGAAACGAGACACAGGAGGACTCTGAGCCGGCCACCGTGACCTGTGGGCTGCTGAAGGATGCGGGTGTACACAGGGCTCAGCCCCAGTCACTGCCCCCAGGGCTAAGCACCGGCCAAATCTCCCCTGGGGCTCTGCTGTGGGGGCGTCCCAGACTGGCCCCGGGCAGAACAGGGAACAGACGGGTTAAGTCTCCGTGCATCCCAGCCTCACAGCCCAGGTCTGACCAAGGACTTCCGGAACACTCCCACCCCAGTACCATCGCTGCCCCACTTGCCAGGGACTGAGCCACATGTGCTGTGGCCTTTGTCCTGCTGTCCTCACTGCACCTCTGAGAACCTCATCCACAGGAACCACGCAGAAGGCTGTCCTCCACGTCACGGCTCCCCGAAGTCACGGGAGCATTAGGAGTGAGCCGTGTGCAAGCTGGAGAGCAGACGCTGAGTAGCTCTGGAGATGGCACCGGCAGCATCACCGCGGGGCTAGGGCTGAGCTCCTCCAGGCTCCCTCTGGGGGCTCCCACTCCCAGAGTCAGTGTCTCGAGCCAACCCAAGAAAGGCCATGCAGAAACGGGGAGGTGGGGAGGGCAGCCGCTGCCAGGGGCCCCCCAGGACTGGCAGCCACGTTAGTCCAGGAATGCTTGGCCTGGGAGGCGCGCCGACCCCTCAGAGGGAGGAAGAGGGTCATGCTGGAGGCCAGGCTGGAGCCTCTGCTCACGATGACGCCCCTGGCCTCCCCCGAGCCGTGTGGCTTCTCCACTGCTCTGGACCAAAACCCCCAGCCTCACTACTCCCCGGATTGACAACCTCCAACCATCCCCACCGTGCTTACACATAAAACCCAAAGTCTGCTGGGACTCACCAAGGCTCCTGTGATCTGATCCTCCTTCCACAGACGTCCTCTGTGCCCGCCCTCCCCTGCCCCTGCTGTGCCCCACATTGGGGCCTCTGTAGGTGCTCCACCTGTCTGGAATGTTCTGGAATGTTCTTCCCTGCTCTCCACAGAACTGACTCTGACCTATTGTCCAGACCTCCACAGAGATGCCACTTCTTACATATGCTGTCCTAAGACTCGTCTAGAGAAGTGACCGCTTCCCCATCACATCACCTCCTCTTAATTCTGGCTAATACTTGCTATCCGACATTTTCTTATTTATTTACTGGTTTACCGCATGGCTCTTCCCACGAGAGCACAAGCATCTCGACACTAGGAGTCCTGTCCTCTGACAATTACCTTGATCGCGGAGGGCGCCCCACAGCCCCGGACACTGTGTGGGGCGTGCTGGGCTCCGCGGACACAGAGCGCAGGGAGGGATGAGACATGACCTGGGGCAAATTCTCCATCCTCTGAGCCGGGTTTCCTCTCCTATAGCAGAAAGCCCACCTGAGCTGATGTGCGGATTTAGCTGGCTGGCGTCTGTGTGGGGCAGGACAGCCGTAGACGCTTTCCACGTGGACGCAGGCTGTGGGGTCAGTCCTGGTCCGAGAGCCGACGGGCTCCCTCAGGCTGGGGGCAGGCCAGGGGACTCGCCGGTGGACACCCGCTGCTGTCCCCAAACACGTCCAGGCAGCAAAGCCGGCGGGCGGGGCTGGCAGGGGGAGGCCTCCACGCCCGCCAAGCGCCGCTGCCCACCAGTGAACCCCGGAGCCAGTCCCGCGCCCGCCCACTCAGAGCCTCGACGGCAGCCCAGCAGGGACGGCAGCCCAAGCCGGCTGCCTGCAGCCAAGAACATTAATCTCCTACGACCCTTCCAGATACTGGCCTCGGAACCCATTCACAGCCGTGATTCCGAGCTAGAAATTATTAATTCAGAAACACTTAAATCCAGTTTGGGTCTAATTATTATTCCCTGATGGCTTAAGAGATAAATATAACAATCCCATTTTAACCGTTTGTGAAATTAAGTTTCAGAAAAAAATCAACATAATTATCATCCAACCAGCACAGCACATGGACCCGAACAAGACCCAGAACTCAGGGGCTCTCCTCACACGAGGTGGCCCTGGGAGCTTCCGACGCCAGCTGCCGCCCTGGCCCGCTTGGATTCCATTCTGCCGCCGTGGACGCCCAGTGACGCTCGGGCCCCAGGCTCCCGACAGCTGCCCACAGCCTCTTGACTGGTCAAGTGTTCGGAGGGACAGCCCTGCCCCAGAGACGCTGGGGAGTCTGAACCGTGCAGAAGAAGATGCAGGACAGCAAGGTCAGCGGCCAAAAGGCTCTAGGGCGGCAGGGGGTCCACCCCATCCTGACACAGCCCAGGGACAGACCCTCCCGTCAGCCTGGGCAGGGGCACAGCCGAAGGCGACACCAAGCACAGCGGCAGCCCCCTGCAGCCTCCAAGTCCCCGGACCACCAGGCCCGGGACGGCGCTGCCCACTCTACCGGCCTGTCTGCCCTCAGGGACAGCACGTGCCGCCTGCCCGGCACATCCCTGGGGAAGTTTCCTATTTCCAGTGGCGACCCTCAACCTCTCTCTCCCTGTCAGCCAGGGAAGGGCCCCGCATGCGCGAGATGCCAGACACGGGCCTCGCTTGTCCCCGGGGAGCCCACACTTAGTCACTCTGCACATGTGCATCCCAGACATGGCGAGGCCCACAGTCACAGGTGCGGCACGATGTCGGGGGACCACAGGGTGATGGAAAAACTCAAGGCAGAGAGAGGGAACCGGGGGCACCCCGGGGGACATGGGGGTGACAGCAGAACACAGACCTGAATGAAGAGAGGAGGCAAACCCCGCAGACACAGGGAAGAGCCCCGGGGCTGACACAGCAGGTGCAGGTCCCCCATCAGGGTCACGGGTCTTCCTGCTTCCGCACCGCCCCAACTCCATTCTTCGGGGCGGCTTTGAATCCAGTGGATGGGTCCTGAGTACGCACACCCCCAGGGCAGAACATCCCCCAGAATCCGCCCGGGGCCACGGAGGGGGACGGCCGGACAGGCGGCGGACACACAGCCTTCTGTGTGCGGCCGAAACCGTCTGCGCGTGGCTGGTGACCACGTCCCTGCGGCGATGGTTCTGTGTCCTCCACGCAGAGCAAACTTCAGGCGACGCACTGGCCTTGGTGCTGCCGCAGCGCTGGTGTCATCGGTGGGCCGGCTGGATCCGGCGACCTGTCCCTGCCAGACCTTCCAGCGCCCCCATTGTGACGGGACTACAGAAAAGCCTGCTGCCGCTGAGTCATTGCCTGTCATGAAAATAAGAAATTTGTAATATTTATAAAGTTGTCCTTATGGTTATTTTTTTTTTTAAGATTTCATTTATTTATTTATTTATTTGAGAGAGAGAGAGAGCAGGAGCGGGTGGTCGGGGCAGAGGGAGAAGCAGGCTTCCCGCTGAGCAGGGATTCCCAACACGGGGCTCCATCCCAGGACCCCGGGATCATGACCTGAGCCGACGGCGGACGCCCAGCCATCTGAGGCACCCAGGCAGCCTGATCATTTTTGTTCTCGCGCAGACTTCTCCAGGAACTGCTTTTTTTCTTCCTCCGCCCGCTTGGGTTTCCTGCGATCTCGGGCAGCACATCCCCGATCCGTCCACTTTTCTCTGTGCAGACGCCACCCCGGCGTCCCACCCCAGCCCACTCCGTCCAGCACTGGGTGCCCTCTGAGCGCTCCACACTTTGCCGGCCACGGGGCAGCTGCTGGCCCCTCCGGGTCCCTGAGCCCTCACTTCGGGGCTTCCTGGTTCTTGTTATTGGACACGACCCTTGATCACTTTTTGAGAACAAGTATGTGGATCACACATTCTTTGAGATCCTACCTTTCTGATCAAGTCCTAATTTTACCTTTATTTAATTTTAGTAATCTAAGAACAGATTTGGGTTTGGACATTAGGTTGGGCAAAATTCAGTGATACGCCCCAATCCCGTACCCATTCGTGTGGATTCTCTGAGGCTGTAGCCAACATTGTACAATAGGTATTTCCATACTATGCCTTGGCATAGCTTTTCGTTTTACCATTTATTATTTTGGGTACTTGCCAGCTGCTTTCAGTCTGAAAACTCCTACCCTTCCCTTTGAGACTCGGGTCCTCACCTGGTACTTCCTCCCCTGTGCTGACCCGCATGCCCCCCGATGTGCACGCTGCCCACGGAAGCTGACCCTTTCATCTCACTTTTCTCTTCTCTACAATTCTATTACAAAAACATTTCAAATGATAACAAAAATCAATAATAAAACTTCACAAAATTGTCAAAAACCCACCATCTTAGGATTTTGGAGGTCAACTGGAAGCATACAGCACATTGCAACCCCACGGTGAGAAGCATTAGGTCCGAATGTTTCAGCCTCGAACCTCCGGCTGACAGCCCCACCAGGTGGGCAAAGCCCTGCAGACCAGCAGCTTTGGGGAAGAGGGTGGAGAAACTTCACGAGCCATGGTGTGGTCAGAACTAGCCTCTCCCGCGAAGGCCAGCGGAGGGGAGGGACGGCTTGGCCGCCTGCAGACGTGCCCGCAGCTCTCACACCTCCTGCTCTAAGAAATGCCTATTCCCAGCTCCTACCCACCCGTGCATCAGATTGTTTCCTCTTCTCATCAATTTTCAGGAGCTTTTATGTTGCTTTGTTTTTCTTTTTCCTTGTTTTTAAAACACAATCTAGATCTTAATCCAGAGGCCGAAATATGTTTTGGTAAAGAACGAGAATAAATATTTGAGTCTTTGCAAACATACAGTCTCCACTGCCCAACTCAGCTCTGCTCCCGATCAGCAGAGGAGACAGTGTGTAAATGGGTGAGGCTGTTTTCCAATAAAACTTTATTTGTAGACATTGAAATCTGAATTTCATATAATTTTCATGTGTCATAAAACAATTCTTTTGAAAACATTTCCCCCAACCATTAATGTAAAAACCATTCTTAGCACTTTTACTCTGGGAAGATGGTGTAAATGGACCTTTTTCCATTCCTTCTGCTAAAAACCTGTTTATTAAATATAAATCAGGGGTGCCTGGGTGGCTCGGTGGGTTACACCTCTGCCTTCGGCTCGGGTCACGATCTCAGGGTCCTGGGATCGAGCTCCACATTGGGCTCTCTGCTCAGCAGGAAATCTGCTTCCTCCTCCCTCTCTGCCTGCCTCTCTGCCTGCTTGTGACCTCTGTCTGTCCAATAAATAAAATCGTTAATAAATAAATAAATATAAATCAAACATAAGACAACTGTGACCTTGCAATCAAGGGACAACATGGTGGTGAATTCTGTTGGTTTTCTTCTCACCACCCATATCCTAGACTTAGAATCAAAAAACCCACAAGCACCAACAGACACAGGCCAAAAAAAGCCCCAACAAAAATCTGTTCTCTCCAGCTAAAGGACTGGAAATGGGGAAACCTCACATGGCAGAAAACTTTTCATTTATTTATTTATTTATTTATTTATTTATTATGGTGGGGGAGGGGCAGAGGAGGAAGGAGAGAACCCAAGCCGACTCCTCACTGGGGGTGGAACCCAACATGGGCTCGATCCCATGACCCTGAGGTCATGACCTGAGACAAAAATCAAGAGTCAGATGCTTAACCCACTTGGATCACCCAGATGCCCCCGACAACATTTTAAAGCAGCCATGATAAAATAATTCAACAATTACAAATACTCTTAAAACAAATGAAAAAATAAAAACCATCAGGAAAGAAACAGAAAGTCTCAGCAAAACAAAGGTAAAAAAAAGTGGGGAACTTAGAATTTAAAAATACAATAACTGATATTTTTTAAAAGTACATAAATTCAACAATAGATTTGAGGGGACAGGAAATAACCAGTGACTAGAAGAGAGAACAGCAGAATTATATAATCTGAACAGCAGAAAGACTTTTAAAACCTACACATTCAGAAAGCTGTGGGAACCCAGAGCAGCATAAATTCAAAGAAATCCATGCCAAGACACATCATCATTAAATTTGTAAAATCCAAGGACCAAGAAAATATCTTGAAAGTGCACAGAGAAAAAAGACACCCTGTATAGGAAAAATTATTTGAATGACAGTAGATTTCTCATCAGAAACCATGGAGGCCAAAAGAAAGTGGCACACTATTTCTCAAGTGCTGAAAGAAAAGATTTGTATACCTAGTAAAAATATCCTTCAGGAATGAAGGGGAAATTAAGGCATTCTCAAATGAAAGAAAACTAAGAATTTGTCACCAGCAGACCTACCCTAAAGAAAAAGGACAAAGGAAGTTCTCTAAACAAAGAGGAAATGATAAAAGAAGGAACCTTGAAACATCAGGAAATAAGAAAGAACATGGTAGGGAAAAATATGGGTAAATACAATACGCTTTCCTTACTTCAAGTTTTTTGAATTATATTTGACAGTTGAAAGAAAAGCTATAACACTGTCTGATATGGTTCAAAATAAACACAGAAAAAATTTTTAAAGATTTTATTTATTTATTTGACAACAGAGATCACAAGCAGGCAGAGAGAGAGAGAGAGGAAAAGCAGGCTCCCCGTTGAGCAGAGAGCCCGACATGGAGAGCCCAGGACCCTGAGATCATGACCTGAGCCTAAGGCAGAGGCTTTAACACACTGAGCCACCCAGGCGCCCAACACAGAAAATTTTTCAGACAATTACATTACAAGCAAGGAGAGTAAAGGGAAGTAAGGTTTCTATGCTTCACTCAAATGAAGAAAGTCAACAGGAATAGACCATGCTAAGTTAAGTATTAATAATGTAACATATTCAATTTCAAGATTTAAAAACACTACAGATAAATCAAAATTGAATTATAAAATATGTCCAAGTAAACTACAGGAAAGCAGAGAAATAAAAAAAAACAGGAAACAAAAAATAAAATGCAAACTTGAACCCTACCCCATCAATAATGACATTAAATATAAATGGTAAAAAAAAAAAAAAAAAAAAAAAAGTTTAAAGACACAGATTGTTAGTGTGGATTAAAAAGTATGACCCAACGATACGTCTCCCAAAACTCACTTCAGATATAATGATACATTTTAAAGAAAAAGATAGGAAAATAAAATAAAATGATAGGAAAAGGTATGTCATGCAAACATTAATCAAGGGAAAGAAGACACAGCTATGTTAGTATCAGATAAAACAGACTTCACAGTGAAATCACAGAGAGAGGATACTATATAGCTACGATAGATGATCCACCAGGAACACACAGCAACCCTAAATGTGTACGCACCTAACAAGAGAGCTGCAAAGTACACAATGCAAAATCTAATTGAACCGAAAGAAGAAATACACAGATCCACAATTATAATTGAAGACTTCAACATCCCTCTCTCAACAACCAGCAGAACAACTGGATAGAAAAGGATACAGAAGGGGCTCCTGGGTGGCTCAGTGGGTTAAGCCTCTGCCTTCGGCTCAGGTCATGATCTCAGGGTCCTGGGATCGAGCCCCGCATCGGGCTCTCTGCTCAGCGGGGAGCCTACTTCTCCTCTCTCTCTCTCTCTGCCTGCCTCTCTGCCTACTTGTGATCTCTGTCTGTCAAATAAATAAATAAATAATAAAAAAATCTTTTAAAAAAATTAGATAAGGATACAGAAGAACTCAATGATGCTATTAACCAGTGTGATCCAATCAAGGACACTCCGCCCAACAGCAGAACGTGAACCTCTTCAAGCACCCACAGAACATGAACCAAGAAAGCTCCATCCTGGGCCGTGAAATGAGTCACAATAAAAGAATCCAAGACATATGCAGTATGCTGTCCAGCCACAAAAGAATTAAACCAGAAATCAACAGCAGAAAATATGTGGCAATTTCCAAATATCTGGAAACTAAGTAACACACTTCAAAACAACCCACAGAAGGAAGAAATTACAAGGAAAACCAGAAAATATTTTGAACTGAATGAAAATGAAACACAACACAAAATGAGAAACAATATTAAGATTTATGGGATACAGGTAAAGCATCACCTAAAGAGAAATTCATAGCATCAAAAGCCTCTATTACAAAATAAGGAGGTTTAGAAATTAACGACCTCAGCTTTGACCCTAAAGAAGAAACAAAGGATGAAAAGCAAACAAAATCCAAGGAAAACAGAACAAAGGAAGCAAGTAACTAAGAAAAGCAGAAATCAATGAAATTGAAAACAGAAAAACAATAGAGAAAATCAGTGAAACAAAGAACTGGCTCTTTGTAAGGGTCAACAAAATGAACAAACATCCAGCCAGACTGTATGAAAAGAAAAAGAGAAGACACAAATTACCAATAGCAGGGACAGAACCGGACAGATGTCCCTGCAGACCCCACAGACACCAAACACCTTTACACACGTAACTACAAGTACAAATGTCAGACGCAAAGTTAGACAACTTAGCAAGACGTACCACTTCCTGAAGGATTCACCACTCTCACAACTCACCCAATCTGAAATCGATCACTGGAATAGCCCCTTAACTGTTGAAGAAATTGAACTCATAATTAAAAGCCTTCCAAAAAAGAAATATCCAAGCCCAGATAGTTTCACTAGAGAGTTCTACTAAACAATCTAAGAAAAATTAATATCAGTTCTACACAGTTCTTCTCAGTGGAGGAAACATTTCCCAATTCATTTTAGGTAGGTAGTACCACCATAATACTAAAACCAAAAACAGTACAAAACAAAAAAAAAACTATAGATCAATACCCTTCATGAAAAAAAATGCAAAAATCCTTAACAAAGTATTGGAATTAAAAATTCTTAACCAAGAGAATTTAGCAATATATAAAAATAATTATACACCATGACTAAGTGGGGTTTATTTCAGGAATACAAAGCAGTTTCCATATCTGAAAAAGCAATCACTGTAATCCACCATATTAACCAGCTGAAGAAGAGAAATCACATGATCATATCACCCAATTCACAAAAAGCATTTGACAAAATTCAACATCTGTTATAGGTTGCATTATGTCCTCCCAAAAGGATACGTTGCAGCCCTAACCCGCAGGCACATTGGAATGTGACCTTCATTGGAAAGAGTGTCTTGACAGAGGTGATCAAGTTAAAACAAAGTCACTAGGGTAGGTCCTAATCCAGCATGACTATGTCCTTACGAAAAGAGGAAATGTGGACAGAGACACAGAGAGGGAAGACGACGTGAGGACAAATAGGATTCCGCGTGGAACTCGACTAGAATGACGCCCCGTAAACGAGGAGCCCTGGTGACCGCTCCCGGGTGGCCTGGTGGCCGGCAGCCAGGGAGTGGGAAGGAATGGCTCCCCCAGGGCTTCAGAGGGAACGTAGACTTGCTGACACCTTGATTTTGGACTTAAAACCTGCAGAACCATGAGAATAAATTTCTGTTCTAAGCCACCCAGTTGGTGGTATTTTTTTTTTTTAAGATTTATTTATTTGAGTGAAAGAGAGAGATTCACACAAGAGAAAGCACACATAGGGGAAGGGGCACAGGGAGAGGGAGAAGCCAACTTCCCACCAAGCAGGGAGCCTCATGTGGGGCTCGATCCCAGGACCCTGGGATCATGACCTGAGCCGAAGGCAGACGCTCAATCGGCTGAGCCACCCAGGCGTCCCTCTCGGTAATTTTTTAATAGCAGTCCTAAGAAACTAATAAAACCCCCATTCATGACTTAAAACAAAACAAAAAACTCTGAAAAACAAGAATAGAGAAGAATTTCTGCAACTTGATAAAGAACATCAACCGAAACTACAGTCGAGGCTCTCTTCCGTGGTGAGGGACGAGCCCACGCCCCGGAGAAGACATCGGGTTGCCCACGCTCACCGCTCCCATCCAACACAGAGCCCCGTGAGTGAGTCCACAGCAGAAGGCAGACAGATGGGAAAGGAAAACCTAACACTGGCCCTATTTACCCGCGATGTGATTGTCGACATATAGGAACCACCACACAGGGGCGCTGGGGGCTCAGTTGGCTGAGCGACCAACTCTTGATTTCTGCTCAAGTCACGGTCCTGAGATCAAGCCCCACGTTGGGCTCTGTGCTCAGCGGGGAGTCTGCTTCTCTCCTTCACCCTCTGCCCCTCATGCCCCAGCCCTAGAATAACCAAACCTAGATAGAAAGGAAGGAAAGAAGGAAGGAAGGAAGGAAGGAAGGGAAACTGACACACAGGTTTAACACAATTCCTATCAAAATTCCAGCCACATTTCTGTAGGCAGAGGACAAGGTTATTCTAAAAATTTATAGGCATAGGCAAAGGAACTAGAACAGCCAAGGCAATTTTGAAAAAAAAAAAGAGTGTGAGGAATCAGTCTTCCCAATTCCAACACTTTTCAAACAACCACAGCAACTGAACGTCTGGAGTTTTGCTGAAGGCACAGATCCGCAGGTCAGTGCGACGGGCAGACACCCTCCCAGCTGTGCCGTTGGATTCGTGATGAAGCTGGAAAACAACTTCATGGAGGAAATATAATCAATAACAGCGCTAGAGCGGCTGGGCATCTAGAGACCACAGACAGACAGACAGATGGACAGACAGACGGAAAGAGGGGGAGGGAGGGAGGGGCAGAGGGAAGGAGGGAGGGAGGAAGGCCAGCAGGCAGGAAGGAATTTACCCCAAGTTTCATGGCTTGTACAAAAATTAACTCAAAATGGATTGTGGGCTCAAAAAAAATATAAAACAATATAGCTTTTATTTATTTTATTTATTTATTTATTTATTTGTCAGAGAGAGAGGGAGAGAGAGCAAGCACAGGCAGACAGAGATGCAGGGAGAGGCAGAGGGAGAAGCAGACTCTCCGCCCAGCAAGGATCCCGATGTGGGACTCGATCCCAGGACGCTGGGATCATGACCTGAGCCGAAGGCAGCCGCTTAACCCACTGAGCCACCCAGGTGTCCCAACAATATGGGTTTTAGAGAAAAGTAACAATCTTTACAATCTAGAGCTGGCCAAAAAGTTCTTAGTTTTGCCAATGAAAGCGCCATTCATAAAAGGAAAAAAGTGACTTGGACTTTATTAAAATTAAAACCTTTCATCTGTAAACTAACCAACCAACCAACCCTGTTAGGAGGATGAAAAATGAGCTACAGAGTGGGAGAGAATTATCTGCAAACCACCTATCCAACAAAGAATCCAGAATACGGGGGCACCTGGGTGGCTCAGTGGGTTAAAGCCTCTGCCTTCGGCTCAGGTCATGATCCCAGGGTCCTGGGATCAAGCCCCGCATCGGGCTCTCTGCTCAGCGGGGAGCCTGCTTCCTCCTCTCTCTCTGCCTGACTCTTCGCCTACTTGTGATCTCTGTCTGTGAAAAAAATAAAAATTAAAAAAATCTTGAAAAAAAAAGAATCCAGAATATATAAATAAATATAAATACATTTATAAATATGTATATTTGTAAATATATATTTATAAAAATAAATATAAATATAAATCCGGAATATATAATGAACTCTCAAAACTCAGCAACAGAACAGTCCGATTAGCAAGTGATCAGAAGAAACAACGCCCGGTGGCACCAGGGCAATGCCGAGGAAGAGCACAGGAAGGTTATCACCACACACCGGCCAAACGGCCGAAATAAAACCCAGGGACAACAGCGACGGCGACGCAGCCCTCATCCCAGCAGGGACGGAGAACGCTGCAGCCATCCTGAGCAGTTTGGCTGTTTCTTAAAAAAGTAAACATGCAACAACCATCAGCAAATACACTTTGGGGCATTTGCAGCAGAGAAACTCACAAACTCTACGCAAAAGTTCACGGCAGCTTGTTTTGTAATAGCCCGAAGCTGGAAGCCATCTGGATGCCCTTCGGGGGGGGGGCATGGCCAGGAACTGGGGTCCGCCTGCACCGCGGACTGCGACTCTGCATCCAGCAGGAGTTATCGTCGCTTTTGCAACAACTGGGACGACTCTAAAAGAATGATGCGGAGTGGAAAGAGCCCATCCCGAAGGGCTACATACTGTATGTGGTCATCCATATACCATTCCTGACGTGAGATATTAGACAAATGGAGAGCAGATTAGTGCTGCCTGGGGCCAAGGTGGGGAAGGGGACAGGAGGGAGGAGGGTGTGTGTGTTAAAAAGGCAGCAGGGGGCAGCCCTGCGTGGCCCGGGCCTGGTAACCTTCACTGTATCCACTCAGCGTCCTGGGGCGGATACTGTTTCACAAGATGTTACCGCTGGAAGGAACCGGTAAACTCTTTCTCTTTTCCTCTGTACTGTTTCTTACAACTGCATGTGAATCTACAGTTATCTCAAAAAAAAAAAAAAAAAAAAAAAAAAAAAAAAAAAAAAAAAAAAAAAAAAAAAAAAAAAAAAAAAAAAAAAAAAAAAAAAAAAAAAAAAAAAAAAAAAAAAAAAAAAAAAAAAAAAAAAAAAAAAAAAAAAAAAAAAAAAGGAAAGAAAAGAAAGAAGAAGAAGAAAGAAAGAAAGAAAAAGTGAAAAACTAAAAGGTTTACCCAAAAGAAAGAAAAGCCTTCTTAGCCTGCCAGCCATGTAAGGACTTGAACCAGCAGCGGTGTCGGCAGACCTCCTTCCCCTCCTCCACGGGTCATGCTTTCGCGAATATGTGCTCCCAGCTTTTGGCTTGAATTTATCTTCCTTTATGTCACCTTCCAGAGGACCAGCTCCTCATTCTCATTCACGAATCTTTTCTTCTTCAGCAACTCTTCACGCTTTAACGAATCTTACCCTACTCAGAGGCCACATTCTTCTATGTTATTTTCTGAGAGTTTGAGAGTTTTGCCTTTCATATTAAGTCTCTAGTCAATCTAGCTTATTGTCATGCGGAAGTCAAGTAGGATATAATCTCTTATTTTTCTACTT
Organism: Pteronura brasiliensis; assembly: GCA_004024605.1. NCBI lineage: Eukaryota > Metazoa > Chordata > Mammalia > Carnivora > Mustelidae > Pteronura > Pteronura brasiliensis. Next base: position 215,749 of record PJEN01001994.1, read on the forward strand.
GCAAACTCAGTTGTCCCCGTTCAGCAACTGACGTGCTCCCGCGTTCACCAGGCACCTGCGACTCCGCGAGAGTGAGAAGCGTCTGCACTTGTGTGAACGCCTGCCAGGCTCCCTGTTCTCTTTTAAGGGTCCGACTCTCTATTCTAGGCTAATACCACATCTTCCTGTACAGCACGGCCTCCCATCTTCCTTTTCAGAAAGAAGCGTCTTTTTTTTTTTAAGATTTCGTTTGAGAGAGAGCAAGAGAGCATGAGCGGGGTGAGGGGCAGAGGGAGAAGCAGGCCCCTCACTGAGCAGGGAGCCCGACTTGGGACTCGATTCCAGGACCCCGAGATCATGACCTGAGCTGAGAAGACAGACGCTCAACCAACAGAGCCACGCAGAAGCCCCTCATATTAGTTTTGAAAATGATACACTTTAAGAAGTATGTATATTTTGGGGCGCCTGGGTGGCTCAGTGGGTTAAGCCTCTGCCTTCAGCTCAGGTCATGATCTCAGGGTCCTGGAATCGAGTCCCAAGTCGGGCTCCCTGCTCAGTGAGGGGCCTGCTTCCTCCGTCTCTCTCTCCGCCTGCCTCTCTGCCTTCTTGTGATCTCTGTCTGTTAAATAAATAAATTAAAAAAAAAAAAGAAGTATGTATATTTCTTCTCAGTTTTCAAACTTATTACAAGATCTTACATTTTACCTGCTGGATCTGTAGTGAGGATCTCTTTTTTTTTGTCCTTTTCTTCTTGGTTAGTCACGCGGAAGTTTTTTCCATTTCCTTCATCTCTTCAAAGAATGAGCTTGTGGCTTCACCGATCTCCTCCATCCCACACCCTGCTTCGTGGGGGTATGATGCACATAGCTACAGTTCAGCGTAGAAAATTTTAAATTTTAGAAAAGCTTTGCTTTTAAAATTTGTGTCTGTTGTCTATTTGGGTTTACTTTCCACTCTCAGCTTCTGCCCCGCCGTCCCTTTCAGACAGACCCACACCCCCAGACGGCAAGGGTTCTCCTCGCCGCTCAGTTCGCCGGAGTTTTACACTCCTGCCGTGATTCCTTCTGTGAGCCGTGCGTTGTTGACTCCGGGATGTGTTTTTCCAAATGTGTGGCGTGGACTATAGAGGTAGACATAGATGAGAGTTCAGGTGCCAGGAATCTGTGGGACGGGGTGCCAGACAGGAAGGAGCCACAGAAAAGTCCCTGAAGTCTAGCGGCTCACCTCAGGTGAGGCCCTCAGGTCCTTAGCCAAACCCCAAGCGGCCCCTGTCCAGGGCAGGTCCTGCGAGGTCCCGTGGGGGAGGGCTGCTGTCGTGCTGGAGACACAATGCACTTCCAACCCAGCCCGAGTTGGGAGACCTTGGTTAGCGCCCTGAGATCCTCCCCTACGAGCCCGGAAGCCCCAGCCAGGTCAGCGGGGACGAGTGGGGAAGGTGCAGCCAGGCAGAGGTCAAGACCACGTGGCAAGGCCCTGTGCATGTCTTCAGGCGCTCCGAGGGCCACTTTGGACCGGGCAGAGGGCTGGGGTTCGCCCGGCCCTAGTGAGTTACAGGTGTTTGAACTAAGGTGGTTACGACGACAGCACCTGAGTCAACAAGGGACTGAACAGGTCGAGGGCGTCGAGTAGGGATGAAAGGGTGGGGGTGACGGACTTGGACCCAGTATGTGTCACCGCTGGCCTGGGGGCTTCAGAGCCTGCTACCCTAAGGGCCCAAGTCCCGCAAGTTCTCAGGCCATACCCCAGACATGCTTGTCCACATCTGCGGGAGACACTCAGAAGCTGACAGGCTCCTCTGCTGCTGCTCCAGTCTGGGGGCGGGGGTGGGGTGTGACGAGCGCGGGGATATTGCACAGACGGTCCACAGAGCCACCAGCAGGCCCTGAGACACAGCCAGGGGAATGGGACACTAGCTGAAGGGAGGGCAGGGGGCTGAAAGGGACAGTGGTCTACAAGATAAGGGCAGGTTGTCCACGTGGCCACTGAATGTGAGCGGCCACAGATGAGAGTGACAGCCCGCTCGAAGGGAAGAGCTGAGCCATGGGGAAGGGGGCTGCTACAACCAGACAGGCCAGCGAGGCCAACCTGACAGCCACCGTCCCTAAGCGCCAGACTTTAAAGAGAAAGGGAGAAAACCAGTTTGGAAGAAGCCAGGGCCACAGCTGACCACCATCCTAGGTGGTGGCCCATGGCCCCTCGGTGCCCCTCTGCAGCCTCACGGCCCGCACACCCTCTCCCACCTGGCCACTGGCCCCAACTGGCAGCCAGGAGCCTGTGACGCCCCCCTCTCCAGCCTCCTTGCGTTTAAGACCCTGGGCGGCCGGTCTCTCCAACAGCACAGAAGCCTGATCGCGGTCCCAGCTCCTGAGAGCAACTTTCGTGAGCACCGAGGCCCTTTCCCCTGCCTCTGCCATCTTCCCCCCGGTCCCTGAGACCATCCCAGAGTTCCTACCCAGCCGTGACTCCTCACCTTGTCACCCCCCACTCTGCCAACGCAGACCACTAGTTGGTTGAGGTCACCCTGTGACTTCCTCGCAGACAAAGCCCAGCTGGGCCCTGACAGTCCCGGCTCTCACGTGGGGTCCTCTGTGGCCAGGTCACCTCCGCCTGCTGCGAACAGGCCCGCCTCACCCCGGGGGAGCTGCCAGAGCTCGGTGCGCGGGGGGGCTCCCGGCTCTGTCCGCAGAGGCAGCCCCCCAGCCCCACTCCACGCAGTCCTGGCGCTGCTGGTCTTCCTGCCAGGAAAGACCTGATGGGACTCACACCAGCAGCAAGAACGAGGCCACGCCGACCACAGACAGTCAGTGCTTGCCATACGGAACAGCAAAACCCTTGATTTCCATTGCCCACGACCAACTGCCGATGGCACCTCTGGTCCTTGCTGAAAAGACAGGCTTCCCTTTGGGGAAAAATCCTGAGTTTTCTGTACCTGACCTGGCTCCTGTGAAAGGTCGCCCAGGTTCCCTCATTCCACCCGAGCCCCTGCCTTCTCCCTGCGGGCCCGGACGGCAGAGGGAGGACAGGAGCGAACACGGAGTCCCCCGGCCCACAGCACAGAGAGGGCCTCCTGGCCACGTCAGCGGTCCTCTTGGGAGAACTTTCCTTTGGGTTCACATTGGCTTCCGTCCGGGGAAGGGCTTCCCGTTCGTGAACGAGCTGAACGGCGAGCGCCACTTTCCGTGGGGAGCCCGGATCTCCAAACGTGAAGCTGCGAAGGAAGGAGCAAGGCCGGAGAAGCGGGGCAGGGGTGGGGGGCACCAGCCTGGCCGGCAGCCCGGGGTTCACGCCTCAGGTTCGCGCCTCAGGCGGGTCAGTGGGGGGTGGCAGAGGGGCCACTCCAAGGCCTCAAGCCGGCCGCGCTGACATCCAGACCCCGGGCCGCCGTGCGTCGGGGGAGCAGCAGACAAGCCCTGACCCGGCTGCCTATTCCCTGCGGCCACAGCTCTGGCTTCCTTCGCACCGCGCTCCCCGAAAGGTCAAAGCACCTTTACTGCTCTGAAAACGGGAAAGGGGAAAAGTGAATGGGTCGTTTTCTGGGGCCACCAAGGCAGGGGGAGGTCCTGGAAGAACATGGGGAGACCCAAAACAAACCCAGGTCTCCGGACCCCTGAGGCCAGGTTGTGCGGACCAGACACCAGACGGCGCGAGCTGCTGAGGAAGGCTCCCCAAGGTCCCCTGCCAAGCTGCGGCGGGGGCGGGCATCGGCAAACCGACAAAGAGGGAGGCGAGGAGGTGCGTCCCGAGGAAAGAAGGCAAAGGCGGCCATGGCTCCGGCCGCAGCTGGCCAGTGGCCACCCAGGCCACCCAGGCCACGCAGGGCTGACGGGCGGAGGGGGCAGTGCACGAGGCTGACCCAGATGTGGAGGGAGAGGAGGTAGTCAGGACAGGCTCCCAGGAGGAGGCAGCTTGTAACACAGGAGGAATGTGGGCTGAGTCCCTTTCAGCTCCAGGTGGGCTGGAGGCTAGTTTTAACCCAATTTGCTGCGGCCCCCTGCCTTGGTTGCCCCCCCTTGGCCGCCCCAGCACACGCACAGGCCTCCCGCGGAGTATCACAGAACAGCTGGGCCCAATCTGCACACATGCCTGGCTCCCGGGAGCTGGCGGCTGGGCTCAGTGGAGGCACACAGCCGGTCTCCTGTGCTCTGGCGGGAAGGGGTGACGGGAGGGGAGGGAGGGAAGCAGACGCCACCTCTGGCCAGGCTGCCCTCCCCACATCACCACTGCGCCCCTCCTGCCTCAACTGCCCAGGGCGCTGGCCGCCTGCCCGCTGGACTCTGCCCAGCTGCCCCCAGGCTGCCCGTGTCCCAGGTCCCCAGTCCCACCACTTCCCACTCTGCACACACCTCCCTCCCTGCTTTGACATAATGTCTACCCTGCCCTGATGCCCTTTGAGGCTACACCCTATTTTTTCCTCTTTTGTGCCAAACCTGTAGAAAGGGCTGTCTCCGCCTAGTGGCCCGTTTCCTCTCGGCCCACTCCCTCCTGAGTCCGGCTTCTGTTCCCGCCCTCCCGAAAAGGCTTCCCTGGAGTTTGAATGTCAAAGTGCCCTCGGTGAGGCTTTTCCTGGACCTCCTCTCAGCTCCTCCCTGCACCCACCTTCCGACCGGCACGTTACAGTTGTAGATTTCCCCATCATGATGAAAACCAATTTTCCCTAGAAAATTCCATTTTAGAAAAATATATATTTACGCCATCTTCTTTTAAAAGCAGCCTTTACCAATCTAAAATCACTTTGGTGGCTTAAGAAAATAGAAATGAATGATGTAGAACTCATTTCCCTCAGTCTTCATGTTTATGTTACATTTAAATTCAAATTTTCTAATTTGCTTTCCTTTTAAATATTTAATGTTTATTACACACCAATGTATAAGCTACCGCGCAACAAGCAGTTTGACAGCAGGCGGCACGAGTCTGGCACCCACCACTTACAAAGCCCACGCACGTGCCTTACTCCAGCTTTAAAACCAGCCTGTGTGGCTCCCATCACGAATGTCCTTTCCCAGAAGCGTAAGGATCAGAGAGGTTAAGCGACCCCCTCAGATTCCACAGCAAATGTAGAGCAGGATCTGAATTCAGAGCTTCTAACTTCAAATCCTACGTCCTCTTCGTTGTATCATGCAAGACCACAGCGCCCGCCTCTCGGGAGGCTGTGCCATTATTAAATAAAACAGGAAACCAGCGTTTTTATTTCTTCTGTAGCCGGCGTCAGGAAACCACAGCCTTGGGCCCAGCCCAGCCCACCAGCTTTCCGTGATACAGTCTTACAAGCGCAGTCAGAGGCCGTCGTTTCCTCACCATCTGTGGCCGCGGAACGGGCTCAGGCCGGAGGGTATGCAGGAGCCCCAGGCCGGCCACGCGCGAAATGCTCACCTCGGAGCCGTCACGGAAAGCGCTGGGCAGGCCTGGCTCTGAGGCCGTGGCTCTTGCTTCTGGCTGCAAAGGAGACTCGGCGGAAAAGTTACTTTTTCACTCCTCTTTAAACCGGCGACATTTACCCCGATGTCCAGGGCCCCTCTTCCAGTGAGACTGGACAGTGACCACACAGCTCTGGACACGGGTGATCTTTCGACTGCAACACTGTACGGACGGTGTGACCTCAGGAGCACGGCACCACTCGGCGGGGGGCTTACACCTGGTCTCGCTTCGAGTGACACTAAATTAATCAGCAGGTTTGGAGGGCGACAGCCTGGCCCCTCCTTGTGAAGCTGCCATCAGTATTTTACCCGAGTTCACTGTGCTCTGGCAGCCGCTGTCTGAAACACACATTCTGTTACGGTTCACAGGATGAGGGTTTTCTAACCCTTTGGTTTCTGCATTTATGAGCTAGAGTTTGGCTTAAAGTAGCATTTGTGTTGGAAAAACAGGATCCTTATTTTTCCCTTATAATTACCAAGTTTAATATTAATACACTATTGTCTTCCCACTTCCAATCACGTCCAGTGAACTTTATCTCCTTCCCTTTCTTTAGATGTCATTACAAAGTACTGCTTTGTTACCACCCGTGAGTTTTTGTTTTGTTTTGTTTTGTTGTTTAATATTTATTTATTTATTTGACAGACAGAGATCACAAGTAGGCAGAGAGACAGGCAGAGAGAGAGGAAGGGAAGCAGGCTCCCCGCTGAGCAGAGAGCCCGAAACGGGGCTCGATCCCAGGACCCTGAGATCATGACCTGAGCCGAAGGCAGAGGCTTAACCCACTGAGTCACCCAGGCGCCCCCAACCTATGTGAGTTTTAACCAGACATGATCATTCGTACTTTTGGAGCTCGAGTGTCCCGTCTTCAGCTTGAGCAGCCTCCTCTGCGCTAATTCTTGAGTCTTTATCTTATCTGGAAACTTTCAAACATATACAGGAAATAGTAAGACAAACCCTACATCCCCATCCTCAATGTGGGCAATTCTCGTGGGCATCCCACGTTTGTCTACACCTTCCCAACCCCAGGCCATCCTGAAACAAAGCCCCGGGCCCCACACCACTTCCTGTGCCAGCGTTTTGGTACCCAGCTCCAGGGAACAAGCATCCTGCCCCTAATTCAGCCTCCCGTCCTCCAGTGAAGCCCAGAGCTTTCTAGCTGTTGTAACAGCTCCAGGCCCCAAGTCGGCCATTTCTGTGAGAAGGCCCATCTCCTCGCGGGGGACACAGTGTTTCAGAGGGCACCAGCTGCAAGACCGAGACATCGGGAGGTTTTTAACCCATTTTGCATCATGTGTGCCCCCTGTATTCTCAGCAAGGAGAGACGCAGAAAACCAGGGAGGGTAGGAAGCATGCATGTGGTTACTCGAGCAAGTGGTGATCAGTTCCAAAGCTCTCTAAGAAGGCACAGTTTCCAGAAGCTGACTCGAGGACAGACGTCTAGATCAACGGAACAGAACGACAGCCCAGAAATAAACTGCCACAATGATGGTCATTGTTGACAAGGGTGCCAAAGATGGAGACAGCAGGATGTCCCTGTGTAGAAGAAAGAGGTTGGCCCCCACCTCACACCACACACAGGAGCAAATTCAGAAAAAAAGTCATAGGCCTAATGGAAGCAAGGGCAAAAATAAACTATTGGGATTTCCTCAAGATCAAAAGGTTTTGCACAGCAAAGGAAACAGTTAACAAAACCAAAAGACAAATGACAGAATGGGAGAAGATATTTGCAAACGACATATCAGACAAAGGGCTAGTGTCCAAAATCTATAAAGAATTTAGCAAACTCAACACCCAAAGAACAAATAATCCAATCAAGAAATGGGCAGAAGACATGAACAGACATTTCTGTAAAGAAGACATCCAGATGGCCAACAGACACATGAAAAAGTGCTCCATATCACTCGGCATCAGGGAAATACAAATCAAAACCACAATGAGATACCACCTCACACCAGTCAGAATGGCTAAAATTAACAAGGCAGGAAATGACAGATGCTGGCGAGGATGCGGAGAAAGGGGAACCCTCCTACACTGTTGGTGGGAATGCA